>CM070743.1:23157103-23466292 GCA_036346245.1 Bonia amplexicaulis
ACCGTGCCTCAACACGGTAATGTGCCTGCCATATCGTGCCAATTGGGGAGAGATAAATGGCATGTCGTGCTCTCACCCAATCGGACCGAACTCACATGGCCCGTAGGTTGGCACGATTCACTTAGTCCATTTTGCCAGGTCTGGTCGACGACGTGTTTCTAGACCTGCTTCTCTTGGCTCGAGCTTGTTTTTCCTTCTCTACTTTCATTTCCCATGTTTCTCTGCTTTGTTGCTCTAACCACTATTGCATGATCAAGACACCAATCAGCCATCGCATATTTCTCTAACCACTATGCACCAAAAACTTAAAGCGAAAGATTATTTATTTAATTTTCTATAGTATTGTTTGCTCTGGCAGGAAGCAAGATAGACCAAATCACCAGCAACAACCACAGATTTCTAGACGACCATCAAAAGCAATATAACGCAGACACAAAATAGTTCAAAATTCCACATGATTCTCTACCCCCAAACAATTTATAGGACTATCAGCTATTACAATTCCAACCAAGTTCCACAAGTGACCTCAGAGGGTCACAGAGCAAGAAAATAGTACAAAGCTAGCGTGCAGATAACTGGAGCAACCACAGATAAGTGGTATCCAAATTAAGGACAGTCATGGCTGCAGAAGACAAACATAGCCTGCAAATATTCCTCCTCTACAAAAAACCGGCACATAGAACTACACGAAAGGGCAGAGAAACTCAGAAGCACTTCCTGTGAACAATTGCTGGACCAGATTCTTCGTACTCATCCTTCGATATCCACATCTGTTTTATCAGTCACAAGCAAGGAAATCAGATGGGATAAACTGGTATAGCAAGCAAAGAGAACTTGATGTATGATCAGTTATAAACTAAATTCAATAAATATCTTAGTGAATGTAATGGAATGGATAGTACCTGTTGGAAAGTGCTGAGAGAAGCCAGGATAGACCCTCCATGAAAGAACCCTAAAACTAATACCCTAGCTAAGTGAGTAATTAGCAATAATTAATTACGTGCATTTGCATTCCATTATTTTTATTACAATTAAAATTACAAAACTCAAATTACAATATTGCATTTACATCAGCATCATTCAATCACATTATTTTACAATATTATTTTACAAAAGAGGAAAATAAAAGCTGATCCTCGCTGTCTTCGGGGTAGCAGCTGAAGCTCACTTTGTTTTCCTGCATTCAACATCGCCATTAGTTTCAAATAAAAGTAATTTCTTTTAATAATTAGCAGGCTAGTTAATTAACAATCCAAGGGAGAATAAAGTAAGTAAATAAAATTGCCGTCAGTACCCTTGGGCTGTTAGGGCCAATTCGAGAACGTCTTAGGGGTTCCCAGACCGTCCCGGGCCGGTCGGCACCTCTCGTCTCTGTGGGTGTCATCATCCGGCAATTTAGAAAAGAAAACCCACAATCCTTACCTCAACCCAACCCTCAAGTTATGCATTCTTTCAATCCATTCATTTCAGCCAACAGCCCAGCATATAACCATGTTCAGCCCACAATTATCGCAGCCACAATCATGCCAACCCATAGCCATTAAACATTCATTTCAGCCCCATCATATATTCAATTCAGTCCCCATAAGCCCACACATGAAATTCTTTCATTTCAACCCATAAGCCCACTATTTGTCAGCCCACAAGTATTCAAGCCCACATTTCAGTTTAACCCATTCGTTTCAGCCCACAGCCAGCAACTATTCCTTTCAGCCCGCAAAAAGCCCACATAGGAAATTCATTCATTTCAGCCTATAAACCCACATATTTCTTTCCAACCAGCCAACCCATTTTTCATTCCCAGCCAGTCAGCCCAAAGCCACAATTCCAAGTCAACAGCCAACAAGGTCAGCCACAAGCCACATTTCCTTTTTGCCAGCCAACCCAATTTTTCAGCCATATCCAAAACCACAGTGGCAGAAGCACCCAAAGGACCAGAGGGTCTTGACAGAGAGCTAGACTCGTGAAAGGATAAGATCGAAGCCTTGGTGCAGCCAGCACCAGCAAAACCATCGCCGACAAGGGAGGCCGATAACACCTCCCGGCATTGCAAACCAGCCCCAATACAATGCATTCACAAACAGTAACGAGATAAGAACAACCAAGTACATACATCGTCCACGACTCACAAGGATAAGCACAACCACGAGCACAATGCCCGGTAGAAAGTCATCCCAAGTTCATCCCAGAACCATTCCCCATCTTGACCCACCCTTGACCTTAGCATAGCACCTTCGGCCAGAGGCCAGAAGGTGAGATCAGAGCATCGGCAGCAAGGAGAAGAAGCAGTGAAGAAGAAGGGCCGAAGGAGGAGCACCGCAGCAAGGAGGACAAGCCGGGACCAGCAGGAACAAAGAAGCAAGGAACAAGTCAACGGGGACCACCGCAAGGATCGCATCCACCCCGACAAAAGCGACAAGCCACGTCTCCTTCCCCGTCACCGACAAAACAAGATCAACCCCAGCGGTCCCCATCGACATCGACTTTCTTTTTCCAGCCCGACAACCCAACAAGTAGGCTTCTATTCTCTCCTATTGTTCTTTCTTTCCTCTTTGGGGAGCACAGCCGAACCAAGCCACACATACCATGCTTTTCTTTCGGCACATCTAAACCATGCACATAATAGAAGTCTCTAGCCCTCACGGCGCCATGAAGCCGGCAGCCGTTTGGAGCCGAGCGCGCCCTAGAGTGAGGATAGCCCAAGTCAAGGAACCATCCCCAATCTCTAGTTCCACTGCCCAGAACTCTAGGATGACTACCGATTTCAATAGGATAAATCGTAACAAAAAGTTTATTCTAGTAAAATCATTGCATGCAAAATAAGGGGAATAGGAGAGCTAGCACCGTGTTGCCTCTGCCTGTTCTAGCCACCCGAGCCAGCACGGAAGCCAGCGCGGCCGAGCGCCGTGGAACCCGAGCCCACAAGGCCACCTCTAGATCCGACAAGCACGAGACCCGAGGACCCTAGATCCACCGCCGGACCACCGATCTGGACCGGATCCGCCCGGATCCGAGTCGGAGAGGGGCGGCGCCATGACCGGCGAGTGAAGGTCGCGGCCGGTAGGAGGAAGGTGAGTCGGCGCAGGGATTCGGCGCGGTGAAGAGGCGGCGGAGGCGGTGTAGAGAGGTGCAGAGGGGAGGCGTAGAGGCGAGGCGGAGTGAGGAGGCGCAGGAAAGCGAGAGAGGCGGCGGGGTCGGTGAGAATCGGGAGAGGAAGAAGAGAGCGAGGCGGCGGCGAAAATGAGGAGGGGAAGGGGCATCGGTGAGAAGAAAAAAGAGAAGAGGGGAGGCGTCGTCGGTGGGCTGTGCCCCCGCGCGAGAAAAGGCCGGTGGGCCAAGGAGCCGAGCCGCGCGCGTGAGAGGCAGTGAACCAAAGGGGAAAAAGAAAGAAAAGAGAAGGAAAAATCAGGCAGGCCTAAGAAGGAATGTTAAATTGTAATTTAGTTTTTAGTGGTATAGATTTTTGTGTGGTTAGTTCCCTGTTTTCTCGTTAGATTAAAACCAAAACCCCGTAGACTTAATTAGTAGTTACAGCGGGAGGGTAATTACATATCTATTTAGTTCTTTTCTAAAATTACTAGCTGTAAATATTTATTTTAGCATTAATACTGCAGAATTTGACCAAGCTTCAGTCGAAGGAGCAGATCCACATTTTGACAGTTCTATTTCATACTACATCTCAGGCAAGCTTATTCTCGATCATGCACCTAGCTATGTTAAATTTAAATGCTATTTCCAGCAAGGTTAAGTATGTTAATTAAATGCATAAAGATGTGTTTTAAAAAGGAAATCGAAGTATTATGATGTTATGATGAGTAAGATGAGAAAAGAAAAGATGAGAAAAGATGAGAATGAGAAGAGAAAGAGAAAGAAAGAAAGAAAGATGAGCATGAGTTGTGGTACTGCTGAGAAGAGCAGCGAGCCCTAGCGAGATGTATTGGTGGGTAAAGAGGTTCAGGGAAAGGATGCAGAGAGGCCAGGCGGACCTCTTTACATAGGGATATAATATAAGGACTCACCCTATTTTCACTCTGTAAAGGAACCGTAATTACCGTGCCAACCATTCCCCCGTTTTGGACGGGCAGAAATTAGTATCCCGTTACGTTAACCAGTCCACCACAAAGGGTAAGTAATTATGTGTGAGTAAAGAGATGGATGAAGCTCAGGACCAGTAACGCAAGTCTGGAAGTGAGAAAGTCCCAGACGCTATATGCGTTAGGTGGAGTGTTGGCCGGGAGCCGGTCCAACCAAACACTATTGGAAGTCGGTGGAGCCCAAGTGAGCGACTTGGTACACCGATGGATAATAGATGGGCTGGTGGATGGAATAACGTGTCGGAGAAATGTTCTACTTTGAGCCCGAGTCCACACCTAAGGCGGTGTGGATAGCCTAGTTCGAGAAGGTTCAAAGCGATTTTGGGTACGATGGTACAAGCTGCTGATGCTCATAAAATCATGAATTCATGCCGGTTCATGGAATGTGGACTACGGTGATCACTAGGGATCGTACCTTACTGGGTGAAAAGTAGAGAATTATTTTGGAAAATAAAAGATGCCAAGTATTTTTCCTTAAAGATTAATTTCAGAATAAAGAGATTGGAATATGGACTTAAGGACATGAGAACATACCAGTGCATTTATTGCTATTATGCTTGCTGAGTACTGTGGTACTCACCCTTGCTATTAATTTCCTTTGTTAGACCCCACACCGCTCGATGAGGTATACGAGCAGGATGAGGGGGAGGCAGGTTCTGCTGAGTTGGCAGCAGAGGAGGCTGGCGACACGAGGAGCCGACGAGGTGGACCCTCGTGCCGGTTGGGACAGTAGGAGACCCCTTGCGGCGAAAGGAGGGCCATGGGGTACAGTCCCAAACTTTTGGTTTTAAATATGTAATTACTTTTGTAAGACTGAACCTTAAGCCTTGTGGCTACTGTTGTAATAAATAAGACAGTATCTATATTATTGTTCTGCTACGCTACTCTGGTAAAGGCTTATTATTTGCCGGAGCAATGTTCTATTGATCAGGCAAATAGTAATCCGTGTGTCACGCGTGATTATCCGAGGGATGATTACGACGGGGCGTTTCACTCCAATCCAGACACTGTACTTACGCTCAGGTGGAGCAACAACCTTGATCTTCATGCTGCTCGGAGCAAGGGCAGTGATCTCCTTGCTCATACGGTCAGCAATGCCTGGGAACATAGTTGAACCTCCGCTGAGGACTATGTTGCCATACAGGTCCTTCCTGATATCCACATCACACTTCATGATGGAATTGTAGGTTGTCTCGTGGATTCCAGCAGACTCCATACCAATCATGGATGGCTGGAAGAGGACCTCAGGGCACCTAAACCTCTCTGAGCCAATGGTAATCACCTGGCCATCAGGAAGCTCATAGTTCTTCTCAATCGAGGAGCTGTTCTTGGCAGTTTCCAGCTCTTGCTCATAATCAAGTGCCACATATGCAAGCTTTTCCTTGATGTCCCTCACAATTTCCCGCTCAGCAGTCGTTGTGAACGAGTAGCCCCTCTCAGTGAGGATCTTCATAAGAGAGTCCGTGAGATCACGGCCAGCAAGATCCAGACGAAGGATAGCATGAGGAAGTGCATATCCTTCATAAATGGGCACAGTATGGCTCACACCATCACCAGAGTCAAGAACAATACCTGTTAGTTGCGAACAGCATTAGCCAGACACTAGTAAAATTGCTTCTTGGTTCACTAGTTGCATAAATATCTCCTTAGTTCTACTAGTTACTAAACACAATACAGAACATTCAAATTATGCAAATGTGGAAAGATTAATTGGATATGAACAAGTACTTCTTAATCATCCAAGTTTAAATGCATGACAGTTTAGTGAAAAATAGCACAGCCGAATCATAAGGCTATATTAATATTAGTGAGCAAATTAATGCTGCACTGGAAAGCAAGAAGATAGGTAAGTACCTGTTGTACGACCACTAGCATAGAGTGAAAGCACTGCTTGAATTGCAACATACATTGCAGGAACATTAAAAGTCTCAAACATAATCTGCGTCATTTTCTCCCTGTTGGCTTTGGGGTTCAAAGGAGCTTCAGTGAGCAACACAGGGTGCTCCTCAGGTGCAACACGAAGCTCATTGTAGAAAGTGTGATGCCAGATCTTCTCCATATCATCCCAATTGCTTACAATACCATGCTCAATTGGGTATTTCAATGTGAGAATACCTCTCTTGGACTGTGCCTCATCACCGACATATGCATCCTTCTGCCCCATCCCTACCATGACACCAGTGTGGCGAGGACGACCAACAATGCTAGGGAAAACAGCCCTCGGCGCATCATCACCAGCAAACCCAGCCTGCAAAATTAAATATAATTCAAATTGGTATAATTGCACTAGGAGATGATAGATGTAACCCTGGTTAAAGCATGCAGTTCCGGACCTTGACCATTCCAGTGCCATTGTCACAGACAAGAGGCTGGATATCCTCACTGTCGGCCATTTCCTATAGATTTACTCTGCAAGAAATAGTATACAAATGCTATCAGTTAACAATGAAGAGAGAATATCTTGTTCAGGAGTTACTATACTGTACAGATGAAATCCAGAGGCTTTAAAACATGGGTTCTGAAGGCATATTAGCTGAATTCACTAGATTCATGTAATACAGCTAGAAGTCATTAACAAAACAAATGTACAGAGCTTACTAGTTTAGAGTAAAGTGAGATCCACACCGTCACGCACTATGATAATGTAGAGTACTAAGTACTAAAACAAGTGTGAGAAAGTTGCAATTACAAGCACAAAATAAAAGAAATCCACCACCACCACCACCACCTAGGGTTCACCTGTTAACTTTGGGTTTCAACGTATTATTAGAAAACCCAAAGTATCTTCATCAACAACTTCTATGATTGCAATGTCTAGACAAAGTAGTGTGTATGTACTAGTTGGTAGGCCCTTTTTTATTTATAGCCCACATTGTACCCATAGTACAAGTAGGTGGAAGAGTCCAAACTAACATTTTTCTCTAAAACGTGTACTGCATAATTACCTAAACTGGCATGCTGAAGCCATCTGGCTAACATTAGGCACCCACCACCCAAATTCAAGATGGGTAATCTACAAAAATAAGGAGCATGCTAGTTGATTCCATAGTCACTCAAATCACCCAACCAATCCACTGTCACTAAATAGCCCAGGATCAATCAAATTACCGTACTAGGTTAGGAACTGAGTCTTCCACAAGTACTCATCATGATGAAACATCAAGCATATAGCTTACAAGGATTTGCCTGTACCATATTTGATATTCCCAATGAATTGTAAAGCAGCTACGATTGGACACAGGCTGTGATTACACCAATTTTAATTATTCGTATTTTGATCCAACCATAACTGCTTTAAATTTTGAACTTGTTATAGTTCAGAACAGCATGAGGACCACACCTTCAAACTCATTTCTACAAGTGAATCAACACCAGAAGCATATCTAGAAATTAACCTCCCACTACCGACGAAAGGCAGTCAACCTCACAAATTCAGCACATCCAGACGCACCAGAGCCACGCAAAGTACACCGCCCAAGCCGACATGGTCATTTGCACAAATCAGAGGCTTCAGTGGCGGAGGATAAGGGCAAAATTGTCAAAAAGGCAAAAATGGCAAATGGTCAATGGTGCAGTGTGTTGAGAAACCTAGGCCCAGGCCAGGAGCCCATTATGGGCACCCACCGTAGACTCTAAATAGAGAGCCATACCAACTCATTATGTACACCTGATGCAATTGAAAGCATCTCTGTGTTCAATCTATTACGCTGTCTTCTGTGATTGATTCGTTCTTGTTCTAAGCGGAGAAATCGATCGGACTGGTCGCCAATAGGGCGAATTATCAATTAAAACCCACTATGGGCTAAATGAGCTGCTTGCCTGGCAGACAAAAAAATGCCCAAATCATCCAATCTCTCTCAAAACAAAGGAAACCCAATCTGTCCACCGAGTCGGTTCCCGATTTAACCTTTCGGTTCCCGAGACGGGTAAGTGACTTACCGTGGGATTACTTTAGGTCTCCTACTTTCCCCATCTGCGCCGAACTCTCCGCCGCCAGCCAAACCAGTCCTCTTCCTCAATTCCTTCCAGACCCACTCCAACCGACCGAAAAAATGACCAAGTCGTCATCCTCCTGGGCCGTGTCGGAGATGGACACGGCAAAATTGGAGGCGCTAGAGGATGCTGAGAAGATCCCTCCGCGGTGGTTCGTCGATGGATTGAAGCCACGGGCAACATTGGCCATCGGGACAAATCGGAGAAATCCACATGTTCCGTGCCCATCTGTGAGTGCGGCCTTCGCCTTCTGCTCACCCCTTCCTCACCGCAGTGCTCGAGTACTTTGGGGTCGAATTGGTGAACTTAGCCCCCAATTCGATCACAATGCTCAGCAGATCAGATACCTTTGTGAGGCGTGTTGGGAATTCACGACCTCGAGCTCCTCCGGTACTACTACGGGATGAGCCGGCAGACCGGAGTCGTGGGAAGCTGTGCTCTGAAACTTCATGACGGAAGGGAGGTGTATATTCCAATGTTCACTCGGTCCTCGTGGCCGAATTGGAAGAAGAAGTGGTTCTATTGGGAGACGACCAGCGACGACAGCTTATCCTTCGTGGGGAAGGGTGCAGAGAAGACGTCGGCTTGGAATTCGGTCCCCGAGAACCTCACTCGGATCGCCCCTTACATCTCAGCCATCAAAGAGCTGAGGGACAAAGGGCTTACTGGCTGGCACGTGGTGAAGGATTTCATCACACGAATCGACCCTCTGAGTTTACGAGCACACCCCATGTGGATGTACTCGGCACTTCAGATTCGACCGAGGACTACGAGAACGGTAATTAACACTCGTGTTCATAATTATTAGATTACTTCTTTCGAGCATCGATATCGATCTTCTTATCTGCTTGAGCAGATCTTGATTTGGGGGAAATTGACTCCCGGGTCAAGGCCGTCTGCGAGAAGGCTCCATCACTAGATGTGGTGGCACCTCGAATCTGGTGGATGTATCCGTCAAGAGAGGAAGAACGCCTAAAGGTGATTGGATAATCGATTTCGTCTTTAGGACTACATAGACGTAGGGTACGACTAAATAGTGTTCTTTCTTTCGCGAGTGTAGGCATGAACTACCGTCGGCATCGATGGTCGTCGGAGGAGAAGCGGAGAAAACCAAAACTCCTCCGGCAAAGAAACGTCGACTGGTTAAAACAGTCGATAAGGACAAGGGGAGCGCAATTGCTGCCGTTCCTCTTGCCGCTCTTCCTCCTGCTGCTCCGACTGGCCCTATCGAGACGTTCATTGCAGATGTGACTGCTGCAAGTGCAACAGGGGCAGCCATATTAGAGAAACCGACTCTCAAGATCAAGGTACCCTTCTATTATGATACTGAAACTGACTCAGTTGGCGCTTCTCAAGCCTTTTATGAAGCATCTTGTAAAGGAGAACTGGAAGACTTTCATATTTTATCTTTTGTGAAGGAGACTGCCACGACAACAGATCCTGTGACCACGAAAGAGGCCACCTTCGAGGTGGTCGAAACTGGCACCGACAATCAGAAGGAGCAGGAGGGAGAAGGAGCAGCAACTCTTGCTGCAGACTTTCGATCAGACGTGGTCGAAGGTGTACAAGACTCTCGATCAGTCATGGTCGAGGAAACTCAAGACTTTCGACCGAATCTGGTCGAAGAAGTCCTCGTTCCTCCACGACCAGACAAGGGGAGCGCAATTGCTGCCGTTCCTCTTGCCGCTCTTCCTCCTGTTGCTCCGACTGGCCCTATCGAGACGTTCATTGCAGATGTGACTGCTGCAAGTGAAATAGGAGCAGCCATATTAGAGAAGCCGAATCTGGTCGAAGAAGTCCTCCTTCCTACACGACCAGACATGGTCGGAGAGAAGAAGTCTAAGAAACCTATATCGGGGAAAGTATCTTCCAAATTCACACTTAAGGCTACAACAACTAGGTATGAGATAAACATAAATATAGCACTTTACCTGTATGTCTTCTTTAATGCCGACTTTCTTTTATGCAAATACAGCCCGGCTTCTCCACTACATAAGGTTGCTTCTGTCGAGAAGGCCCCTGCGGTTCAATCCGTAGTCGAAATACCAGTTGGGGTGATCGGAAATCCATCCGACTACCACGCCGAGGAAGACATCGAAGATGCTCTCCTCGCTTCCGAGAAGGTATACTTAGAAGAAGAAGAAGATCAACCCAACTTCTTCTCTTCGCTTTTTGTTCCTCCATTTGTAGAGGAATCTTCTTACTGCTCGACCACGGAGCCAAGTTCTGTACCCCAGAGACATTCCTGATAAAGGGAACATCTTCGACGACGAGCGTCTCGAGAAGGTGTGGTGGAACAGGGTCGACCAGCTCAAACATCTTGAAAACTCCACCCTAGTTTTCTCTACGTTTGCTCGTAGGAGCATGAATGTAAGTATCGAGTATTTAAACATTCGTACCTGTTTCATCTTGCTCCTCACTATTCTCCTTTGTTTAGAGAGCATTGGAGGACATGGCAACCGTGGGTGAGTACCACGACGACTCATGGATCTCCGACAAGAAAATGCCGAACTCTCCAAGAGGGTAGCAAGACTTGTATGTCACTACCTTCGTAGTCCAACTTTGGATTCGACCACTTGTCGGCTCTTCATGACCGCTTAACCTTTGTAGGTCCAAGCTTGACGCAGAGTTCTCGGTCGCTGCTCTCGACAACGAAAAGGCCGATTCACAGAGGCTAAAAATGGAAAATGCCGAACTATCATTAAAGCTTGTGAAGGCTACTTCTGCAGTCAGAGCTTTAGAGGATAAAATAAGCAAGAAGTCCGAACTTAAGTGCATTTATTTTATTTAGTTGTCTTTCTCGCCTTCCTTTAACTCCTTTTCTTTGAATAGAAAAGAAATGAATCGAGTAAGTCCCGACCGAGGTCGAAGAAAACCAAAGTGATCGGAGAACTTAATCGTATCAGTAAGGAGAAAAACGAGAGAATAAAGGTGCTCGATACTCGACTAGCGGGTAAGAAAAACTTTACCTTCGACCAGTTCTCCTAACTAGTCCCTTGATAAGTATCACCTTAACCACTTTTGATCTTTTTGCAGAGGCAATGGTCGAACTAAAGCATCTCACTGAAGCTACAATTCGTAGACAAGAAGAAATGGAGTCGATGAAGGCAACCCTTCAAGACTGCGGCACTCTTCTCAACAATCTACTCGGTGAGTTTGGTGCGGAGGAGATGAGTCCTTCCGAGGACACCATAACCGGTCACAAGAGTATGATCGTACTACAAGTTGAAGCTCTTGGGAAGCACTTGTCTACCATGAGGACCGATCTGGTAGAGTCGATTCGGGATGCGGTCAACAATGCCGTATGCTATGCCTTGGCAAAACTCAAGGCGTGCAACCAGAATCTCAACCTAACTCCAATCGACCATGACTTCGGCTACTCTAGGGAAGAGGCAGCCCGCCTGATCAAAGAACTAGAGCCGACCGGTCGAAAGATTGCTGAGGAAATGCAAATCGGCTCTCCTTCTTCAGAGTAGTTTGTAAAATTGGAATTTTTGTAAAGACTTACCTACTCGAACAACATCATGCACTATAGTACATGCTGTAAGAGCCTTAATTGAGTCAGCGGTGGCAATCAAGAAAGATCAAATTATTGAAGGATTCGAGTAGGCTTCAACAATTGAATCGATCACCTCTGCATATCCAAGTTGAAAAATTTTATCAAATTCATCCAAGACAAGGTACTCCACCTGCAAAACGCAGTTCTGTGTCATCAATTTATTGTTGAATTATGCTGTACAGTGCTAAAAGAAACTTATTTAGCAAAATGCAATTCATGGTTCCTCTCTAAATCACGAGGACATAGGTGAGATGAAACTCAACATAAGGGTAAACTAAATTGATCTTATTAGGTTTTGATTCTTAAACAAATTGAGTAGGAATGAACAAAACACAGGGTTTTCAGTATTTCTTAATAAATAAAACACTTAACAGGCGCAGTTTTTCTGAATAACATATGAAGGAAATTTGTATTCTAGTACAAGTTATCATTTCATAACTGAAATACCACTACATAACCATGCGAGCATTTAGTGTGCTAATGAAAATGTTAGAAATTGGGACTCCAGGTTGCAATTTTGAGGAGGCAGGTGAAGACGAAGAGGTGGTGCTTTACGAGATCGACGAAGCTTAGAATTAGGGTCGTTCTCCGCTCAGGCGTGCCTGTGGTATCTTCTGCTGTAATGTAACTAAAGGCTGTTGGCCTTACTGTGATACTTGGCTTTAATGCCCTTACATTGTTATAAAGTTCGCTTTTGTTCTTAAGCTGGTGTTGGCAATGTTATGCACTCGATGGATGTACTCGCAGCTGAACAGTCCTGGGCAGTTGCGAGGGTTACAGTTATTGTGACAGGTGAAACAAAACGAAAATTTGCAACACTTTGATTGTTGGGTGCAACACTTTGATTGGATTATTATTCGTTAGAGCGATGTTTTATCGGCTAAAACGAGTAATAATCCGTTGACCGACGTTATTACCCATGGTAATGACGCGGGTCGTCACATCAGTAGACATGGAGTGGGTTCATGCAACTTGAGTCGTGCGGATATCTGGACGTGCTGTGCTGGCTGTAGAGTGTAGGCAAAGCGGTGTGCCTGAGAAAGAACGTAACTGTCGGCATGAGCAACTTGAGTCTTGGCTTCTTTGTGTTCTACTGTGGTCTGTGTGATATTAAACAATTTTACTGTGGCGTGCTTAGCCAGTCGCAAGTATTTTTACCGCCAATCACAAACAATTTTACTGCCAGATCACCCGTCCGCGCTCAGAAGAGTGCAGAGGTAGCCCAATGGGCCACCAATGGCTCGTTGGCCAGTCGCAAGTACTTTTTACTGTCAATCACAAATAATTTTACTGCCAGTAACCAGTCATTTTACTGTTAATTCACCCATCCGCACTCAGAAGAGTGCAGTAGAGGTCGCGGTAGAGGAAGAATAACTCGGTGGCGCCGGTAGACTAGCAGAGGAGGGAGTCGTAGTCGTGGCCGAGGAAGAAGTGAACGATGGACTCGTGGTCGCCGAAGTCGTCGGGGTGCAGAAGGCGCGGGGTGAGCAGGCAGGAAAGGGGCGGTGGCGCGCCGGCGAAGAGGAGAGCTAGAGGGAAAGGCGGCGAAGTAGAGTGGCGTGGTGGCAGAGTGAGGAGAGGAAGGAGGAGGAGCACAGGGGAGGCAAGGGAAGGAGGAGATGCGGCTGCGTCGTGAGCGTGGTCGAGCAGAAGAAGATTCCTCTACACTTAACAGGCGCAGTTTTTCTGAATAACATATGAAGGAAATTTGTATTCTAGTATCATTTCATAACTGAAATACCACTACATAACCATGCGAGCATTTAGTTTGCTAATGAAAATGTTAGAAATTGGGACTCCAGGTTGATCAAACATAAGAACCGTAAACCAGACCGACACCCGAACTAGAACTGGCGCTGGCCGAGGACAGAACAAAACAGTCGAAATGTTCTATCATGATCGATCTGACTAAGAGATAGACCGTCTGTGACAGAGAAATCGAACGCCAACTCATGGTCCTACTTAAGTCAAGGTCTCTTTTTTGGACAGCATCATGGTCCAAACGACGCGGGGTGGAAACAAGGATGTCGCAGTGCATATCTTTGAAATTCCCAGATTTTGATAGATCTTTGGTGTCAGATTCCTAGATGGGGCCCACCATCTCCAGTATCTCTGTTCTACCAGGCCCACGATTAATGGGACATGAACAACCAATACAGGCACCTGAAAGGTGCTCCGCCCTAGTGCTCCCATCCATACACCCACCATGTGTCAAGCATCTGTTGGTTCTCACGTAATTAAATTTAAAAAATAAAAAATGGTTATAGCATCACGGGTAATATAAAGAAATAAGAGAAAAAAGAAAATACAAAAAAGCCCAAAAGTCAAAGAAATGAAATAATGCAAATGTTATGTTGCCATGCCATCTTCTATTTTGTGTTCTTATGTGTAGGTGTTTAATTAGACATTCCAATTTTCTATTTTTAGTTCAACATGTGTGTTGTTTTCACAAATCTTGCAACACATAACACATTTGATTGTAGTAACATCATATCACGATGTCGCACCCCTTCCTCACCGCAGGTTTCGAGTACTTTGGGGTCGAATTGGTGAACTTAGTCCCCAATTCAATCACAATGCTCAGCGTACGAGAACGGTAAATAAGACTCGTGTTCATAATTATTAGATTACCTCTTTTCGAGTACTGTATATCGATCATCTTATCTGTTTGAACAGATCTTGATTTGGGGGAAATTGACTCTCCGGTCAAGGCCGTCTACGAGAGGGCTGCATCACTAGAGGTGGTGGCTCCTCGAATCCTGGTGGATGTATCCGCCGAAGAGAGGGAAGAACGCCTAAAGGTGATTGGAGAATCGATTTCGTCTTTAGGACTACATAGACGTAGGGTACGACTAAATAGTGTTCTTTCTTTCTCGCAGAGTGTAGGCATGAACTACCGTCGGGTACTGATGGTCGTCGGAGGAGAAGCGGAGAAAACCAAAACTCCTCCGGCAAAGAAACGTCGACTGGTTAAAACAGTCGATAAGGACAAGGGGAGCGCAATTGCTGCCGTTCCTCTTGCCGCTCTTCCTCCTGCTGCTCCGACTGGCCCTATCGAGACGTTCATTGCAGATGTGACTGCTGCAAGTGCAACAGGGGCAGCCATATTAGAGAAACCGACTCTCAAGATCAAGGTACCCTACATAGTTGGCGCTTCTCAAGTCCTTTTTATCAAGCATCTTGAAAAGGAAAACTGGAAGAATTTCATATCTTATCTTTTGTGAAGGAGACTGCCGCGACAGCAGATCCTGTGACCACGAAGGAGGCTACCTTCGAGGTGGTCGAAACTCGCATTGACAATCAGGAGGGAGAAGGAGCAGCAAATCTTGCTCCAGACTTTCGATCAGGCGTGATCGAAGGTGTACAAGACTCTCGATCAGTCATGGTCGAGGAAACTCAAGATTTTCGACCGAATCTGGTCGAAGAAGTTCTCATTCCTCCCCGACCAGGCATGGTCGGACAGAAGAAGTCGAAAAAACCAATCTCGGGGAAAGTTTCTTCCAAATTCACACTTAGGGCTACAGTAGCTAGGTACGTGAAAAACATAAATATAGCACTTTACCTGTATGTCTTCTTTATTGCCGACCTTCTTTTATGCAATTACAGCCCGGCTTCTCCACTACACAAGGATGTTTCTGTCGAGAAGTCCCCTGCGGTTCAATCCGTAGTCGAAAAGACTGCGGAGATGGTGGTCGAGGATACGACCACTGCGGCAACGGAGACTGCGGCCATCGAAGATGGTCTCCCTCGTTTCCGAGAAGGTATAATTAGAGAAGAAGAAGAAGATCAACCCAACTTCTTCTCTTCGTTTTTTCTTCCTCCATTTGTAGAGGAATCTTCTTCTGTTCGACCACGGAGCCAAGTTCCGTACCCCAGAGACATTCCTGACAAGGGGAACATCTTCGACAACGATCGTCTCGAGAAGGTGTGGTGGAACTGGGTCGACCAGCTCAAACAGCTTGAAAACTCCACCCTAGTATTCTCTAAGTTTGCTCGTAGGAGCATGAATGTAAGTATCGAGTATTTAAACATTCGTACCTGTTTCATCTTGGTCCTCACTATCCTCCTTTGTTTAGAGAGCATTGGAGGACATGGCAACCGTGGGTGAGTACTGATGAGGACATCACTTCTTTGGATATACACAACACTCCTCCACTTGATATTCAAGGACCAATCACTAGAGCTCGCGCCCGACAATTGAATTTACATGTGAGCTCGTTCCTAAGTACTTCTTTTTGTTCATTTGAGAATCGATTACTACCTAATGATTTAATTATGATTAGGAACCATGGAGAGGATCAAGAAGTACTTGGAGAAGGGCTACGAGGCGCACGAGTCCAGCAAGGGTGGTCGGATCATGTTGGATGTCCAACTCAAGCCCACTTCGAATCCAATTCGGAGTCCAGGACCAGGCCGCACTAAAACGGACGCCCAGATCGCATCCGGACTCCGTTTTGGACGTTCCACATATGTATGGAAAGCTGAGAAGATAAGCTTTCCAATGGCTCTGGTCTCATATCAAAATTCCTTCTGAGTCAACGGGAATCGTCGAAACAAGTGGACGTCCAGAATCTGTCAGGGTGCTGTGACACCGTCTTTTGGGCCGCTCGCTTTGTATCGTGTTGGAGTCCATTAAGGACGCGCCCAGGGTTTTGCACGCCCTTACTCCTTTATATACAGCCGCCACCCCACCATTAGGGTTGGGTTTTGCTTAGATTAATTCTGTCTTTGAACAGTTTCGCCGTCATCGGTTTGTGAAACCCCAAATTTCGAAAGTGCTTCATCAATATATCTGCAATTTGGTTGTGTTCTTCCTTGTTCTTGCTTGTGTTCTTTGATTCGCAGGCGAGGATTAGCCTTCTTGGCAAGGTCAACCGGCAGCGCACGGTTGATAACCCGAGGAGACGTGGTGCTGCGATTGCGGGGTTTGGAACGTGTCGTTCGAAAGCGGATCGATTTGTGTCGCGCCTCCACCAAATCGAACATACCAGAACCTGTTGGAAGATCGGGACCCGTTCCCATCAAGTGGTAATCGAGCTTGTGTGTTCCTCCAGGTTCGAGTTACCCTCCTTTGTTATTTTCGGTTTCGTCCTAGAGTCCATGAAAAGCCCTACAAAAAATTGTAGTCATAGGTTGTTTCTGTCCTAGATCTCGCTTAGCCTTTGCACAAGTTGATTCCGAGTCCGTAGTGTTGAGTTTGTGTCCTTAGTCGAGTTGTGTTGCTGGTTTAGATCGTGTTTTGTTCGAGTTGTTTTCCCACCCGCTACCACCCTTCAAACCCTAGCCGTCACGCTCGCGCTTTCCTCCACCCTCTGCTTTTGTTTTTCCCACCCATATCCCACCCTCTGTTTCGCCATCCATCACGCCTCGTGATCACATCGAATCATCCCCACCTTTCCCGAGCTTCCGCCACCAGATTCCACAAATTCCTCCACCCGATCTTCGTTTCACCCCACAAAGAACCATAACTTGGAGGTCCATCTTCAAACGGCCATAACTTTTGCATACGGACTCGAAATCAGTTGCTTTTTTTTTTGAAATTGGGTGAAATTAAATTTTACATCCGACGAATAACTTTGTCGGGTTCGACGAATTTATTTTCCCGAAATTTATTCTGGAAAGTGTAGTACTCAAGGCCCAAACCGAATCACCGAATTTGCAAGACATTCATTAATTTCTGTAGGCCACTCCTTACATCCGATTGAGTTGCAACTTTGTGTGGTTCCTATTTCTGTGCTCGCTCTGTGAAAAAATATAAAAAATACAAAAAAGAAAAATTTCGGCTATAGTAGAGAGAGAGAGAGTGCTATCCATAGCGCAAAAAAAAAAAAAGAAGAAGAAAAACAAGAGAAAACAGAGTACGCTTTAGGTGCCAACAATTTATTTGTTTTGTGCTTATGCTGAATTGAGCTTCTCAGTGCCTGGCCATCTTTGTTGCTGTCGTTGCTTTCATATTCATTCGTGACTCCTTGTTCATCATCTCATACTTGATATAGGACACATTTAGGCCAAAGAACTAGGACCATACTTTGGACATTTATTCAGCATTACTATCTGTTATTGATTTGTGTTCCACCGACATATTTGGCCTTCCAAACTCCATATATCTACTGGATAGCACGCTTTGACCTTGCAATCGCACTCCACGCCGACAAGGTATCACGAACCGACCACCGGTTGTACCACCCCGCTTTGGTAAGAACACTTGTAAGAGCTTGGTAAGCCACTTCCTGCGGGTTCCCACTTCCTTCCTTTGTAGTTGATAGGGATCATCCTTTTGTTTCCCCGTATTTCCACCAACCATGGCAGAAACGAAGAGGACGGGACACCGGTCGATTTCAACGAGTGTGTTAGTCGCGCCGCTACAAGCTGCGCCGACAAACAAAACGCTTCACTCACCGATCTCGGCGAGATTGGACACCATCGTCGCCGCCATTACCCGCTTGAACACCACGGAAGGCATTGAGCGGGTGGAGCGGCGGATGGTCGACCTCACCGGTCGGATGGACACATTGGAGGCACGTTTACCACCGTCAATGATGGCCATCATCATGATGACGCCACGTAGTATGATGCGATGGCAACATTGATCGGCGGGCGACACAAGATGCACGACTACGTCGTCGTCTTCAAAGAAACCGACATGGTATGGGAGGTAATAACCGAACCGTCATGGTAACGATGACCCTTTGCTAAAGTGAAGTTTACCATTCCATCTTTTTCGGTCTTTATGATGCTGAAATATATCTTGATTGGGAGATGACGGAGAGCGTAAGTTTAACTCTCACTTAGTTCCCGAGCAACATAGAGTTAGACAAGCTACTAGTGAGTTTAAGGACTTTGCTATTATCGGTGGAATGAACTAAGTACCATGCGCTACAACCCGATACATGGGAGCGCTTAAAAGAAGCTATGCGTAATCGCTTTGTTCCTCCCTCATATAAACTTGAATTGAGAAAAAATTGCAGCGCTTAGAACAAGGTGATAGTTCTGTCCAAGACTATTATCTTTGAGCTTCAAAAGGGTATGGTGCGTTGTGGGGTTGTTGAGGACACGGAGGATAAGATTTGTCGTTTCTACGGGGTTCTGGCGTGAAATTCGGACATTGTTGATTATAAAGAATTTACTATCACAACCGCTTGTTCCACCTTGCTATGCTTGCAGAGAAAGAATTGCAGGACTACGTAATCAACTAAGGCACGCACCGGACGACCCTTCTACACCCCGCGAACGACTACATCGACGGACGCCCAAGTCTTCTTGAGTTTCGTTCTCCTCCACCACCGTGAACAAGATGGCAGCAGCGCCACCAAGCCACTTTCCACGACACGCCTTGCAGATTCTTCAAAAATTCTTTGCAGGGTCCAGCTAAGAGTTCTTCTTCCGTGGCTTCAACGGGCCGCTCCTCCGGCATTCAGTGCCACCGCTGTCATGGACTTGGTCATGTGCAGAAGAATTGCCCTAGCCAACGGGCATACATCGCCACAGAAGATGGAGGCTACATCAGCACTTCGGATGTCGAGGAGGATGATGATGTTGTCACGCCGCCACGGACGACAATGGCGGTGGTGATGACGACTCGTCCTTGGTGGGCATCCACAACGACGCCACTGAGCATCATTGTGCAGCGAGTCCTCAAGACGCGCGGTACAACAACCCGATAAACTTCAACGCCATAATTTGTTTCAAACCTTCTTTGCAATCAAGAACCAAGGCACGTGTCATCATTGATGGAGGAAGTTGCAACAACTTGGTGAGTTCTGATTTGGTCAAGAAGCTTGGCTTGACCACGCGACCGCATCCACATCCATACCATATTCAATGGTTAAATGACTCGAAAAGCTAAGGTAACACAAACATGCCGAGTCCATTTTTCCATTGGTGCTTATGTTGATCATGTTGATTGTGATGTGGTTCCCATGCAAGCATGCTCTCTTTTATTGGGTCGACCTTGGGAATTTGATAATGATGCTTTACACCATGGTAGTAGTAACACATACACTTTTATGCATAAGAAAAGAAAGTTACTTTCCGCCTTTGACCCCGCCTGAAATTATAGAGGCCGATAGGGCGAGAGCTGCTGCTAATGATCCAAAGGAACATGATAAATCTGAAAACAGCAAGTAACCAATTTGAAAAATTCTGTTATGCTTGCCACAAAATCAGACCTTGCTGCAATTGATGATGTTAATGATACATGCTATGCTTTTGTGTGCAAAGATGCTTTATTTTCTCTTGATAATATGCCTTGCACTTTGCCTCGCCTCCCGTCACTAACCTTTGCAGGAGTTTAGAGATGTTTTCCCGATGAGATACCTCCGGGACTTCCACCCATTCGAGGGATTGAGCACAGATTGATTTGATTCCTGAGCGAGCTTGCCAAACCGTCGGCGACTGGGACCAATCCCAAGAGACTAAGGAGATTCAGCGCCAAGTCCAAGACCTTTTGGACCGTGGGTACGCACGTGAGAGCCTTAGTCCTTGTGTTGTTCTGTTCTTTTGGTTCCCAAAAAGATGGTTCTTGGCGATGTGTGTAGATTGTAGAGCCATTAACAACATTATTATACGGTATCGTCATCCTATTCCTAGGCTAGACGACATGCTTGATGAGTTGTGTGGTGCTATAATTTTCACAAAGATTGACTTATGTAGTGGATACCACCAAATAAGAATGAAACTTGGCGATGAATGGAAAACCGCTTTTAAAACTAAGTTCGCTTGTATGAGTGGTTAGTCATGCCTTTTGGTTTAACTAATGCACCTAGCACTTTCATGAGATTAATGAACGAGGTTTTACGTCCTTTCATTGGCAAATTTGTGGTCGTTTACTTTGATGATATCTTGATTTATAGCAAGTCCATGGATGAACATTCGACTCACTTACGTGCTGTTTTAATGCTTTGAGAGATGCACGCTTGTTTGGTAACCTTGAGAAGTGCACCTTTGCACGGATCGAGTCTCTTTCTTGGCTATGTTGTGACTCCACAGGAATTGAGGTTGATAGAGCCAAGGTGGAGGCGATATGGAGTTGGCCCACGCCCACACAGCCTCCCAAGCGCGGAGTTTTCTTGGCCTTGCAGGATTTTATCGCCGCTTTGTCAAAGAATTCAGCACCATTGCGACACCGCTGATTGAGTTGACAAAGAAGGAGTTGTGTTCCATTGGGGCCATCACAAGAGGAGTCCTTTATTCTTTGAAGGACAAGCTTACGCACGCACCATTGCTCCAACTTCCGAATTTTGGTAAGACTTTGAACTCGAATGTGATGCTAGCGGAATTGGTATTGGTGGTGTTTTGATGCAAGAAGGCAAACTGTTGCCTACTTTAGCTAAAAATTGAATGGTCCTGTTCTTAATTATTCCACGATGATAAAGAATTGTATGCTCTTGTTCGTTCTTTAGAGACGTGGCAACACTATTTATGGCCTAAAGAATTTGTCATTCATTCCGATCATGAATCACTTAAGCATATTCGTAGTCAAACCAATTTGAATCGTAGACATGCTAAGTGGGTTGAATTTATTGAATCTTTTCCTTATGTCATTAAACACAAGAAAGGGAAGGATAATGTGATTGTCGATGCTTTGTCTCGACGCTATACCATGTTGTCTCAACTTGATTGTCGATTTTGGTCTTGAAACTATTAAAGAACAATATGCTTTTGATGATGATTTTAAGGATGTGTTGTTGCATTGTAAAGAGGGTCAAACATGGAATAAATTCGTGATCAATGATGGTTTTTGTTTAGAGCTAACCGCCTATGCATTCCAGCTTGGATCCGTTCGTCTTTTGTTGTTGCAGGAGGCGATGGAGGCGGATTGATGGGACATTTTGGTGCTAAGAAGACGGAGGACGTTCTGACCACACACTTCTTTTGGCCAAAGATGAGGCGAGATGTTGAGCGGTTTGTGGCTCGCTGCACTACATGTCAAAAGCTAAGTCTCGCTTGAATCCACATGGTTTATATATGCCACTTCCTGCTCCTTCTATTCCGTGGGAGATATTTCTATGGACTTTGTTTTAGGGTTGCCCAGACTAAGAGGGAGAGATAGCATTTTGTTGTTGTGGATCGTTTTTCTAAGATGGCTCACTTTATCCCATGTCATAAAACCGATGATGCCGTTCATATTGTGACCTCTTTTCAAAGAGATAGTTCGCTTGCATGGTATGCCTTCTACTATTGTTTCAGATCGTGATGCCAAGTTCTTGAGTCACTTTTGGCGTACTCTATGGAACAAGTTGGGTACAAAGTTGTTGTTCTCACGACATGTCACCCACAAACCGATGGCCAAACCGAGGTGGTGAACCGCACATTGTCTACCATGTTGAGAGCTATTTTGAAGAACAATTTAAAACTATGGGAAGAGTGTTTGCCGCATGTTGAGTTCGCATATAATCGAGCGGAACACTCCACCACCAAGGTAAGTCCTTTTCAGGTAGTGTATGGATTCAATCCCCGTGCCCCTATTGATATTTTACCTTGCCTACTAGTGAGAGAGTTCATAATGATGCTAAGGAGCGTGCTGATTTTATTCTCAAAATGCATGAGACTATTAAGGCAAACATTGAAAAGATGAATGAAAAATATAGGATTACTTGGTAGTAAAGGTAGAAAGGAAGTTAAACTTGAACCGGTGATTTTGTTTGGTTGCACTTGCGAAAGGATAGATTTCCTGAGTTAAGAAAGTCAAAATTGATGCCTAGAGCTGCTGGTCCTTTTAAGATAGTTGAGAAGATAAATGATAATGCATATAAACTTGAGTTGCCTCCCGAGTTTGGGGTTAGTCCCACCTTTAACATTTCAGATTTGAAGCCATGCTTGGGAGAAGAAGATGAGACCGAGTTGAGGACAACTCCGCTTCAAGAGGGGAGGATGATGAGGACATCACTTCTTTGGATATACACAACACTCCTCCACTTGATATTCAAGGACCAATCACTAGAGCTCGCTACCGACAATTGAATTTACATGTGAGCTCGTTCCTAAGTACTTCTTTTTGTTCATTTGAGAATCGATTACTACCTAATGATTTAATTATGATTAGGAACCATGGAGAGGATCAAGAAGTACTTGGAGAAGGGCTACGAGGCGCACGAGTCCAGCAAGGGTGGTCGGATCATGTTGGATGTCCAACTCAAGCCCACTTCGAATCCAATTCGGAGTCCAGGACCAGGCCGCACTAAAACGGACGCCCAGATCGCATCCGACTCCGTTTTGGACGTTCCACATATGTATGGAAAGCTGAGAAGATAAGCTTTCCAATGGCTCTGGTCTCATATCAAAATTCCTTCTGAGTCAACGGGAATCGTCGAAACAAGTGGACGTCCAGAATCTGTCAGGGTGCTGTGACACCGTCTTTTGGGCCGCTCGCTTTGTATCGTGTTGGAGTCCATTAAGGACGCGCCCAGGGTTTTGCACGCCTTACTCCTTTATATACAGCCGCCACCCCCACCATTAGGGTTGGGTTTTGCTTAGATTAATTCTGTCTTTGAACAGTTTCGCCGTCATCGGTTTGTGAAACCCCAAATTTCGAGTGCTTCATCAATATATCTGCAATTTGGTTGTGTTCTTCCTTGTTCTTGCTTGTGTTCTTTGATTCGCAGGCGAGGATTAGCCTTCTTGGCAAGGTCAACCGGGCAGCGCACGGTTGATAACCTGAGGAGACGTGGTGCTGCGATTGCGGGGTTTGGAACGTGTCGTTCGGAAGCCGGATCGATTTGTGTCGCGCCTCCACCAAATCGAACATACCCAGAACCTGTTGGAAGATCGGGACCCCGTTCCCATCAAGTACCACAGACAGCTCATGGATCTCCGACAAGAAAATGCCGAACTCTCCAAGAGTGTAGCAGCACTGTATGTCGCTACCTTCGTAGTCCAACTTTGGATTCCACCTTTGATCTCTGTACTCTCCAAGAGGCTCTTCATGACTGCTTTCAACCTTTGTAGGGCCAAGCTTGACGCAGAGTTCCTGGCTGCTGCTCTCGACAACGAAAAGGCCGATTCACATAGGCTAAAGATGGAAAATGCTGAACTATCATTAAAGCTTGTGAAGGCTACTTCTGCAGTCAGAGCTTTAGAGGATAAAATAAACAGTAAGTCCAGAACTTAAGTCTGTTTATTTTATTTAATAGTCTTTCTCGCCTTTCTTTTAACTCCTTTTCTTTGAATAGAAAAAGAAACAGAATCAAGTAAGTCCCGCACTGAGGTCGAAGATAAAACCAAAGTGATCGGAGACCTTAATCGTATCAATAAGGAGAAAAACGTGAGAATAAAGGTACTCGATACTCGACTAGCGGGTAAGAAAAACTTTACCTTCGACCAGTTCTCCTAACTAGTCCCTTGATAAGTATCGCCTTGACCACTTTTGATCTTTTTACAGAGATCGTGGTCGAAATAAAGCATCTCACTGAAGCTACAACTCGTAGTCAAGAAGAAATGAAGTCGATGAAGGCAACCGTTCAAGACTGCGGTCTTCTCAACAATCTACTCGGTGAGTTTGGAGCTCTTGGGAAGCACTTGTCTACCCTGAGGACCGATCTGGTAGAGTCGATTCGGGATGCGGTCAAGAATGCTGTAAGCAATGCCTTGGCAAAACTCAAGGCGTGCAACCAGAATCTCAACCTAACTCCAATCGACCATGACTTCGGCTGCTCTATGGAAGAGGCAGCCCGCCTGATCAAAGAACTAGAGCCGACCGGTCGAAAGATTGCAGAAGAAATGCAATTCCTCTCTCCTCCTTCAGAGTAGTTTGTAAAATAGGAATTTTGTAAAGAATGAACCCTTGGATAATGAATGAACTGGTTCCTTTTCCTACAACTCATCTTTTTGAGTAGTTTGTACTCGTAAGATAAAAAAAGAAAGGAACGAGGACGAAATTTCGACTAAGAAATAACGTTATATTGATAACTTATCCTGAAGCAAGGAATCAAAACTTGTTCTGATTAGACTAGGAATTAATATTTCTTAATACCAAGTCACCAGCAGCAAGGCTGCGAAGTTGCTTTTGATTGTAATCATTAAAATTCTCGACTCCCGAGTGCTTTACAACCTAGTGTTAGATTCGAGTCTTGATTCCTTGCATGATTTGGCCATTAGCGCGCTCGACTGCCCCATCGCTTTCAGAATGGGCGATGGAGGCACATCAAAAATTAGGATATGAAGTCACATCTGAATATCAAAAATTAGGATATGAAGTCACATCTGAATATCAAAAATTAGGATATCAAAAATTAGGATATGAATTTGGAAGATACTTTCCCCGATATAGGTTTCTTAGACTTCTTCTCTCCGACCATGTCTGGTCGTGTAGGAAGGAGGACTTCTTCGACCAGATTCGGCTTCTCTAATATGGCTGCGCCTATTTCACTTGCAGCAGTCACATCTGCAATGAACGTCTCGATAGGGCCAGTCGGAGCAGCAGGAGGAAGAGCGGCAAGAGGAACGGCAGCAATTGCGCTCCCCTTGTCCTTATCGACTGTTTTAACCAGTCGACGTTTCTTTGCCGGAGGAGTTTTGGTTTTCTCCGCTTCTCCTCCGACGACCATCAGTACCCGACGGTAGTTCATGCCTACACTCTGCGAGAAAGAAAGAACACTATTTAGTCGTACCCTACGTCTATGTAGTCCTAAAGACGAAATCGATTCTCCAATCACCTTTAGGCGTTCTTCCCTCTCTTCGGCGGATACATCCACCAGGATTCGAGGAGCCACCACCTCTAGTGATGCAGCCCTCTCGTAGACGGCCTTGACCGGAGAGTCAATTTCCCCCAAATCAAGATCTGTTCAAACAGATAAGATGATCGATATACAGTACTCGAAAAGAGGTAATCTAATAATTATGAACACGAGTCTTATTTACCGTTCTCGTACGCTGAGCATTGTGATTGAATTGGGGACTAAGTTCACCAATTCGACCCCAAAGTACTCGAGCACTGCGGTGAGGAAGGGGTGCGACATCGTGATATGATGTTACTACAATCAAATGTGTTATGTGTTGCAAGATTTGTGAAAACAACACACATGTTGAACTAAAAATAGAAAATTGGAATGTCTAATTAAACACCTACACATAAGAACACAAAATAGAAGATGGCATGGCAACATAACATTTGCATTATTTCATTTCTTTGACTTTTGGGCTTTTTTGTATTTTCTTTTTTCTCTTATTTCTTTATATTACCCGTGATGCTATAACCATTTTTTATTTTTTAAATTTAATTACGTGAGAACCAACAGATGCTTGACACATGGTGGGTGTATGGATGGGAGCACTAGGGCGGAGCACCTTTCAGGTGCCTGTATTGGTTGTTCATGTCCCATTAATCGTGGGCCTGGTAGAACAGAGATACTGGAGATGGTGGGCCCCATCTAGGAATCTGACACCAAAGATCTATCAAAATCTGGGAATTTCAAAGATATGCACTGCGACATCCTTGTTTCCACCCCGCGTCGTTTGGACCATGATGCTGTCCAAAAAAGAGACCTTGACTTAAGTAGGACCATGAGTTGGCGTTCGATTTCTCTGTCACAGACGGTCTATCTCTTAGTCAGATCGATCATGATAGAACATTTCGACTGTTTTGTTCTGTCCTCGGCCAGCGCCAGTTCTAGTTCGGGTGTCGGTCTAGTTTACGGTTCTTATGTTTGATCAACCTGGAGTCCCAATTTCTAACATTTTCATTAGCAAACTAAATGCTCGCATGGTTATGTAGTGGTATTTCAGTTATGAAATGATACTAGAATACAAATTTCCATCATATGTTATTCAGAAAACTGCGACTGTTAAGTGTAGAGGAATCTTCTTACGCCGACCACGCCACGACGCAGCCCGCATCTCCTCCTTCCCTTGCCTCCCCGTGCTCCTCCTCCTTCCTCTCCTCACCGCCACCACGCCACTCTACCGCCGCCTTTCCTCTAGCTCTCCTCTTCGCCGGCCGCGCCACCGCCTTTCCCCGCCACCCCCGCCTACGCACCCCGACGACTTCGGCGACCACGAGTCCATCGTTCACTTCTTCCTCGGCCACGACTACGACTCCCTCCTCTGCTAGTCTACCGGCGCCACCGAGTTATTCTTCCTCTACCGCGACCTCTACTGCACTCTTCTGAGTGCGGATGGGTGAATTAACAGTAAAATGACTCGTTACTGGCAGTAAAATTATTTGTGATTGACAGTTAAAAGTACTTGCGATCGCCAACGAGCCATTGGTGGCCCATTGGCTACCTCGCACTCTTCCGAGCGGACGGTGATCCGGCAAGAAATTGTTTGTGATTGGCGGTAAAATATTTTGATCGCTAAGCACGCCACAAGAAATTGTTTAATATCACACGCACTACGAGAGAACACAAAGAAGCCAAGACTCAAGTTGCTCATGCCGACAGTTACGTTCTTTCTCAGGCACACCGCTTTGCCTACACTCTACAGCCAGCACAGCACGTCCAGATATCCGCACGACTCAAGTTGCATGAACCCACTCCATGTTCATCGATGTGACGACCCCGCCATTACCATGGGTAATAACGTCGGTCAACGGATTATTACTCGCTTTAGCCGATAAAACATCGCCTAACGAATAATAATCCAATCAAAGTGTTGCACCCAACAATCAAAGTGTTGCAAATTTTTGTTTTGTTTCACCGTCACAACATCAGAACCTCGAATCGCCAGACTGCTCACCATGAGTACATCCATCGAGTGCATAACATTGCCAACACCGACTTAAGAACAAAAGCGAACTTTATAACAATGTAAGGGCATTAAAGCCAAGTATCACAGTAAGGCCAACAGCCTTTAGTTACATTACAGCAGAAGATACCATGAGCGCGCTGAGCGGAGAACGACCCTAATTCTAAGCTTCACGATCTCGTAGCACCACCTCTTCGTCTTCACCGCCTCCTCAAAATTGCAACACTGAGTCCCAATTTCTAACATTTTCATTAGCACACTAAATGCTCGCATGGTTATGTAGTGGTATTTCAGTTATGAAATGATAACTTGTACTAGAATACAAATTTCCTTCATATGTTATTCAGAAAAACTGCGCCTGTTAAGTGTTTTATTTATTAAGAAATACTGAAAACCCTGTGTTTTGTTCATTCCTACTCAATTTGTTTAAGAATCAAAACCTAATAAGATCAATTTAGTTTACCCTTATGTTGAGTTTCATCTCACCTATGTCCTCGTGATTTAGAGAGGAACCATGAATTGCATTTTGCTAAATAAGTTTCTTTTAGCATCAGACAAAGATAATTCAACAATAAATTGATGACACAGAACTGCGTTTTGCAGGTGGAGTACCTTGTCTTGGATGAATTTGATAAAATTTTTCAACTTGGATATGCAGAGGTGATCGATTCAATTGTTGAAGCCTACTCGAATCCTTCAATAATTTGATCTTTCTTCGGTGCCACACTGCCTGACTCAATTAAGGCTCTTACAGCATGTACTATAGTGCATGATGTTGTTCGAGTAGGTAAGTCTTTACAAAATTCCAATTTTACAAACTACTCTGAAGGAGAGCCGAGTTGCATTTCCTCAGCAATCTTTCGACCGGTCGGCTCTAGTTCTTTGATCAGGCGGGCTGCCTCTTCCCTAGAGCAGCCGAAGTCATGGTCGATTGGAGTTAGGTTGAGATTCTGGTTGCACGCCTTGAGTTTTACCAAGGCATAGCATACGGCATTGTTGACCGCATCCCGAATCGACTCTACCAGATCGGTCCTCATGGTAGACAAGTGCTTCCCAAGAGCTTCAACTTGTAGTACGATCATACTCTTGTGACCGGTTATGGTGTCCTCGGAAGGACTCATCTCCTCCGCACCAAACTCACCGAGTAGATTGTTGAGAAGAGTGCATGCCTTGAAGGGTTGCCTTCATCGACTCCATTTCTTCTTGTCTACGAATTGTAGCTTCAGTGAGATGCTTTAGTTCGACCACTGCCTCTGCAAAAAGATCAAAAGTGGTTAAGGTGATACTTATCAAGGGACTAGTTAGGAGGCGGTCAAGGTAAAGTTTTCTTACCCGCTAGTCGAGTATCGAGCACCTTTATTCTCTCGTTTTTCTCCTTACTGATACGATTAAGTTCTCCGATCACTTTGGTTTTCTCTTCGACCTCCGTGCGGGACTTACTCGATTCTGTTTCTTTTTCTATTCAAAGAAAAGGAGTTAAAGGAAGGCGAGAAAGACAACTAAATAAAATAAATGCACTTAAGTTCGGACTTCTCGCTTATTTTATCCTCTAAAGCTCTGACTGTAGAAGTAGCCTTCACAAGCTTTAATGATAGTTCGGCATTTTCCATTTTTAGCCTCTGTGAATCGGCCTTTTCGTTGTCGAGAGCAGCAGCCAGGAACTCTGCGTCAAGCTTGGACCTACAAAGGTTAAAAGCAGTCATGAAGAGCCAGACAAGTGGTCGAATCCAAAGTTGGACTACGAAGGTAGTGACATACAGTGCTGCTACCCTCTTGGAGAGTTCGGCATTTTCTTGTCGGAGATCCATGAGCTGTCTGTGGTACTCACCCACGGTTGCCATGTCCTCCAATGCTCTCTAAACAAAGGAGAATAGTGAGGAGCAAGATGAAACAGGTACGAATGTTTAAATACTCGATACTTACATTCATGCTCCTACGAGCAAACGTAGAGAAAACTAGGGTGGAGTTTTCAAGATGTTTGAGTCGGTCGACTGCTCCACCACACCTTCTCGAGACGCCGTCATCGAAGATGTTCCTTTATCGTGAATGTCTCGGGCATGTAACTTGGCCCGTGGTCGAGCAGTAAGAAGATTCCTCTACAAATGGAGGAACAAAAAACGAAGAGAAGAAGTTGGGTTGATCTTCTTCTTCTTCTCTAAGTATACCTTCTCGGAAACGAGGGAGAGCATCTTCGATGTCTTCCTCGGCGTGGTAGTCGGATGGATTTCCGATCACCCCAACTGGTATTTCGACTACGGATTGAACCGCAGGGGCCTTCTCGACAGAAGCAACCTTATGTAGTGGAGAAGCCGGGCTGTATTTGCATAAAAGAAAGTCGGCATTAAAGAAGACATACAGGTAAAGTGCTATATTTATGTTTATCTCATACCTAGTTGTTGTAGCCTTAAGTGTGAATTTGGAAGATACTTTCCCCGATATAGGTTTCTTAGACTTCTTCTCTCCGACCATGTCCGGGGTGTAGGAAGGAGGACTTCTTCACCAGATTCGGCTTTCTAATATGGTCGCTCCTATTTCACTTGCAGCGATCACATCCGCAATGAACGCCTCGATAGGGCCACGGAGCAAGCGGGAGGAAGAGCGGCAAGAGGAACAGCAGCAATTGCGCCCCTTGTCCTTATCGATCGCTTTAACCGATCGACGCTTTCTTCTTGGGAGGAGTTTTGGTTTTCTCCGCTTCTCCTCCGACGACCATCAGTACCCGACGGTAGTTCATGCCTACACTCTGCGAGAAAGAAAGAACACTATTTAGTCGTACCCTACGTCTATGTAGTCCTAAAGACGAAATCGATTATCCAATCACCTTTAGGCGTTCTTCCCTCTCTTCGGCGGATACATCCACCAGGATTCGAGGTGCCACCACATCTAGTGATGGAGCCTTCTCGCAGACGGCCTTGACCCGGGAGTCAATTTCCCCCAAATCAAGATCTGTTCAAACAGATAAGAAGATCGATATACAGGACTCGAAAGAAGTAATCTAATAATTATGAACACGAGTGTTAATTACCGCTCGTAGTCCTCGGTCGAATCTGGCACCCGAGTACATCCACATGGGGTGTGCTCGCCGCTCAGAGGGTCGATTCGTGCCGATGAAATCCTTCACCACGTGCCAGCCAGTAAGCCCTTTGTCCCTCAGCTCTTTGATGGCTGAGATGTAAGGGGCGATCCGAGTGAGGTTCTCGGGGACCGAATTCCAAGCCGACGTCTTCTCTGCACCCTTCCCCACGAAGGATAAGCTGTCGTCGCTGGTCGTCTCCCAATAGAACCACTTCTTCTTCCACCGCCACGAGGACCGAGTGAACATTGGAATATACACCTCCGCCTTCCCGTCATGAAGTTTGAGCACGCTTCCCACGACTCGGCCTCACGGCCATCCCGTAGTAGTACCGGAGGAGCTCGAGGTCCCGTGAATTCCCAAACACGCCTCACAAAGGTATCTGAATCTGCTGAGCATTGTGATCGAATTGGGGCTAAGTTCACCACCGACCCCAAAGTACTCGAGCACCGCGGTGAGGAAGGGGTGAGCAGAAGGCGAAGGCCGCACTCACAGTAGGCCTGGAACACAGGGATTTCTCCGATTTGTCCCGATGGCCAATGTTGCCCGGCGGCTTCAATCCATCTGACGAACCACCGCGGAGGATCTTCTCAAGATCCTCTAGCGCCCAATTTTGCCGTGTCCATCTCCGACACGGCCTGTGAGGATGACGACTTGGTCATTTTCGGTCGGTTGGAGTGGGTCCGAAGGAATTGAGGAAGAGGACTGGTTTGGTGGCGGAGAGTTCGGCGCAGATGAGGAAAGTAGGAGACCTAAAGTAATCCCACGGTAAGTCACTTACCCGTCTCGGGAACCGAAAGGTTAAATCGGGAACCGACTCGGTGGACAGATTGGGTTTCCTTTGTTTTGAGAGAGATTGGATGATTTGGGCATTTTTTTGTCTGCCAGGCAAGCAGCTCATTTAGCCCATAGTGGGTTTTAATTGATAATTAAGCCTATTGGCGATCATCCGATCGATTTCTCGCTTAGAACAAGAACGAATCAATCACGTAAGACAGCAGAATAGATTGAACACGTAGATGCTTTCAATTGCATCGGTGTACATAATGAGTTGGTATGGCTCTCTATTTATAGTCTACGGTGGGTGCCCATAATGGGCTCCTGGCCTGGGCCCAGGTTTCTCAACACACTGCACCATTGACCATTTGCCATTTTTGCCTTTTTGACAATTTTGCCCTTATCTTCCGGCCATGGCTGACCCAACCGCCTCCGCCGCCGCCACTGAAGCCGAAGCAGCTCGCCGAAAAAGTCGATGAAAACGCCTGTGTTCACCCTTACCAATGTAGAGATACCCGTGGAAGTTGCCTCAGTTAAAATGTAAGGACTAGACACTTATGTCGCCGAGTAAAGAACATAGCACCCCAAACACAAGCGTTGACTTTGTCAAACATGACTTAGTAACTGCAAGTGCAATTGAACCTCTGCAACTTGTGGGGGAGACCGAGGGCAAGTCCGTATAGGAGGTGGTTAGCCATACAAACGGTAGGGCTGCGACAAGTCGGGCGAGATCCGTGGGTCACCCGAGCTTGTTGAGATCAAAAATCTACTGGGTGGAGGCTATATATAGAATTGAACAGTAAACAGCCCAGGCACAGCCCGATGTTGTGCCGTGCCGAGCCAGCCCGGCCCGTTAAGACGAAAAGAGAGGAAATAATTTTTAAAAAATGTAGAAAATTAAGAAAAATTGTAAAAAAATTTGTAGAAAAATAAGAAAAAAATGTGGAAAATTGTAGAAAATTACGAAAAATTGTAAAAAAAGTTGTAGAAAATTAAGAAAAGGGAGTTGCTGCCGACCATGTCCTACAGTGGTGAGGTGTACGCCCGAAACGGAGCTGGTCTTTCGACCCGGGGGGCGCGTGGTGGAAGCGGGCTCCGAAGTCGTCGCGCAGGTGCGAAGTGGCGGTGTGCTCCGACGTCGTGCACCTCCGATGGTGAGCAAAATTCGGGATCAACTCCAGACGCTCCCACACACCTCCCAGGAGCAGCCGATTGGCTTCCCTTTGCTCCAGTCGCCGCCGATCGCCTCCCCTGGTCCCGGTGAGCCCTAGCTCGATTTCTATGATTTCGCCCATTTCTTTCCATTCCTTGCTCCAAAGATGATCTCCGCTGCATGCTGATCACAGTAGAAGCTTAACTTGTACAATAGCATTAGCCTAATGGGTCAAGGGTCGAGCTCGCCGCCTACCGAAGACTCACCGTGGCTAGCTCGACTGAGCTATCCCCGAGCTAAACCGTCGCTTCCGGTGTGTTTCCAGTGTCCCGTATATGGTGAAAGCACAGCAAATTTGGCCGGAGAGTCACCGGAGTTCCTTAGCGCCACCGTGGAGATCATCTTCTTCCCGGCCGGCGCCAGCCACCGTCGTTCATCCCCTGACCTCCCACTGAGCCAAAATGGAATCCTAGTCTCAACCCGCTTCACTCTGTGAAACCCATTCCTACCCTAAAGCCATGCTTGTCGCCGCCGTTGCCGAGTGGGCGAGCTCGCCGCGCCGGGGAAACCGTCGAGGTTGAAGACGACCCCGGGCGACGTGGCGTTATTTCGGTCATCCGCTCGAAATGATCCGGTTCATCCACCGTTGTTTAAACGTGAACCGTAGATCCTTCATAACCGCATTATCCGAGCGCCGCATTCTGGATCGCGCCGTCTGCCGCAGCGCGTGTCGCCCATCGGCGGGCATATGCGGCGTCGCGCGAACTTCATGTGTGTTAGGTCTAGAAAATGTATTAAAATTGTAGAAAATTCTAGAAAATCCCAAAATCATAAAATACACCATTTTGACCGAATAATTCCTAAAATTCAAAAATGACCTCTATTCCTTGAAATTTGAATTTTAGAATTTTACAAATTCAAATATAAGACTTTAGGCCTAGTAAAATTAATCTACTTTTTATTCAAAAATTCAAATCTCATTTATTTCCTAAAAATAGCTGCCCCCGGTGTGTTAGGTCGAGTCAGAGGCCTGCTGGACCCTAGAAATATAGGCCCCCAAGCCATCGTAGTCGAGGTGGTCTTCGGGCTTGCCGCATGCACTGCGGGCGACGAGCGAGGTGCCCTTTCCGGGCGGGCCGAGGTCTGAGCCGAGTCACTGCAAGGCCCAGTAGGATCCCACCGATATGGGCCGGAGTAGGTGTCGTAGTTGACCCGCGTGAGCGAAGTCGAGGTGGTCTTCGAGCTCGCCATGCTGGAGTCAGCCTGCGAAGGTGGGGACCCCGCCGCAGTTGCTATTGAGGTTGAATGGCCCATGGTCTTCGAGCTCGCCATGCTGAAGCGCCACGTCGTGCTACCTGCCTTTATAGCACTGTTCTATGTAACCCTGCATATATGTAACCCTGCATATATTGCTCTTTATGTAACCTGCATATATGTTTTAATTCAGCGACATGTCAACAGTGGAGGCCACGAGGCCGAGGCCGAGGCCGACGTGGAGGCCACGAGGGAGCTGCTGTCGTTGGTGTCCATGGCCGGGGCCGGCGTGGAGGCCGCCGCGGAGGCCACGATGCAGCACCGGCCGTTGGTCGGGCTCCCGGCCGGGGCGAGGGACGTGGCCTCGGCCAAGTCCCTGGGCATGCCGACGCCGGCGACGACGGCTCCGACGACGACAACGACCCGACACGTTCTGGCGAAGAGCGGTGTGGGGCGCGCAGCCCTCCGGGAGCAAGGGGCCGCGGGGAAGGGGAGCCGGGGGACGCGGGCGCGGCTACAGGAGGTGGTCGCAGCCACTACAACGTGGTCCTGAAGATCCTGGGGCAGTCGTAAAAGCTGTAACAAGTGGTGGTATTATAGCATGGGTGACCAGGTGAAGCTGTGAAGCCCTTCACCATGAGAGGCTCTCGTTGTAGGGGTGGCCCTTCTTAAGCCCAGCCGGCCTGTTAGAAGCTTGTAAAGCCCAAAATGGGACATGTATAATGACGTAAATGCTCTTGAGAGGTATACTTGGGTGTAAGGACGTGATTGTAAAACACTCCCCATCCAGGCCATGGGGGAGGCTCACTTAACTCTCCACTACCATCTCTCTGTTTGGTCTGTAACCATAACAAATAGATTATTCGTATAAAAAATTCTATAGTTCTGTATTTTCGAATAAAAATGATTATTTATAAAAAAAAACCTCTGGATGTTACCGGCTCCTGGACTTCAAAACAAAGGGAAGCCAATCTTTTTTGGGTTTTCGCTATTCTGTCCGCCGAATCGGTTCCCGGAGATAACTTTCCCCATCTGCTCCAAATTGCTCCGAACTCTCCGCCGCCAGCCAAATCAGTCCTCTTCCTCAATTCCTCGAGCTCCTCCGGTACTACTACGAGATGAGCCGGCAGACCGGAGTCGCGGGCAGCTGTGCTCTGAAACTTCATGACGGGAAGACGGAGGTGTATATTCCAACATTCACTCGGTCCTCGTGGCCGAATTGGAAGAAGAAGTGGTTCTATTGGGAGACGACCAGCGACGACAGCTTGTCCTTCGTGGGGAAGGGTGCAGAGAAGACGTCGGCTTGGAATTCGGTCCCCAAGAACCTCACTCGGATCGCCCCTTACATCTCAGCCATCAAAGAGCTGAGGGACAAAGGGCTTTCATCGCGAGCCGAATCAGCCCTCTGAAGCGACGAGCACACCCCATGTGGATGTACTCGGGTACGTCAGATCCGACCAGGGACTACGAGAACGGTAATTAACACTCGTGTTCATAATTATTAGATTACTTCTTTCGAGTATTGTATATCGATCTTCTTATCTGTTTGAACAGATCTTGATTTGGGGGAAATTGACTCCCGGGTCAAGGCCGCTCATGAGAAGGCTCCATCACTAGATGTGGTGGCACCTCGAATCCTGGTGGATGTATCCGCCGAAGAGAGGGAAGAACGCCTAAAGGTGATTGGATAATCGATTTCGTCTTTAGGACTACATAGACGTAGGGTACGACTAAATAGTGTTCTTTCTTTCTCGCAGAGTGTATGCATGAACTACCGTCGGGACGAGCAAGTAGTCGAACTGATGGACGAGCAAGTATCACCTTAACCACTTTTGATCTTTTTGCAGAGGCAGTGGTCGAACTAAAGCATCTCACTGAAGCTACAATTCGTAGACAAGAAGAAATGGAGTCGATGAAGGCAACCCTTCAAGACTGCGGCACTCTTCTCAACAATCTACTCGGTGAGTTTGGTGCGGAGGAGATGAGTCCTTCCGAGGACACCATAACCGGTCACAAGAGTATGATCGTACTACAAGTTGAAGCTCTTGGGAAGCACTTGTCTACCATGAGGACCGATCTGGTAGAGTCGATTCGGGATGCGGTCAACAATGCTGTATGCTATGCCTTGGCAAAACTCAAGGCGTGCAACCAGAATCTCAACCTAACTCCAATCGACCATGACTTCGGCTGCTCTAGGGAAGAGGCACCACCGATCAAAGAACTAGAGCCGACCTCGAAAGATTGCTGAGGAAATGCAACTCGGCTCTCCTTCTTCAGAGTAGTTTGTAAAATTGGAATTTTTGTAAAAACTTACCTACTCGCGGCGGCCTCCATGGCGCCCCTCCAGTGAGGCCTCCCACGACCTACTTGGTGAGGCACATGGAGGCAGAGGGTTTCATCGACGGTGAAGCAACTCCACTATACCGGTATAAGCTGCATCTGAGGTGCATTGCATCGCATTTCATTTACAGAGATTCTGGGTTACAGTTTATAAATGTGATTTGGTGATTACTGTACCAACGACATAGAATTGATTTACAGTTTCCAGCTCAATCACAATGCTCAGCGTACGAGAACGGTAAATAAGACTCGTGTTCATAATTATTAGATTACATCTCCAGGAATATTCTATGAATTTTCTAGAATTTTCAGATATTATTTAGTATTTTCTAAGCAATTATAAATTTTCTAGTATTATCTGAAAATCTAATCCGAAAATCTAATCCGGATTAATCTCAGGCCGACACGTGTCGCTCTCAGATTGAATCCGTCTCTATTGCTTGGTGCAAAAGAACCATATAACCCTTCTTTGTTAAGCCTTGCATCTATTGCATTTTTCCAAGACTTGCAGAGTACTTTATTTCCAAGAAGTGGTCGAAGCCCTGGAAGACTTCCCTGCTTCTTTCGACCACACAACATGTCGTTACGACCGCCTCACAATACACTATGACCATGCGGACACATGCCAATCAGGACGTCACTCTGTTTGCACAGAACAGAGAAACCCTCGACCTCACAAGAGCCTTTGCAGCCTACGACCTCATCTCAAGTCGATACGACCGATTCCCAGGTCTTGCGATCGCTTAACAGAAGCTACGATCGCCTATCGCATGATCGACCACCTTCCCACCACGTTCATCGCTTTCCACCGTGGTCGAACCCTCTTCAGACCACGTACACCGAGTTTCACCATGGTCGAAGCCCTTCCGACCACGCACAACGAGATTTACCATGGTCGAAACCATTCCGACCCGTACGACCTGTTTCACCGTGGTCGAAACCCTTCCGACCACGCTTGACTACTTCCGGCGGTAGCCCGAGCACGTGCGACCGCTTCCGATCACAAGAGGAAACATCCTTCTGTAGTGGAGAAGCCGGGCTGAAATTGCATAATAGAAGGTCGCCATTAAAGAAGACATACAGGTGAAGTGCTATATTTATGTTTTTCTCACACCTAGATGTTGTAGCCTTAAGTGTGAATTTGGAAGATACTTTCCCCAAGATTGGTTTCTTCGACTTCTTCTCTCCTACCATGTCTGGTCGTGGAGGAATGAGGACTTCTTCGACCAGATTCGGTCGAAAGTATTGAGTTTCCTCGACCTTGACTGATCGAGAGTCTTGTACACCTTCGACCACGTCTGATCGAAAGTCTGGAGCAAGAGTTGTGCTCCTTCTCCCTCCTGCTCCTTCTGATTGTCAGTGCCAGTTTCGACCACCTCGAAGGTGGCCTCCTTCTGGTTACAGGATCTGTTGTCGCGGCAGTCTCGTTCACAAAAGATAAGATATGAAATTCTTCCAGTTCTCCTTTCCAAGATGCTTGATAAAAGGCCTTGAGAAGCGCCAACTGAGTCAGTTACAATATCATAATAGAAGGGTACCTTGATCTTGAGAGTCGGCTTCTCTAATATGGCTGCCCCTATTTCACGTGCAGCAGTCACATCTGCAGTCTCCATAGGGCCAGTTTTAACCAGTCGACGTCTCTTTGCCGCAGGAGCTTTGGATTTTTCCGCTTTTCCACCGACGACCATCAGTTCGACTACTTGCCTCTCTTGACGTTCTTCCTCTCTTCTACGGATACATCCACCAGGATTCGTTTTGGATTTCTCCATTTTCGGTTTTGTTTCAACCACCTCTAGTGATGCAGCCCTCTCGTAGACGGCCTTGACCGGAGAGTCAATTTCCCCCAAATCAAGATCTGTTCAAACAGATAAGATGATCGATATACAGTACTCGAAAGAGGTAATCTAATAATTATGAACACGAGTCTTATTTACCGTTCTCGTACGCTGAGCATTGTGATTGAATTGGGGACTGTAAATCAATTCTATGTCGTTGGTACAGTAAGCACCAAATCACATTTATAAAGCAGAACCCGTAATCTACGGGTTTCTTCCTCAGAATGAAATGCGATGCAATGCACTCTCGTATGCAGCTTATACGGTATAGTGGAGTTGCTTCACCCGTCGATGAAACCCTCTGCCTCCATGTGCCTACCGAAGTAGGTCGTGGGAGGCCTACCGTGGAGGGGACGCCATGGAGGCCGCCATGAGGCCATGCCAACCGGGGCGACGACGGGCGGCAGCAGTGGCGGGCAGGGGCCGACGTGGAGGCCACGAGGGGCTCTTGTCGTTGGTGTCCATGGCCGGGGGCGTGGAGGCCGCCATGAGGCCACGATGCAAAGACCGCCGCTGGTCGGGCTCGCGGCCGGGCGAGGGACGTGGCCTCGCCAAGTCCCCGGCATGCCGACGCCATTGGGGAAGAGACTTCCAGACTGGAAGAGGAAGTGGTCGTGGAGACCGAGGAAGAGGTGATGGTAATAGGTTTCAAGACAAATCACACATCCAATGTTTTGAGTGTGAGAATTTGGTCACTCTACGCCGAATGTCGAAGCCACATACAATGTCATAATTGCAAAAAGTATGGACACTATGCAGAAATTGCGTAAACAAGAAGAAAGTGGAGGAAGTCAACATGGCTCATGTAATCGAAGGACGCCGAGAAAGAAGAAAAGAAATAAAGAGAAGTGGTCGAAACCGTAGTATCGACTTCTTCGTGATCTCTCAAGAAGACGTGGTCAAGTCCACCCACGACCACGACAAACGTGGTCGGAGGGACTTACGACCACCAAGACGATTCGAGAGGCGTGGTCGAAAGACGTTCGACCACGCCATGCCTTGAGATGGGCGATATGTGTTCCTAGAAGCTCGATATATGATGACTCGATGCTTATGCTTGACACAGTGAAAACAAAACTCAATAATGTGTCCATCCTTCTTACAAAAGGTGCAATGATACTTCTCTTTAAGAGATATAGTATCATGTATTCATGTGAAGAAGACCTTTATTTTTGGAAATCCCTTGGATAACACCGAAAGAGCCACCGAGCGCCAGAACCAAACAAGAGCTATTCAAAGCAATGGCACAAGTGCCAATATCAAATGACTCATAAGAAGAATCCAAATTCAATTGCAAAGAAGCAAGATCAACTTTAAAATATCAATCTTAGATTGAAAGCTACACAAGTCTACACAAGTCACAAGAATTTTCGCTCATATCTTCACAAGACTCTCTTCAAATAATCAAGCTCATTTTTTAAGGTAGTGCAAGATATGCAAGAGATTGAAGATGCCTTGATAATGCGCATGGAATACAAAGCATCAACATCATTAATAATTAAGCTAGCACAATTCGAGCAAGAGAGTAAGTCATCATCAAGCAATTTCTTAATTTCTAAGCACATACTAGGAAGACTAGACTTAAGCCCATTAATTTTAGCTCGGTATTATCTAATTGCTCAAGACAATTAGAAAAACTCAAATTCTATTTTTCATTTTCAGCTCTAGCAAGTTCAGATTGTTCGACGCATGTAGAATGAGCCAATTTTAAGTTCTTAATTTTAGCAAGTAGCACATGAATCTTGTTTATTTCTAGCCAAGGATCTAAAATTGCCTATTTCTAACTTAGCATTATCAAGCTCATGATATAAGGCAATACAAAAATAACATGATATAGAAGCATTTGATCTAAGTAATTTATATTTAGATTTTAAACGTGCAAGAGAAGTTTTTAATTTATCATTATCCACAGGCAAGGACTCACATGACTCATATGGCAAAGGAGATTTCAACGTAGCAATTTTATCAAGTGTACCATTCTTTTCTTTGACTAGGTGCCTCATCTCTAACTTAAGAGCAAGCAATGTTGCTGTTCAGTTCTTCACCACCATGGCACTGTTGGTTCCATATAAGCAATGTTTTAATACACGCCCCGAATACATTGTGATTTTTCTTATGTTTGATCATGATTGCAACTCGGGTCCCAATTTCTAACATTTTCAATGGCACACTAAATGCTTGCATGGTTATGTAGTGGTATTTCAGTTATGAAATGATAACTTGTACTAGAATACAAATTTCCTTCATATGTTATTCAGAAAAACTGCCCCTGTTAAGTGTTTTATATTTATTAAGAAATACTGGAAAGCATGTGTTTTGTTCATTCCTACTCAATTTGTTTAAAAATCAATACCTAATCAGATCAATTTAGCTTACCCTTATGTTGAGTTTCATCTCACCAATGTCCTCATGTGATTTACAGAGGAACCATGAATTGCATTTTGCTAAATCCGTTTTTCAAAGACTGCAAAGATGATTCAACAATAAGTCAATAACACGTAACCGCCTTTTGTGGTGGAGTACCTTGTCTTGGATGAATCGATAAACTTTTGAACTTGGATTTGTTGAAGTGATCGATTCAATTGTTCAAGCCTGCTCAAATCCTTCAATAATTCGATCTTTGTTCACAGACACCGCTCGACTCAATTGAGGCTCTTGCACGCACTATAATATTAATGCATGATGCCGTTCGAGTCATTGTGGGAAGAAAGTGAGTATCATTGTCTTAATGTGAACAAGCGGATCTATTTTTGAGAGGCTGTTTTCATTATTAATTGTTCAACTTACAGGAATTCAGCCTCCTCACTGATTAAGCAAAAGTTGATTTTTCCTGGAACAAGTTTTGCAGGGAAAGTCGCCAAAGCTTTGCAGGAGTATGTCATGATCCTTCTGTGGCAGTTTCTTCTGGTATGTATGTCTTGCACTGTTTTAGAGCATCAATGACTCAATTCCCAATTCACACATTCACAGATATAAATAGCAAAGCTGAGCCTATTGTACTGGTCATTCCTAAGTCTAATGCATCAATTCCCAATTCACACATTCACAGATATAAATAGCAAAGCTGAGCCTATTGTCTCTGCTTAGCCTTAAACTAACTACTTACAAAATATTTTATAACATTGAACTGTACATTTGTTATTATAAAAGGATTTTATTTGTGTTTTGGAGTTTATTACCTATTGCTGATAGAATCATTTTTTCAATGGTAGTCACTGAATCCTCCAGTATTGATCTTTGTTCAAAGCAAAGAGAGGGCAAAAGAGCTTTACAAAGAACTGGCATTTGACGACATTAGAGCTGATGTAATTGAATTTTAGTCAGATTTAGCTCCTTCTGATGGTCAGTGCCAGTTACGTCCTCGTTCCTTTCTTTTTTATCTTACTACTCAAAAAGATCAGTTGAAGGAAAAGGAACCAGTTCATTCATTATCCAAAGGTAAGTTTTTACAAAAATTCATTATCCAAAGGTAAGTTTTTACAAAAATTCCAATTTTACAAACTACTCTGAAGAAGGAGAGCCGAGTTGCATTTCCTCAGCAATCTTTCGACCGGTCGGCTCTAGTTCTTTGATCAGGCGGGCTGCCTCTTCCCTAGAGCAGCCGAAGTCATGGTCGATTGGAGTTAGGTTGAGATTCTGGTTGCACGCCTTGAGTTTTGCCAAGGCATAGCATACAGCATTGTTGACCGCATCCCGAATCGACTCTACCAGATCGGTCCTCATGGTAGACAAGTGCTTCCCAAGAGCTTCAACTTGTAGTACGATCATACTCTTGTGACCGGTTATGGTGTCCTCGGAAGGACTCATCTCCTCCGCACCAAACTCACCGAGTAGATTGTTGAGAAGAGTGCCGCAGTCTTGAAGGGTTGCCTTCATCGACTCCATTTCTTCTTGTCTACGAATTGTAGCTTCAGTGAGATGCTTTAGTTCGACCATTGCCTCTGCAAAAAGATCAAAAGTGGTTAAGGTGATACTTATCAAGGGACTAGTTAGAGAGGCGGTCAAGGTATAGTTTTTCTTACCCGCTAGTCGAGTATCGAGTTCCTTTATTCTCTCGTTGTTCTCCTTATTGATACGATTAAGTTCTCCGATCACTTTGGTTTTCTCTTCGACCTCAGTGCGGGACTCACTCGATTCTGTTTCTTTTTCTATTCAAAGAAAAGGAGTTAAAGGAAGGCGAGAAAGACAACTAAATAAAATAAACAGACTTAAGTTCTGGACTTACTGTTTATTTTATCCTCTAAAGCTCTGACTGCAGAAGTAGCCTTCACAAGCTTTAATGATAGTTCGGCATTTTCCATCTTTAGCCTCTGTGAATCGGCCTTTTCGTTGTCGAGAGCAAGCACCGAGAACTCTGCGTCAAGCTTGGACCTACAAAGGTTAAAAGCAGTCATGAAGAGCCAGACAAGTGGTCGAATCCAAAGTTGGACTACGAAGATAGTGACATACAATGCTGCTACCCTCTTGGAGAGTTCGGCATTTTCTTGTCGGAGATCCATGAGCTGTCTGTGGTACTCACCCACGGTTGCCATGTCCTCCAATGCTCTCTAAACAAAGGAGAATAGTGAGGAGCAAGATGAAACAGGTACGAATGTTTAAATACTCGATACTTACATTCATGCTCGTACGAGCAAACGTAGAGAATACTAGGGTGGAGTTTTCAAGTCGCTTGAGTGGTCGACCCTGCTCCACCACACCTTCTCGAGACGCCGTGGTCGAAGATGTTCGCTTTGTCGGGAATGTCTCGGGTGCGTAACTTGACCGTGGTCGAATGTAAGAAGATTCCTCTACAAATGGAGGAACAAAATGAAGAGAAGAAGTTGGGTTGATCTTCTTCTTCTAATCTAATTATACCTTCTCGGAACGAGGAGAGCATCTTCGATGTCTTCCTTGGCGTGGTAGTCGGATGGATTTCGACCACCCCAAGCGGTACTTCACCGCAGATCTCCGTTGTCGCAGTGGTCGATCCTCGACCACCATCTCGCAGATCTTTTCGACTACGGATTGAACCGCAGGGGCCTTCTCGACTGAAGCAACCTTATGTAGTGGAGAAGCCGGGCTGTATTTGCATAAAAGAAAGTCGGCATTAAAGAAGACATACAGGTAAAGTGCTATATTTATGTTTATCTCATACCTAGTTGTTGTAGCCTTAAGTGTGAATTTGGAAGATACTTTCCCCGATATAGGTTTCTTAGACTTCTTCTCTCCGACCATGTCTGGTCGTGTAGGAAGGAGGACTTCTTCGACCAGATTCGGCTTCTCTAATATGGCTGCTCCTATTTCACTTGCAGCAGTCACATCTGCAATGAACGCCTCGATAGGGCGGTCGGACGGCAGGAGGAAGAGCGGCAAGAGGAACGGCAGCAATTGCGCCCCTTGTCCTTATCGATTGCTTTAACGATCGACGTTTTTCTTGGGAGGAGTTTTGGTTTTCTCCGCTTCTCCTCCGACGACCATCAGTACCCGATGGTAGTTCATGCCTACACTCTGCGAGAAAGAAAGAACACTATTTGGTCGTACCCTACGTCTATGTAGTCCTAAAGACGAAATCGATTATCCAATCACCTTTAGGCGTTCTTCCCTCTCTTCGGCGGATACATCCACCAGGATTCGAGGTGCCACCACATCTAGTGATGGAGCCTTCTCGCAGACGGCCTTGACCCGGGAGTCAATTTCCCCCAAATCAAGATCTGTTCAAACAGATAAGAAGATCGATATCTGATGACTCGAAAGAAGTAATCTAATAATTATGAACACGAGTGTTAATTACCGCTCGTAGTCCTCGGTCGAATCTGGCACCCGAGTACATCCACATGGGGTGTGCTCGTCGCTTCAGAGGGCTGATTCGGCGCGCGATGAAATCCTTCACCACGTGCCAGCCAGTAAGCCCTTTGTCCCTCGACTCTTTGATGGTCGAGATGTGAGGCGATCCGAGTGAGGTTCTCGGGACCAATTCCAAGCCGACGTCTTCTCTGCACCCTTCCCCACGAAGGATAAGCTGTCGTCGCTGGTCGTCTCCCAATAGAACCACTTCTTCTTCCAATTCGGCCACGAGGACCGAGTGAACATTGGAATATACACCTCCGTCTTCCCGTCATGAAGTTTCAGAGCACAGCTTCCCACGACTCCGGTCTGCCGGCTCATCCCGTAGTAGTACCGGAGGAGCTCGAGGTCCGGCGGAATTCCCAAATACGCCTCACAAAGGTATACGAATACGCTGAGCATTGTGATCGAATTGGGGGCTAAGTTCACCAATTCGACCCCAAAGTACTCGAAACTGCGGTGAGGAAGGGTGAGCGGGGAAGGCGAAGGCCGCACTCACAAGAGGGCACGGAACATGTGGATTTCTCCGATTTGTCCCGATGGCCAATGTTGCCCGGCGGCTTCAATCCATCTGACGAACCACCGCGGAGGGATCTTCTCAGCATCCTCTAGCGCCTCCAATTTTGCCGTGTCCATCTCCGACACGGCCCAGGAGGATGACGACTTGGTCATTTTTTCGGTCGGTTGGAGTGGGTCTGGAAGGAATTGAGGAAGAGGACTGGTTTGGTCAAGGCGGAGAGTTCAAGCGAGATGGGGAAAGTAGGAGACCTAAAGTAATCCACGGTAAGTCACTTACCCGTCTCGGGAACCGAAGGTTAAATCGGAACCGACTCGGTGGATGATTGGGTTTCCTTTGTTTTGAGAGATTGGATGATTTGGGCATTTTTTTGTCTGCCAGGCAAGCAGCTCATTTAGCCCATAGTGGGTTTTAATTGATAATTCGCCCTATTGGCGACCAGTCCGATCGATTTCTCTGCTTAGAACAAGAACGAATCAATCACAGAAGACAGCGTAATAGATTGAACACAGAGATGCTTTCAATTGCATCAGGTGTACATAATGAGTTGGTATGGCTCTCTATTTATAGTCTACGGTGGGTGCCCATAATGGGCTCCTGGCCTGGGCCCAGGTTTCTCAACACACTGCACCATTGACCATTTGCCATTTTTGCCTTTTTGACAATTTTGCCCTTATCTTCCGGCCATGGCTGACCCAACCGCCTCCGCCGCCGCCACTGAAGCCGAAGCAGCTCGCCGAAAAAGTCGATGAAAACGCCTGTGTTCACCCTTACCAATGTAGAGATACCCGTGGAAGTTGCCTCAGTTAAAATGTAAGGAGTAGACACTTATGCTGCTGAGTAAAGAACATAGCACCCCAAACACAAGCGTTGACTTTGTCAAACATGACTTAGTAACTGCAAGTGCAATTGAACCTCTGCAACTTGTGGGGGAGACCGAGGGCAAGTCCGTATAGGAGGTGGTTAGCCATACAAACGGTAGGGCTGCGACAAGTCGGGCGAGATCCGTGGGTCACCCGAGCTTGTTGAGATCAAAAATCTACTGGGTGGAGGCTATATATAGAATTGAACAATAAACAGCCCAGTTGGGGTGGTCGGAAATCCATCCGACTACCACGTCGAGGAAGACATCGAAGATGCTCTCCTTCGTTTCCGAGAAGGTATAATTAGATTAGAAGAAGAAGAAGATCAACCCAACTTCTCTTCATTTTTTGTTCCTCCATTTGTAGAGGAATCTTCTTCTGTTCGACCACGGAGCCAAGTTCTGTACCCCAGAGACATTCCTGACAAGGCGAACATCTTCGACGACGAGCGTCTCGAGAAGGTGTGGTGGAGCAGGTCGACCGGCTCAAACGACTTGAAAACTCCACCCTAGTATTCTCTACGTTTGCTCGTACGAGCATGAATGTAAGTATCGAGTATTTAAACATTCGTACCTGTTTCATCTTGGTCCTCACTATCCTCCTTTGTTTAGAGAGCATTGGAGGACATGGCAACCGTGAGTGAGTACCACAGACAGCTCATGTGTCTCCGACAAGAAAATGTCGAACTCTCCAAGAGGCTAGCAGCACTGTATGTCACTACCTTCGTAGTCCAACTTTGGATTCGACCACTTGTCTGGCTCTTCATGACTGCTTTTAACCTTTGTAGGTCCAAGCTTGACGCAGAGTTCCTGGCTGCTGCTCTCGACAACGAAAAGGCCGATTCACAGAGGCTAAAGATGGAAAATGCCGAACTATCGTTAAAGCTTGTGGAGGCTACTTCTGCAGTCAGAGCTTTAGAGGATAAAATAAACAGTAAGTCCAGAACTTAAGTCTGTTTATTTTATTTAATTGTCTTTCTCGCCTTCCTTTAACTCCTTTTCTTTGTATAGAAAAAGAAACAGAATCGAGTGAGTCCCGCACTGAGGTCGAAGAGAAAACCAAAGTGATCGGAGAACTTAATCGATCGAAGAAGGAGAAAAGCGAGAGAATAAAGGAACTCGATACTCGACTAGCGGGTAAGAAAAACTTTACCTTCGACCAGTTCTCCTAACTAGTCCCTTGATAAGTATCACCTTAACCACTTTTGATCTTTTTGCAGAGGCAGTGGTCGAACTAAAGCATCTCACTGAAGCTACAATTCGTAGACAAGAAGAAATGGAGTCGATGAAGGCAACCCTTCAAGACTGCGGCACTCTTCTCAACAATCTACTCGGTGAGTTTGGTGCGGAGGAGATGAGTCCTTCCGAGGACACCATAACCGGTCACAAGAGTATGATCGTACTACAAGTTGAAGCTCTTGGGAAGCACTTGTTCACCATGAGGACCGATCCGTAGAGTCGATTCGGGATGCGGTCAACAATGTTGTATGCTATGCCTTGGCAAAACTCAAGGCGCAACCGTAATCTCAACCTAACTCCAATCGACCATGACTTCGGCTGCTCTAGGGAAGAGGCAGCCCGCCTGATCAAAGAACTAGAGCCGACCGGTCGAAAGATTGCTGAGGAAATGCAACTCGGCTCTCCTTCTTCAGAGTAGTTTGTAAAATTGGAATTTTTGTAAAAACTTACCTACTCGCGGCGGCCTCCATGGCGTCCCCTCCACGGTAGGCCTCCCACGACCTACTTCGGTAGGCACATGGAGGCAGAGGGTTTCATCGACGGGTGAAGCAACTCCACTATACCGGTATAAGCTGCATACAGAGGTGCATTGCATCGCATTTCATTTACAGAGATTCTGGGTTACAGTTTATAAATGTGATTTGGTGATTACTGTACCAACGACATAGAATTGATTTACAGTTTCCAGCTCAATCACAATGCTCAGCGTACGAGAACGGTAAATAAGACTCGTGTTCATAATTATTAGATTACATCTCCAGGAATATTCTATGAATTTTCTAGAATTTTCAGATATTATTTAGTATTTTCTAAGCAATTATAAATTTTCTAGTATTATCGAAAATCTAATCCGAATCTAATCCGGATTAATCTCGGCCGACACGTGTCGCTCTCAGATTGAATCCGTCTCTATTGCTTGGTGCAAAAGAACCATATAACCCTTCTTTGTTAAGCCTTGCATCTATTGCATTTTTCCAAGACTTGCAGAGTACTTTATTTCCAAGAAGTGGTCGAAGCCCTGGAAGACTTCCCTGCTTCTTTCGACCACACAACATGTCGTTACGACCGCCTCACAATACACTATGACCATGCGGACACATGCCAATCAGACGCCACTGCTTGCACGTAGCGGAGAAACCCTCGACCTCACAAGAGCCTTTGCAGCCTACGACCTCATCTCAAGTCGATACGACCGATTCCCAGGTCTTGCGATCGCTTAACAGAAGCTACGATCGCCTATCGCATGATCGACCACCTTGACCACGCTCATCGCTTCCACCGTGGTCGAACCCTCTTGCACCACGCACACCGAGTTTCACCATGGTCGAAGCCCTTCCGACCACGCACAACGAGATTTACCATGGTCGAAACCATTCCGACCCGTACGACCTGTTTCACCGTGGTCGAAACCCTTCCGACCACGTTTGACTACTTCCGACAGCGCTCCGAGCACGTGCGACCGCTTCCGATCACAAGAGGAAACATCCTTCTGTAGTGGAGAAGCCGGGCTGAAATTGCATAATAGAAGGTCGCCATTAAAGAAGACATACAGGTGAAGTGCTATATTTATGTTTTTCTCATACCTAGATGTTGTAGCCTTAAGTGTGAATTTGGAAGATACTTTCCCCAAGATTGGTTTCTTCGACTTCTTCTCTCCTACCATGTCTGGTCGTGGAGGAATGAGGACTTCTTCGACCAGATTCGGTCGAAAGTCTTGAGTTTCCTCGACCTTGACTGATTGAGAGTCTTGTACACCTTCGACCACGTCTGATCGAAAGTCTGGAGCAAGAGTTGTGCTCCTTCTCCCTCCTGCTCCTTCTGATTGTCAGTGCCAGTTTCGACCACCTCGAAGGTGGCCTCCTTCCTTCGTTGAGGATCCGTTGTCATGCTAGCCTCGCTCACAAAAGATAAGATATGAAATTCTTCCAGTTCTCCTTTCCAAGATGCTTGATAAAAGGCCTTGAGAAGCGCCAACTGAGTCAGTTACAATATCATAATAGAAGGGTACCTTGATCTTGAGAGTCGGCTTCTCTAATATGGCTGCCCCTATTTCACGTGCAGCAGTCACATCTGCAGTCTCCATAGGGCCAGTTTTAACCAGTCGACGTCTCTTTGCCGCAGGAGCTTTGGATTTTTCCGCTTTTCCACCGACGACCATCAGTTCGACTACTTGCCTCTCTTCGGCGTTCTTCCCTCTCTTCGGCGGATACATCCACCAGGATTCGTTTTGGATTTCTCCATTTTCGGTTTTGTTTCAACCACCTCTAGTGATGCAGCCCTCTCGTAGACGGCCTTGACCGGAGAGTCAATTTCCCCCAAATCAAGATCTGTTCAAACAGATAAGATGATCGATATACAGTACTCGAAAGAGGTAATCTAATAATTATGAACACGAGTCTTATTTACCGTTCTCGTACGCTGAGCATTGTGATTGAATTGGGGACTGTAAATCAATTCTATGTCGTTGGTACAGTAAGCACCAAATCACATTTATAAACTGTAACCCAGAATCTCTGGGTTTCTTCCCTGTAAATGAAATGCGATGCAATGCACCTCTGTATGCAGCTTATACCGGTATAGTGGAGTTGCTTCACCCGTCGATGAAACCCTCTGCCTCCATGTGCCTACCGAAGTAGGTCGTGGGAGGCCTACCGTGGAGGGGACGCCATGGAGGCCGCCGCGGAGGCCATGCCAACCGGGGGGCGCACGACGGGGCGGCAGCAGGTGGCCGGGGCAGGGGCCGACGTGGAGGCCACGAGGGAGCTGCTGTCGTTGGTGTCCATGGCCGGGGCCGGCGTGGAGGCCGCCGCGGAGGCCACGATGCAGCACCGGCCGTTGGTCGGGCTCGCGGCCGGGGCGAGGGACGTGGCCTCGGCCAAGTCCCTGGGCATGCTGACGCCACAGGGGAAGAGACTTCCAGTCTGGAAGAGGAAGTGGTCGTGGAGACCGAGGAAGAGGTGATGGTAATAGGTTTCAAGACAAATCACACATCCAATGTTTTGAGTGTGAGAAATTTGGTCACTACGCTGCTGAATGTCGAAGCCACATACAATGTCATAACTGCAAAAAGTATGGACACTATGCAGCAAATTGCAGAAACAAGAAGAAAGTGGAGGAAGTCAACATGGCTCATGTAATCAGAAGGACGCCGAGAAAGAAGAAAAGAAATAAAGAGAAGTGGTCGAAAACCAGAAAGTATCGACTTCTTCGTGATCTCGCAAGACGTGGTCAAGCCCACCCACGACCACGACAAACGTGGTCGGAGGGACTTACGACCACGGCACAGTTTCAGTAGGCGTGGTCGAAAGACGTTCGACCACGCCATGCCTTGAGATGGGCGATATGTGTTCCTAGAAGCTCGATATATGACAGACTCGATGCTTATGCTTGACACAGTGAAAACAAAACTCAATAATGTGTCCATCCTTCTTACAAAAGGTGCAATGATACTTCTCTTTAAGAGATATAGTATCATGTATTCATGTGAAGAAGAAGACCTTTATTTTTGGAAATCCCTTGGATAACACCGAAAGAGCCACCAGAAGCGCCAGGAACCAAACAAGAGCTATTCAAAGCAATGGCACAAGTGCCAATATCAAATGACTCATAAGAAGAATCCAAATTCAATTGCAAAGAAGCAAGATCAACTTTTAAAATATCAATCTTAGATTGGAAAGCTACACAAGTCTACACAAGTCACAAGAATTTTCGCTCATATCTTCGCGCACTCTCTTCAAATAATCAAGCTCATTTTTTAAGGTAGTGCAAGATATGCAAGAGATTGAAGATGCCTTGATAATGCGCATGGAATACAAAGCATCAACATCATTAATAATTAAGCTAGCACAATTCGAGCAAGAGAGTAAGTCATCACCAAGCAATTTCTTAATTTCTAAGCACATACTAGGAAGACTAGACTTAAGCCCATTAATTTTAGCCCTGGTATTATCTAATTGCTCAAGACAATTAGAAAAACTCAAATTCTATTTTTCATTTTCAGCTCTAGCAAGTTCGATTGTTCGACGATGTAGAATGAGCCAATTTTAAGTTCTTAATTTTAGCAAGTAGCACATGAATCTTGTTTATTTCTAGCCAAGGATCTAAAATTGCCTATTTCTAACTTAGCATTATCAAGCTCATGATATAAGGCAATACAAAAATAACATGATATAGAAGCATTTGATCTAAGTAATTTATATTTAGATTTTAAACGTGCAAGAGAAGTTTTTAATTTATCATTATCCACAGGCAAGGACTCACATGACTCATATGGCAAAGGAGATTTCAACGTAGCAATTTTATCAAGTGTACCATTCTTTTCTTTGACTAGGTGTCTCATCTCTAACTTAAGAGCAAGCAATGTTGTCATTCAGGTTCTTCACCACCATGGCAATCGTTGGTTCCATATAAGCAATGTTTTAATACACGCCCCGAATACATTGTGATTTTTCTTATGTTTGATCATGATTGCAACCTGGGTCCCAATTTCTAACATTTTCAATGGCACACTAAATGCTTGCATGGTTATGTAGTGGTATTTCAGTTATGAAATGATAACTTGTACTAGAATACAAATTTCCTTCATATGTTATTCAGAAAAACTGCCCCTGTTAAGTGTTTTATATTTATTAAGAAATACTGGAAAGCATGTGTTTTGTTCATTCCTACTCAATTTGTTTAAAAATCAATACCTAATCAGATCAATTTAGCTTACCCTTATGTTGAGTTTCATCTCACCAATGTCCTCATGTGATTTACAGAGGAACCATGAATTGCATTTTGCTAAATCAGTTTCTTTCAAACCTGCAAAGATGATTCAACAATAAGTCAATAACACGTAGGCGCCTTTTGCAGGGTGGAGTACCTTGTCTTGGATGAATCTGATAAACTTTTTGAACTTGGATTTGTTGAAGTGATCGATTCAATTGTTCAAGCCTGCTCAAATCCTTCAATAATTCGATCTTTGTTCAGTGTGACACTGCCTGACTCAATTGAGGCTCTTGCACGTACTATAATATTAATGCATGATGCCGTTCGAGTCATTGTGGGAAGAAAGTGAGTATCGCTGTCTTAATGTGAACAAGCAGATCTATTTTTGGAGGGCTGTTTTCATTATTAATTGTTCAACTTACAGGAATTCAGCCTCCTCACTGATTAAGCAAAAGTTGATTTTTCCTGGAACAAGTTTTGCAGGGAAAGTCGCCAAAGCTTTGCAGGAGTATGTCATGATCCTTCTGTGGCAGTTTCTTCTGGTATGTATGTCTTGCACTGTTTTAGAGCATCAATGACTCAATTCCCAATTCACACATTCACAGATATAAATAGCAAAGCTGAGCCTATTGTACTGGTCATTCCTAAGTCTAATGCATCAATTCCCAATTCACACATTCACGATATAAATAGCAAAGTCGAGCCTATTGTCTTTGCTTAGCCTTAAACTAACTACTTACAAAATATTTTATAACATTGAACTGTACATTTGTTATTATAAAAGGATTTTATTTGTGTTTTGGAGTTTATTACATTCTGTCGATAGAATCATTTTTTCAATGGTAGTCTTTGAATCCTCCAAGATTGATCTTTGTTCAAAGCAAAGAGAGGGCAAAAGAGCTTTACAAAGAAGCGGCATTTGACGACATTAGAGTGATGTAATTGAATTTTAGTCGATTTAGCTCCTTCGATGGTCGGTGCGATTCGTCCTCGTTCCTTTCTTTTTATCTTACTTCCCGGGGAAACCCCAAAAAAAATTTTTTTGGGGTTGGGGGCCCCCCCGGGGAATTTTAAAAAAAGGGGGGGGTTTCCGGGGAGATTGGTTTTTAAAAAAACCTTTAACCCCAAAAAAAAAATTAACCCCAAAAAACCCCGGGGGGCCGGCCGGTAAGCCCGGGGGGGCCAAATTCCCCCCCTTTTTTTAAAAGGGGGCCCCCCCCCCCCCCCTTTTCCCCGGGGGGGCCCAAAAAAGGGGGGGGTTTTGGGAAAAAAAAATTTTTTTGGGGTTTTTTTTTAAAAAAAAATTTTTTTTTTTTGGGTTTGGGTTTCCCCTTTTTTAAAGGGGGGGCCCCCCAAAAACCCAAAAAATTTTTTAAATTTTTTTTCCCAAAATTTTATTTTTAAAAAAATTTTTTTTTTAAATTTTTTTTTTTTTAAAAAAATTTTTTTTAAAAACCAAATTTTTAACCGGGTAAATTTTTTTTTTTTTTCCCCAAAATTTTTTAAAAAATTTTTTTTTAAAAGGCTTTAAATTTTTTCCAAAATTTTCCAAAATTTCCCCCAAAACCCCGGGAAACCCCCAAACCCCTTCCGGCCCCAATTGGGGCCAAAAAAAAAAAAGCCTTTTGGGCCCTTTTGCATTTTGGGGCTTTTTTTTTTGGGCCCCCCCCCTTAACCCTTTTTCCCCCCCCAGGTTAAGCCCCCCCCCCCCCTTGGGGGGAAATTTTTAAAAAAGGGTTGGGGGGTTTTTAAAAAAAAAATTTTTAAAAAGGCCCGGGGGGGGGAAAATTTTTTTAAAACCCTTGGGGGTTTTTTTGGGAAATTTCCCCCAAAACCCCCCCTTTTTCCCTTTTAAGGTGGGGAACCTTTCCCCGGGGGCCCGGGAAAGGGAGCCCCAACCCCAAACCGGGAAAAAACCCCCCTTTCCCCTTTTCCCCTTTTTTTCCACCCCGGGGGGGGCCCCGGGGGCCCAAAAAAAAAAAATTTTTCCCTTTAAACCGGGGAAAAAACCCAAAAAAAAAATTAAAAAAGGGGGCCCCTTAAAGGGTTTTTTTTTTTAACCCCTTTTTAAAGGGGGGGGTTTTTTTTTTTTGGTTTTTAACCTTCCTTTTTTTGGGGGGGTTTTTTCCCCTTTTAAAAAATTTTTTTGGAAAAATTTTTTTTTTTTTGGTTTAAAATTTGGGGCCCCGGGTTTTTCCCTTTCCCCAAATTTGGGGGGGACCCAAAGGGGGGTTTTTTTAAAAAAATTTTTTTTTCCAAAATTTAAAATTTTAAAAATTCTTTTTTTTTTAAAAAAATTTAAAAAAAAAATTAAATTTTAAAAAATTCCTTTTTTTTTTTTTTATTTAAACCCCCCCCCGGGGTTTAAGGGCCCCTTTAAGGGGGCCCTTTTTTTTTTTAAAAACCCCCCGGGTTTGGGGCCCCCCCCAAAAACCCCTTTTTTGGGTTTTTTGGGGGGTTTGGGCCCCCCCAAGGGGGGCCCCCCGGGGGGGGGCCTTGGCCAAGGGGGAAAAAAAAATTTTTGGGGGGGGGGGAAAAAAAAAAAATTTCCCAAAAATTTTTTTAAATTTTTTGGGTTTTTTCCCCAAAATTGTTAAATTTTTTTGGGGGGGCCCGGGGAAAAGGGAAAAAAAATTTTTGGGGGGGGAAAAAAAATAAAAAAAAACCCCCCCTTTTGGGGGGGGGGGGGGGGGGCCCCCCCCCTTCCCCCCTTTTTTTCCCCCCCTTTGGGGAATGGGGGGGGGGCCCCCCGGGGCCTTTTGGGGGGGGCCCCCCCCAAAAGGGGGTTTTTTTTCCTTTTTTTTCCCCCCCCCAAAAAAAAGGGGGGGGGCCCCCGGGGGGTTTGGGGGGGCCCCCCTTTAAAAAAAAACCCAAAATTGGAAGAAGGGGGGAAAAAAAAAGGGATTGGAAAAAAGGAAAAAAAAAATTTTTTTTTTTAAATTTTTCCCCTTTTTAAGGGGCCCCCAAAAAAAATTGAAAAAAAATTAAAAAAGGAAAAAAAAAAAAAGGGAGGAAGGGAAAAAAAAAAAAAAAAAAAAAAAATTTTAAAAAAAAAAAAAAAAAATTTTTTTTTTTGGGGAAGGGGGGGGGCCCCCCGGGGGAAAAAACCCGGAATTTTTTTTAAAAAAAAAAGGGGGCCCCTTTTTTAAGGCAAACCAAAATTTAAAAAAAAAAAAATTTTTTTTTTGGTTTTTTAAAAAAAGGGGAAATGATTTTTTAAAAAAAGGGAAAAATTAATTTTTTTTTTGGGGGAAAAAAAAAACCCGGGGGGAAAAACCAAATTTTTCCAAAAAAAAATTTTTTCCAAAATTTTTTTAAAAAAAATTTTTTTTTTTAAAAAAAATTTCAAAAAAAATTTTTAAAAAAAAAAAAACCAAAATTTTTTTAAAAATTTTTTTCCCCTTTTTTTTTTTTTTTTTTTTTTTTAAAAAATTTTTTAAAAAAATTTAAAAAAATTTTATTAAAATTTTTTCCCCGGGGGAATTTTCCCCAATTTTTTTTTTTTTTTGGGGGAAAAAAAATTTAAAAACCCCCTTTTTAATTTTTAAAAAAAAAACTTTAAATTTTTTTTTTTAAAAATTTTTCCCCAAAAAAATTTTTTTTTTTTGGGCCCCTTTTTTTTTTTTAAAAAAACCCAAAATTTGGGAAAATTTTAAACTTAAAGGGGGTTTTTTTTGGTTTTTTAAAATTTTAATTTTTTTCCCCTTTAAAAAATTTTTTTTAAACCAAAAAACCCCAAACTTTTGGGGAAAGGGGGAAAAAAACGGGGTTTTTTTTTTTTCCCTTTTTAAAAAAAAACCCAATTTTCCCAACCAAAGGGGGTTTTTTTAAATTTTTTAAACCCTTTAAAAATTAAAAAATTTTTTTTTTTGGGGTTTTTTGGGGTTTCCCCAAATTTTAAAAAAACAAATTTTTGGTTTTAAAAAGGGGTTTTTGGGTTTTTAAAATTTTAAAATTTTTTGGGAAAAAACCTTCAATTTTATTTTGGAAAAACCCAAAAAAAAAATTTTTTTTAAAATTTTTAAAAATTTTGGGGGTTTTTTTTCCCCCCCTTTTTTTTTTTTAAATTTTAAAAAAACCCAAAAAAATTTCCTTCCCCCGGGTTTTAAAAAAAAAAATTTTTTAAAAATTTTTTTTCAAAAAGGGGTTTTCCCCAAAAAAAGGGCGGCCTTTTCTTTAACCTTTCCTTTTGAAAAAAAATTTTTTTTTTTGGGGGGGGTTTTTTTAAAAATTAAATTTTTTTTTTTCCCGGGGGTTTTGGAAATTTTTGGGGTTTTTAAAAAAACCTTTGGCCTTTGGGGGAAGGTTTTTTTGGGTAAAAAGGGGGTTTTTTTGGGGGTTTTTTTTTTTTTTAAAAGGGTTTTTTTCCCTTTTCCTTTTTTAAAAAAGGGGTTTTAAAGGGTTTGGGGGGGGAAGGTTAATTTTTTGGTGGGGTTCCGGGGTTTTTTTTTGGTTTTTTTTTAAATTTTGATCAATTTTTTCCTTCCCCCCAAAAAAAAAAACCTTTTTTTTTTAAAAAAAAAACCCAAATTAAAAAACCCAAAAAAACCAAATTTTAATTTTTTTTTTAAAACCCCCAAAAAAAATTTTTAAATTGGGTTTTTTTTAAAATTTTTTTGGGTTTTGGGTTTTTTCCCCAAAACCCAATTTTTTAAAAATTTTGGGCCCCTTTTGAAAAAGGGCAAAAGGGGTTTTTTTGGGGGGTTTTTAAAAATTTTAATTGGTTTTTTTGGGGGGGGGGGGCTTCGGTTTTTTTTTTATTTCCCCCAAAAGGGTTTTGGGGGGTTTTTTTTTTGGGGGGTTTTTCCCCCCAAACCTTTAAAAAGGGGGGTTTTCCAAAAAATTTTTCCAAAAAAAAAAATTAAAAAAAAAGGGGTTTTTTTTTTTTTTTTTGGGGGGGCCCCCTTTGGGGGCCGTTGGGTTGGGGTTCCCCCTTTTTGGTTTTCCCTTTTTAAAATTTTCCCCCAACCCCCCCCGGGGGGGCCTTCCGGGAAAATTTTAAAAAGGGTTTTTTTTGGGGTTTAAAGGGCCTGGGGAAATTTTTTTTAAAAAACCCTTTGTTTCCTTTTTAATTTGGAAAACCCTTTCCCTTTTTTTCCTTTTTCCCAAAAGGGGTTTTTGGGGGAATTCCTTGGAAAAAAAAGGGGGTTTTTTTTGGGTTTGGGGGGGGGGGGGGGGGCCCCCCCCGGAAAAAACCCCCCCCTTGTTTTTTTTTAAATTTTTTTTTTTTTTTTTCCCCCCTTGGGCGGGCCCCGGTTTATTTCCCTTTTTTAAAAAAGAAAAAGGTTAAAAAAGGGGGGGAAAAACCAAAAAAAAAAAAAAAACCCCCCCCCCCTTTTTTTTTTTTTTTTCCCCTTTGCCAAAAAAAAGGTTTTTAAAAAGAAATTTTTTTTTTAAACCCCGTGGGGTTTTTTTCCCCCCGGGGGGGGGGGGGGTTTTCCCCGGGGTTTTTTTTTTTGGGGGGGGGGGGGAAAAAGGGGCTGGGAAAATTCCAAAATTTTTCCCCCCCCCCAAAAATTTTTGGCCCGGGGGCCCCAATTTTTTTTTTTGGTTTCCCCTTTTTTTAAAAAAAAAAAAAGGGGGGGGGAAAGGGGAGGGAATTTTTTGGATTTTTAATTTTAAAAGGGGAAAAAAAAATTTTGAGGGGCCCCCCAAAAAGGGGGGTGGGGGGAAGGGGGCCCCAATGGCCCCGGGGTTTCCTTTTTCCCGGGGGGGGCCCCCCTTAAAAAGGGGAACCAAAAATTTTTTTGGGGTTTTTTTTTTAAAAAACCCCAAAAAGAATTTTTCTTTTTTGGGGGGGGGTTTAAAAGGGGGGGCTTTTTGGGGGGGGGGGGGGGGGGACCCCAAAACCCTTTTTTGGGGGTTTAAAAAAACCGGTGGGGGGGTTTTTTTTAAAAAGGGGGAAAAAAGGGTTTTAAGGGGGGCTATTTTAATTTTTTTTGTTTTTCCCTTTGGGGGGAAAATTTTCCCTTTTTCAAAAATTTTCCCCGGGGTAATTGGGGGAAAAATTTTTTCCCCCCTTTTTTTTTTTCCCTTTTTAATTCCGGGGGGCCCCCGGGGGCCCCCCCCGGGGGGGGCCCCGGGCCCAAATTTCCCCCTTTTTTTTTAAACCCCCTTTGGGGGTTTGGGTTTTTTTAAACCCAAACCTTTTCCCCCCTTTTAGAAAAAAAATTTTTTTTTAAAAAAATTTTTTTAAAAAAATCCCCCCCCTTTTTTCCCTTTTCCCCCCCTTTTTTGGGGGCCCCAAAAAAAAGGGGGGGTCCCCCGGGGGTTCGGGGGGTTTTTCTTTTTTTTAAAGGGAAAAAAATTTTTAAAAAATTTTAAAAAAAATTTTTTTAAATTTTTTTAAAAAAAAAAATTTTAATTTTTCCCCTTTTTTTTTCCCAAATTTGGGGGGTTTTTAAAAAATTTTGGGGGGCCCCCGGGGGGTTTTTTTTTTAAAAAAAAAATTTCCTTTTTTGGGGGAAAAAATTTGGGTTTTTTTTTGGGTTTTTTGGTTCCCTTCCCCTTTTTAAAATTTTTTAAAAAAAAAGGGGGCCATTGGCCAAAAAAACCCCCCCCCGGGGAATTTTGGCCCCCTTTTCCCCGGATTCCCCTTTCCCCCTTTTTTTTTGGGGGGCCGGTTGGGAATTTCCCCCCCCGGGGGTTTTGGGGAAAATTGGAAACCAAATTCCCAAAAAAAAAGGGGGGGGGGGGAAAAAACCCCCGAAAAAATTTTCCCTTTTTTTTGGGCCCCTTTTTCCTTTTTTTTAAAAAAAGGCAAACCCCCGGGGTTTTTCCCCCCCCTTTTTAAAAAAAAACCCGGGAAGGACACCTTTTTTTTTCCTTTTTTTTTTTTGGGGGGGGGGTTGGGAAAAAAAGGGGGTTTTCCGGGGGGGGTTTTTGGGGGGAAAAAAATTTGGGAAAAATTTTTTGGGGGCCCCCAAATTTCCGGGGGGGGAAAAATTTAAAAACCCCGGGGTTTCCGGGGGGGAAAAAAAAGGGGGGTTTTTTCCCCGGGCCGGTTTTTTAAAAGGGGGAAAAAAAAGGGGGGTTTAAACCCCGGGTTTTTTTTTTAAAAAAAAATTTGGGGTTTTTGGGCCCGGGCCCCCCTTTTTTTGGGGGGGGAAAATTTTGGGGGTTTCCTCCCTTTTTTTGGGGGGGTTTGGGGGGTTTTTTTAAACCCCCCCTTTTTTTTGAAATTTTTCCCAAAATTTGGGGGGGAAAAACCGGTTTTTAAAATTTTTCCCCCTTTTTAAAAAATTTTTAAAAAAAAATTTTTTTTAAAAGGGAAAACCCAAAAAAAAAAAAAACCCCTTTTAAAAAAACCCCCCCAAAAAAAAAAATTTTTTTAACCTTTTTGGCCCCCCTTTTTTTCCGTGGGGGGAAAAGGCCACCCGAAAAAAGGGGGGGTTTAAACCTTTGGGGGGGGGCCCCCCCGGGGCCCGGGGAAAACCCTTTTAAAAAAACCCCCCCCCCCCCTTTTTTTTTTTTCCCCCGGGGGGGGGAAACCCCAAAACCCCCCCCAAAAAAAGGGGTTTTTTCCCCCAAAATTTTTTGGGGAAAAAAACCCCCCCTTTTTTTTTTTCCCCTTTGGGGGTTTTTTTAAACCCAAAAAATTTTTAAAGGGCCCCCAAAAAAACCCCCCCTTCAAAAAAAACCCAAGGGAAAAAAGGGAAATTTTTTAAAAAAACAAGGGAAGTTTAAATTTTTTTTTTTTTTTTTTTTCCTTTCCCCAAATTTTTTTGTTTTTCCCCTTTGGGGCTGGGGAAGGGTTTTTTAAAAAATTTGGTTTCCCCCAAAAAAAAGGAAGGGGGGCCCCCTTTTCCCCTTTTTCCCCCTTTTTTTGGGGCCCCCAAATTTTTCCCAAAATTTTTTTATTTTTTTTTTTTTCCAAGGGGGAAAAAAACCCCCGGGCTTTTTAAAATTTTTTTTTGGGGCCCAAAGGTTTTTTTTTTTTTTTTTTCCCGGCCTTTTTTTTTTTTTTTTTAAAAAAGGGGGTTTTTCCCTTTTTCCCCCCAAAAAAATTCCCGGTCTTTAAAATCATCATCAAAAGCATATTGTTCTTTAATAGTTTCAAGACCAAAATGCGACAATCAAGTTGAGACAACATGGTATAGCGTCGAGACAAAGCATCAAGAATCACATTATCCTTCCCTTTCTTGTGTTTAATGACATAAGGAAAAGATTCAATAAATTCAACCCACTTAGCATGTCTACGATTCAAATTGGTTTGACTACGAATATGCTTAAGTGATTCATGATCGGAATGAATGACAAATTCTTTAGGCCATAAATAGTGTTGCCACGCCTCTAAAGAACGAACAAGAGCATACAATTCTTTATCATCGTGGAATAATTAAGAACATGACCATTCAATTTTTCGCTAAAGTAGGCAACAGGTTTGCCTTCTTGCATCAAAACACCACCAATACCAATTCCGCTAGCATCACATTCGAGTTCAAAAGTCTTACCAAAATTAGGAAGTTGTAGCAATGGTGCGTGCGTAAGCTTGTCCTTCAAAAGAATAAAGGACTCCTCTTGTGATGGCCCCCAATGGAACACAACTCCCTTCTTTGTCAACTCAATCAACGGTGTCGCAATGGTGCTGAATTCTTTGACAAAGCGGCGATAAAATCCTGCAAGGCCAAGAAAACTCCGACTTGGGAGACTGGTGGGCGTGGGCCAACTCCATATCGCCTCCACCTTGGCTCTATCAACCTCAATTCCTGTGGAGTCACAACATAGCCAAGAAAGAGACTCGATCCGTGCAAAGGTGCACTTCTCAAGGTTACCAAACAAACGTGCATCTCTCAAAGCATTAAAACAGCACGTAAGTGAGTCGAATGTTCATCCATGGACTTGCTATAAATCAAGATATCATCAAAGTAACGACCACAAATTTGCCAATGAAAGGACGTAAAACCTCGTTCATTAATCTCATGAAAGTGCTAGGTGCATTAGTTAAACCAAAAGGCATGACTAACCACTCATACAAGCCGAACTTAGTTTTAAAAGCGTTTTCCATTCATCGCCAAGTTTCATTCTTATTTGGTGGTATCCACTACATAAGTCAATCTTTGTGAAAATTATAGCACCACACAACTCATCAAGCATGTCGTCTAGCCTAGGAATAGGATGACGATACCGATAGTAATGTTGTTAATGGCTCTACAATCTACACACATACGCCAAGAACCATCTTTTGGGAACCAAAAGAACAGAACAACACAAGGACTAAGGCTCTCACGCACGTACCCACGGTCCAAAAGGTCTTGGACTTGGCGCTGAATCTCCTTAGTCTCTTCGGATTGGTCCTGTCGCCGACGGTTTGGCAAGCTCGCCCAGAATCAAATCAATCTGTGCTCAATCCCTCGAATGGGTGGAAGTCCCGGAGGTATCTCATCGGGAAAACATCTCTAAACTCACGCAAAGGTTAGTGACGGGAGAGGCAAAGTGCAAGGCATATTATCAAGAGAAAATAAAGCATCTTTGCACACAAAAGCATAGCATGTATCATTAACATCATCAATTGCAGCAAGGTCGATTTTGTGGCAAGCATAACAGAATTTTTCAAATGGGTTACTTGTTGGTTTTCAGATTTATCATGTTCCTTTGGATCATTAGCAGACTCTCGCCCTATCGGCCTCTATAATTTCAGGCGGGGTCAAAGGCGTTAAAGTAACTTTCTTTTCTTATGCATAAAAGTGTATGTGTTACTACTACCATGGTGTAAAGCATCATTATCAAATTCCCAAGGTCGACCCAATAAAAGAGAGCATGCTTGCATGGGAACCACATCACAATCAACATGATCAACATAAGCACCAATGGAAAATGGACTCGGCATGTTTGTGTTACCTTAGCTTTTCGAGTCATTTAACCATTGAATATGGTATGGATGTGGATGCGTCGCGTGGTCAAGCCAAGCTTCTTGACCAAATCGAACTCACCAAGTTGTTGCAACTTCCTCCATCAATGATGACACGCACGCCGGTTCTTCATTGCAAAGAAGGTCTGAAACAAATTATGGCGTTGAAGTTTATCGGGTTGTTGTACCTGCGTCGAGGACTCGCTGCACAATGATGCTCCGTAGCGTCATTGTGGGCGCCCACCAGGACGAGGTCGTCATCACCACCGCCATTGTCGTCCGTGGTGGCAAAGCAACATCATCATCCTCCTCGATATCCGGCGTCTGATGTAGCCTCCATCTTCGTGGCGATGTATGCCCGTTGGCTAGGGCAATTCTTACGCACCGACCAAGTCCATGACGGTGTGGCCGAATGCGGGAGGAGCGGCCCGTTGAAGCCACGGAAGAAGAACTCTTGTCCGGACCACGCAAAGAATTTTTGAAGAATCTACAAGGCGTGTCGTGGAAAGTGGCTTCGGTGGCGCTCGCCATCTTGTTCACGGTGGTGGAGGAGAGCGAAAACTCAAGAAGACTTGGGCGGTCCGTCGATGTAGTCGTTCGCGGGGTGTAGAAGGGTCGTCCGGTGCGTGCCTTAGTTGATTACGTGCGCCCCGCAATTCTTTCTCTGCAAGCATAGCAAGGTGGAACAAGCGGTTGATGATAGTAAATTCTTTATAATCAACAATGTCACGAATTTCACCGTAACCCCGTAGAAACGACAAATCTTATCCTCCGTGTCCTCAACAACCCCACAACGCACCATACCCTTTTGAAGCTCGGCATAATAGTCTTGAACAGAACTATCACCTTGTTCTAAGCGCTGCAATTTTTTCTCAATTCAAGTTTATATGAGGGAGGAACAAAGCGATTACGCATAGCTTCTTTTAAGCGCTCCCATGTATCGGGTTGTAGCGCATGGTACTTAGTTCATTCCACGGATAATAGCAAAGTCCTTAAACTCACTAGTAGCTTGTCTAACTCTATGTTGCTCGGGAACTAAGTGAGAGTTAAACTTCGCTTCACCGTCATCTCCCAATCAAGATATATTTCAGCATCATAAAGACCGAGAAAAAGATGGAATGGTAAACTTGACTTTAGCAAAGGGTCGTCGTTACCATGACGGTTCGGTTATTACCTCCCATGAGCGTTACCATGTCGGTTTCTTTCAAGGCGACGACGTAGTCGTGCATCTTGTGTCGCCCGCTGATCAATGTTGCCATCTGTATCATGCAGTGTGTCATCATGATGATGATGGCCGTCATTGACGGTGGCGGCGTGCCTCAATGTGTCTATCCGACCGGTGAGGTCACCATCCGCCGCTCCACCCGCTCAATGCCGTCCGTGGTGTTCAAGCGGGTAATGGCGGCGACGATGGTGTCCAATCTCGCCGAGATCGGTGAGTGAAGCGTTTTGTTTGTCGGCGCAGCTTGTAGCCGGCCGCGACTAACACACTCGTTGAAATCGACGGTGTCCCGTCCTCTTCGTTTCGCCATGGTTGGTGGAAATACAGGAAAACAAAAGGATTATCCCTATCAACTACAAAGGAAGGGCGGTGGGAACCCGCAGGAAGTGGCTTACCAAGCTCTTACAAGTGTGCTTACCAAAGCGTGGGTGGTACAACCGGTGGTCGGTTCGTGATACCTTGTCGGCGTGGGTACGATTGCAAGGTCAAAGCGTGCTATCCAGTAGATATATGGAGTTTGGAAGGCCAAATATGTCAGTGGAACACAAATCAATAACAGATAGTAATGCTGAATAAATGTCCAAAGTATGGTCCTAGTTCTTTGGTTTAAATGTGTCCTATATCAAGTATGAGATGATGAACAAGGAGTCAAGAATGTAATATGAAAGCAACGAAGAATAAAGATGGCTGTGCATCGAGAAGCTCAATTCAGCATAAGCACAAAACAAATAAATTGTTGGCACCTAAAGCGTGCTCGTCAAGAGTTTTCTCCTTTTTCTCTCTTCTCTTTTTTTTTTGTTGCGCCACGAGATAGTACTCTCTCCTCTCTACTATAGCCGAAATTTTTCTTTTTTTTGTATTTTTTATATTTTTTTCACAGAGCAGAGCACAGAAATAGGAACCACACAAAGTTGCAACTCAATCGGATGTAAGGAGTGGCCTACAGAAAATAATGAATGTGCTGTAAATTCGGTGATTCAATTTCGGAGCGCGAGTACTACACTTTCCAGGCCGAATTTCGGGAAAATAAATTCGCCGAACCCGACAAAGTGGGAAGTTTCGGATGTAAAATTTAATTTCACCCAATTTCAAAAAAAAAGCAACTGATTTCGAGTCCGTATGCGAAAGTTATGGCCGTTTGAAGTTGGACCTGCAAGTTATGGTTCTTGTGGGGTGAAAACGAAGATCGGGTGGAGGAATTTGTGGAATCGGTGGCGAAGCTCGGGAAAGGTGGGGGATGATTCGGTGTGATCACGAGACGTGATGGATGACGAAAACAGAGGGTTAACAGAGGGTGGGATATGGGTGGGAAAACAAAAACAGAGGGTGGAAAACGCGATGGATGACGGCTAGGGTTTGAAGGGTGGTAGCGGAAGGAATACAACTCGAACAAAACACGATCTAAACCAGCAACACAACTCGACTAAGGACACAAACTCAACACTACGGACTCTGGAATCAACTTGTGCAAAGGCTAAACGAGGTCTAGGACAGGAAACAACCTATGACTACAATTTTTTGTAGGGCTTTTTCATGGACTCTAGGACGAAACCGAAAATAACAAAGGAGGGGTAACGCGAACCTGAAGGAACACCTGAAGCTCTGATTACCACTTGATGGGAACGGGGTCCCGATCTTCCAACAGGTTCTGGGTATGTTCGATTTGGTGGAGGCGCGACACAAATCGATCCGGCTTCCGAACGACACGTTCCAAACCCCGCAATCGCAGCACCACGTCTCCTCAGGTTATCAACCGTGCGCTGCCCGGTTGACCTTGCCAAGAAGGCTAATCCTCGCCTGCGAATCGAAGAACACAAGCAAGAACAAAGAAGAACACAACCAAATTGCAGATATATTGATGAAGCACTCGAAAATTGGGGTTTCACAAACCGATGACGGCGAAACTGTTCAAAGACAGAATTAATCTAAGCAAAACCCCACCCTAATGGTGGGGGTGGCGGCTGTATATAAAGGAGTAAGGGGCGTGCAAAACACCTAGACGCGTCCTTAATGGACTCCAACACGATACAAAGCCGAACGGCCCAAAAGACGGTGTCGCAGCACCCTGACAGATTCTGGACGTCCACTTGTTTCGACGATTCCCGTTGACTCAGAAGGAATTTTGATATGAAACCAGAGCCATTGGAAAGCTTATCTTCTCAGCTTTCCATACATATGTGGAACGTCCAAAACGGAGTCGGATGCGATCTGGGCGTCCGCTTTAGTGCGGCCTGGTCCTGGACCCGAATTGGATTCGAAGTGGGCTTGAGTTGGACATCCAACATGATTGGACCACCCTTGCTGGACTCGTGCGCCTCGTAGCCCTTCTCCAAGTACTTCTTGATCCTCTCCATGGTTCCTAATCATAATTAAATCATTAGTTAGTAATCGATTCTCAAATGAACAAAAAGAAGTACTTAGGAACGAGCTCACATGTAAATTCAATTGTCGGGCGCGAGCTCTAGTGATTGGTCCTTGAATATCAAGTGGAGGAGTGTTGTGTATATCCAAGAAGTGATGTCCTCATCATCCTCCCCTCTTGAAGCGGAGTTGTCCTCAACTCGGTCTCATCTTCTTCTCCCAAGCATGGCTTCAAATCTGAAATGTTAAAGGTGGGACTAACCCCAAACTCGGGAGGCAACTCAAGTTTATATGCATTATCATTTATCTTCTCAACTATCTTAAAAGGACCAGCAGCTCTAGGCATCAATTTTGACTTTCTTAACTCAGGAAATCTATCCTTTCGTAAGTGCAACCAAACAAAATCACCCGGTTCAAGTTTAACTTCCTTTCTACCTTTACTACCAGTAATCCTATATTTTTCATTCATCTTTTCAATGTTTGCCTTAGTAGTCTCATGCATTTTGAGAATAAAATCAGCACGCTCCTTAGCATCATTATGAACTCTCTCACTAGTAGGCAAAGGTAAAATATCAATAGGGCACGGGATTGAATCCATACACTACCGAAAAGGACTTACCTTGGTGGTGGAGTGTTCTTTCGATTATATGCGAACTCAACATGCGGCAAACACTCTTCCCATAGCTTCAAATTGTTCTTCAAAATAGCTCTCAACATGGTAGACAATGTGCGGTTCACCACCCGGTTTGGCCATCGGTTTGTGGGTGACATGTCGAGAGAACAACAACTTTGTACCCAACTTGTTCCATAGAGTACGCCAAAAGTGACCCAAGAACTTGGCATCACGATCCGAAACAATAGTAGAAGGCATACCATGCAAACGAACTATCTCTTTGAAAAGAGGTCAGCAATATGAACGGCATCATCGGTTTTATGACATGGGATAAAGTGAGCCATCTTAGAAAACGATCCACAACAACAAAATGCTATCTCTCCCTCTTAGTCCCGGGCAACCCTAAAACAAAGTCCATAGAAATATCTCGCCACGGAATAGAAGGAACAGAAGTGGCATATATAAACCATGTGGATTCAAGCGAGACTTAGCTTTTTGACATGTAGTGCAATGAGCCACAAACCGCTCAACATCTCGCCTCATCTTTGGCCAAAAGAAGTGTGTGGTCGAACGTCCTCCGCCTTCTTAGCACCAAAATGTCCCATCAAACCGCCTCCATGCGCCTCCTGCAACAACAAAAGACGAACGGATCCAAGCGGAATGCATAGACGGTTAGCTCTAAACAAAAAACCATCATTGATCACGAATTTATTCCATGTTTGACCCTCTTTACAATGCAACAACACATCTTTAAAATCATCATCAAAAGCATATTGTTCTTTAATAGTTTCAAGACCAAAAATGCGACAATCAAGTTGAGACAACATGGTATAGCGTCGAGACAAAGCATCAGCAATCACATTATCCTTCCCTTTCTTGTGTTTAATGACATAAGGAAAAGATTCAATAAATTCAACCCACTTAGCATGTCTACGATTCAAATTTGTTTGACTACGAATATGCTTAAGTGATTCATGATCGGAATGAATGACAAATTCTTTAGGCCATAAATAGTGTTGCCACGTCTCTAAAGAACGAACAAGAGCATACAATTCTTTATCATACGTGGAATAATTAAGAACATGACCATTCAATTTTTCGCCTAATCATAATTAGATCATTAGTTAGTAATCGATTCTCAAATGAACAAAAAGAAGTACTTAGGAACGAGCTCACATGTAAATTCAATTGTCGGGCGCGAGCTCTAGTGATTGGTCCTTGAATATCAAGTGGAGGAGTGTTGTGTATATCCGAAAAAGTGGTTAAGGTGATACTTATCAAGGGACTAGTTAGGAGAACTGGTCGAAGGTATAGTTTTTCTTACCCGCTAGTCGAGTATCGAGTTCCTTTATTCTCTCGTTGTTCTCCTTATTGATACGATTAAGTTCTCCGATCACTTTGGTTTTCTCTTCGACCTCAGTGCGGGACTCACTCGATTCTGTTTCTTTTTCTATTCAAAGAAAAGGAGTTAAAGGAAGGCGAGAAAGACAACTAAATAAAATAAACAGACTTAAGTTCTGGACTTACTGTTTATTTTATCCTCTAAAGCTCTGACTGCAGAAGTAGCCTTCACAAGCTTTAATGATAGTTCGGCATTTTCCATCTTTAGCCTCTGTGAATCGGCCTTTTCGTTGTCGAGAGCAGCAGCCAGGAACTCTGCGTCAAGCTTGGACCTACAAAGGTTAAAAGCAGTCATGAAGAGCCAGACAAGTGGTCGAATCCAAAGTTGGACTACGAAGATAGTGACATACAATGCTGCTACCCTCTTGGAGAGTTCGGCATTTTCTTGTCGGAGATCCATGAGCTGTCTGTGGTACTCACCCACGGTTGCCATGTCCTCCAATGCTCTCTAAACAAAGGAGAATAGTGAGGAGCAAGATGAAACAGGTACGAATGTTTAAATACTCGATACTTACATTCATGCTCGTACGAGCAAACATAGAGAATACTAGGGTGGAGTTTTCAAGCTGTTTGAGCTGGTCGACCCTGTTCCACCACATCTTCTCGAGACGCTCGTGGTCGAAGATGTTCGCCTTGTCAGGAATGTCTCTGGGGTACAGAACTTGACTCCGTGGTCGAACAGAAGAAGATTCCTCTACAAATGGAGGAACAAAAAATGAAGAGAAGAAGTTGGGTTGATCTTCTTCTTCTAATCTAATTATACCTTCTCGGAAACGAGGGAGAGCATCTTCGATGTCTTCCTCGGCGTGGTAGTCGGATGGATTTCCGACCACCCCAACTGGTACTTCAGCCGCAGTCTCCGTTGCCGCAGTGGTCGTATCCTCGACCACCATCTCCCATGATCTTTTCGACTACGGATTGAACCGCAGGGCCTTCTCGACGTACAACCTTATGTAGTGGAGAAGCCGGGCTGTATTTGCATAAAAGAAAGTCGGCATTAAAGAAGACATACAGGTAAAGTGCTATATTTATGTTTATCTCATACCTAGTTGTTGTAGCCTTAAGTGTGAATTTGGAAGATACTTTCCCCGATATAGGTTTCTTAGACTTCTTCTCTCCGACCATGTCTGGTCGTGTAGGAAGGAGGACTTCTTCGACCAGATTCGGCTTCTCTAATATGGCTGCTCCTATTTCACTTGCAGCAGTCACATCTGCAATGAACGTCTCGATAGGGCCAGTCGGAGCAGCAGGAGGAAGAGCGGCAAGAGGAACGGCAGCAATTGCGCTCCCCTTGTCCTTATCGACTGTTTTAACCAGTCGACGTTTCTTTGCCGGAGGAGTTTTGGTTTTCTCCGCTTCTCCTCCGACGACCATCAGTACCCGACGGTAGTTCATGCCTACACTCTGCGAGAAAGAAAGAACACTATTTAGTCGTACCCTACGTCTATGTAGTCCTAAAGACGAAATCGATTATCCAATCACCTTTAGGCGTTCTTCCCTCTCTTCTACGGATACATCCACCAGATTCGAGGTGCCACCACATCTAGTGATGGAGCCTTCATGCACGGCCTTGACCCGGGAGTCAATTTCCCCCAAATCAAGATCTGTTCAAACAGATAAGAAGATCGATATACAGTACTCGAAAGAAGTAATCTAATAATTATGAACACGAGTGTTAATTACCGTTCTCGTAGTCCCTGGTCGAATCTGAAGTACCCGAGTACATCCACATGGGGTGTGCTCGTCGCTTCAGAGGGCTGATTCGGCGCGCGATGAAATCCTTCACCACGTGCCAGCCAGTAAGCCCTTTGTCCCTCAGCTCTTTGATGGCTGAGATGTAAGGGGCGATCCGAGTGAGGTTCTCGGGGACCGAATTCCAAGCCGACGTCTTCTCTGCACCCTTCCCCACGAAGGATAAGCTGTCGTCGCTGGTCGTCTCCCAATAGAACCACTTCTTCTTCCAATTCGGCCACGAGGACCGAGTGAACATTGGAATATACACCTCCGTCTTCCCGTCATGAAGTTTCAGAGCACAGCTTCCCACGACTCCGGTCTGCCGGCTCATCCCGTAGTAGTACCGGAGGAGCTCGAGGTCCGGCGGAATTCCCAAATACGCCTCACAAAGGTATACGAATACGCTGAGCATTGTGATCGAATTGGGGGCTAAGTTCACCAATTCGACCCCAAAGTACTCGAGCACTGCGGTGAGGAAGGGGTGAGCAGGAAGGCGAAGGCCGCACTCACAGTAGGCCTGGAACACAGGGATTTCTCCGATTTGTCCCGATGGCCAATGTTGCCCGGCGGCTTCAATCCATCTGACGAACCACCGCGGAGGGATCTTCTCAGCATCCTCTAGCGCCTCCAATTTTGCCGTGTCCATCTCCGACACGGCCCAGGAGGATGACGACTTGGTCATTTTTTTGGTCGGTTGGAGTGGGTCCGAAGGAATTGAGGAAGAGGACTGGTTTGGTCAAGGCGGAGAGTTCAAGCAGATGGGGAAAGTAGGAGACCTAAAGTAATCCCACGGTAAGTCACTTACCCGTCTCGGGAACCGAAAGGTTAAATCGGGAACCGACTCGGTGGACAGATTGGGTTTCCTTTGTTTTGAGAGAGATTGGATGATTTGGGCATTTTTTTGTCTGCCAGGCAAGCAGCTCATTTAGCCCATAGTGGGTTTTAATTGATAATTCGCCCTATTGGCGACCAGTCCGATCGATTTCTCCGCTTAGAACAAGAACGAATCAATCACAGAAGACAGCGTAATAGATTGAACACAGAGATGCTTTCAATTGCATCAGGTGTACATAATGAGTTGGTATGGCTCTCTATTTAGAGTCTACGGTGGGTGCCCATAATGGGCTCCTGGCCTGGGCCCAGGTTTCTCAACACACTGCACCATTGACCATTTGCCATTTTTGCCTTTTTGACAATTTTGCCCTTATCTTCCGGCCATGGCTGACCCAACCGCCTCCGCCGCCGCCACTGAAGCCGAAGCAGCTCGCCGAAAAAGTCGATGAAAACGCCTGTGTTCACCCTTACCAATGTAGAGATACCCGTGGAAGTTGCCTCAGTTAAAATGTAAGGACTAGACACTTATGCTGCTGAGTAAAGAACATAGCACCCCAAACACAAGCGTTGACTTTGTCAAACATGACTTAGTAACTGCAAGTGCAATTGAACCTCTGCAACTTGTGGGGGAGACCGAGGGCAAGTCCGTATAGGAGGTGGTTAGCCATACAAACGGTAGGGCTGCGACAAGTCGGGCGAGATCCGTGGGTCACCCGAGCTTGTTGAGATCAAAAATCTACTGGGTGGAGGCTATATAGAATTGAACAATAAATGCCCGGTTGGGGTGGTCGAAACCATCCGACTACCACGCCGAGGAAGACATCAAGATGCTCTCCTTCGCTTCCGAGAAGGTATAATTAGATTAGAAGAAGAAGAAGATCAACCCAACTTCTCTTCATTTTTGTTCCTCCATTTGTAGAGGAATCTTCTTACTGCTCGACCACCTGAGCCAAGTTACGTACCCGAGACATTCCTGACAAGGCGAACATCTTCGACGACGAGCGTCTCGAGGTGTGGTGGAACAGGGTCGACCAGCTCAAACAGCTTGAAAACTCCACCCTAGTATTCTCTACGTTTGCTCGTACGAGCATGAATGTAAGTATCGAGTATTTAAACATTCGTACCTGTTTCATCTTGGTCCTCACTATCCTCCTTTGTTTAGAGAGCATTGGAGGACATGGCAACCGTGAGTGAGTACCACAGACAGCTCATGTGTCTCCGACAAGAAAATGTCGAACTCTCCAAGAGGCTAGCAAGATCAGATGTCACTACCTTCGTAGTCCAACTTTGGATTCGACCACTTGTCTGGCTCTTCATGACTGCTTTTAACCTTTGTAGGTCCAAGCTTGACGCAGAGTTCCTGGCTGCTGCTCTCGATATCGTTAAAGCTTGTGGAGGCTACTTCTGCAGTCAGAGCTTTAGAGGATAAAATAAACAGTAAGTCCAGAACTTAAGTCTGTTTATTTTATTTAATTGTCTTTCTCGCCTTCCTTTAACTCCTTTTCTTTGAATAGAAAAAGAAACAGAATCGAGTGAGTCCCGCACTGAGGTCGAAGAGAAAACCAAAGTGATCGGAGAACTTAATCGTATCAGTAAGGAGAAAAACGAGAGAATAAAGGAACTCGATACTCGACTAGCGGGTAAGAAAAACTTTACCTTCGACCAGTTCTCCTAACTAGTCCCTTGATAAGTATCACCTTAACCACTTTTGATCTTTTTGCAGAGGCAGTGGTCGAACTAAAGCATCTCACTGAAGCTACAATTCGTAGACAAGAAGAAATGGAGTCGATGAAGGCAACCCTTCAAGACTGCGGCACTCTTCTCAACAATCTACTCGGTGAGTTTGGTGCGGAGGAGATGAGTCCTTCCGAGGACACCATAACCGGTCACAAGAGTATGATCGTACTACAAGTTGAAGCTCTTGGGAAGCACTTATCTACCATGAGGACCGATCTGGTAGAGTCGATTCGGGATGCGGTCCACAATGCTGTATGCTATGCCTTGGCAAAACTCAAGGCGTGCAACCAGAATCTCAACCTAACTCCAATCGACCATGACTTCGGCTGCTCTAGGGAAGAGGCAGCCCGCCTGATCAAAGAACTAGAGCCGACCGGTCGAAAGATTGCTGAGGAAATGCAACTCGGCTCTCCTTCTTCAGAGTAGTTTGTAAAATTGGAATTTTTGTAAAAACTTACCTACTCGCGGCGGCCTCCATGGCGTCCCCTCCACGGTAGGCCTCCCACGACCTACTTCGGTAGGCACATGGAGGCAGAGGGTTTCATCGACGGGTGAAGCAACTCCACTATACCGGTATAAGCTGCATACAGAGGTGCATTGCATCGCATTTCATTTACAGAGATTCTGGGTTACAGTTTATAAATGTGATTTGGTGATTACTGTACCAACGACATAGAATTGATTTACAGTTTCCAGCTCAATCACAATGCTCAGCGTACGAGAACGGTAAATAAGACTCGTGTTCATAATTATTAGATTACATCTCCAGGAATATTCTATGAATTTTCTAGAATTCTCAGATATTATTTAGTATTTTCTAAGCAATTATAAATTTTCTAGTATTATCTGAAAATCTAATCCGAAAATCTAATCCGGATTAATCTCAGGCCGACACGTGTCGCTCTCAGATTGAATCCGTCTCTATTGCTTGGTGCAAAAGAACCATATAACCCTTCTTTGTTAAGCCTTGCATCTATTGCATTTTTCCAAGACTTGCAGTACTTTATTTCCAAGAAGTGGTGAAGCCCCGAAGACTTCCCCCTTCTTTCGACCACACAACATGTCGTTACGACCGCCTCACAATACACTATGACCATGCGGACACATGCCAATCAGGACGTCACTCTGTTTGCACAGAACAGAGAAACCCTCGACCTCACAAGAGCCTTTGCAGCCTACGACCTCATCTCAAGTCGATACGACCGATTCCCAGGTCTTGCGATCGCTTAACAGAAGCTACGATCGCCTATCGCATGATCGGACCACCTTCCGACCACGTTCATCGCTTTCCACCGTGGTCGAACCCTCTTCAGACCACGTACACCGAGTTTCACCATGGTCGAAGCCCTTCCGACCACGCACAACGAGATTTACCATGGTCGAAACCATTCCGACCCGTACGACCTGTTTCACCGTGGTCGAAACCCTTCCGACCACGTTTGACTACTTCCGACAGCGCTCCGAGCACGTGCGACCGCTTCCGATCACAAGAGGAAACATCCTTCTGTAGTGGAGAAGCCGAGCTGAAATTGCATAATAGAAGGTCGCCATTAAAGAAGACATACAGGTGAAGTGCTATATTTATGTTTTTCTCATACCTAGATGTTGTAGCCTTAAGTGTGAATTTGGAAGATACTTTCCCCAAGATTGGTTTCTTCGACTTCTTCTCTCCTACCATGTCTGGTCGTGGAGGAATGAGGACTTCTTCGACCAGATTCGGTCGAAAGTCTTGAGTTTCCTCGACCTTGACTGATCGAGAGTCTTGTACACCTTCGACCACGTCTGATCGAAAGTCTGGAGCAAGAGTTGTGCTCCTTCTCCCTCCTGCTCCTTCGATTGTCGGTGCGGGCCGACCACCTCAAGGTGGCCTCCTTCGATTCTGAGGATGCGTTGTCGCGGCAGTCTCGTTCACAAAAGATAAGATATGAAATTCTTCCAGTTCTCCTTTCCAAGATGCTTGATAAAAGGCCTTGAGAAGCGCCAACTAAGTCAGTTACAATATCATAATAGAAGGGTACCTTGATCTTGAGAGTCGGCTTCTCTAATATGGCTGCCCTATTTCACGCAAGATCACATCTGCAGTCTCCATAGGGCCGCTTTTAACCATCGACGTCTCTTTGCCGCAGATCTTTGGATTTTCCGCTTTTCCACCGGCGACCATCGGTTCGACTACTTGCCTCTCTTCGGCGTTCTTCCCTCTCTTCGGCGGATACATCCACCGTGATTCGTTTTGGATTTCTCCATTTTCGGTTTTGTTTCAACCACCTCTAGTGATGCACCCTCTCAGTGAGCGGCCTTGACCGAGAGTCAATTTCCCCAAATCAAGATCTGTTCAAGCAGATAAGATGATCGATATCTGATGCTCGAAAGAGGTAATCTAATAATTATGAACACGAGTCTTATTTACCGTTCTCGTCTACGAGCATTGTGATTGAATTGGGGACTGTAAATCAATTCTATGTCGTTGGTACAGTAAGCACCAAATCACATTTATAAACTGTAACCCAGAATCTCTGGGTTTCTTCCTCAAATGAAATGCGATGCAATGCACCTCGTATGCAGCTTATACTGGGTATAGTGGAGTTGCTTCACCGTCGATGAAACCCTCGCCTCCATGTGCCCACCAAGTAGGTCGGGAGGCCCTACCGTGGAGGGGACGCCATGGAGGCCGCCGGAGGCCATGCCAACCGGGGCGACGACGGGCGGCAGCAGTGGCGGGCGGGGCCGGCGTGGAGGCCACGAGGGAGCTGTTGTCGTTGGTGTCCATGGCCGGGCGGCGTGGAGGCCGCCATGAGGCCACGATGCAAAGACCGGCCGCTGGTCGGGCTCGGGCCGGGCGAGGGCGTGGCCTCGGCCAAGTCCCCGGCATGCCGACGCCACGGGGAAGAGACTTCATGCTGAAGAGGAAGTGGTCGTGGAGACCGAGGAAGAGGTGATGGTAATAGGTTTCAAGACAAATCACACATCCAATGTTTTGAGTGTGAGAAATTTGGTCACTACGCTGCTGAATGTCGAAGCCACATACAATGTCATAACTGCAAAAAGTATGGACACCGCAAAGAAATTGCGTAAACAAGAAGAAAGTGGAGGAAGTCAACATGGCTCATGTAATCAGAAGGACGCCGAGAAAGAAGAAAAGAAATAAAGAGAAGTGGTCGAAAACCAGAAAGTATCGACTTCTTCGTGATCTCGCAAGACGTGGTCGAAGTCGACCTACGACCACGACAAACGTGGTCGGAGGGACTTACGACCACGGCACAGTTTCAGTAGGCGTGGTCGAAAGTCGTTCGACCACGCCATGCCTTGAGATGGGCGATATGTGTTCCTAGAAGCTCGATATATGACAGACTCGATGCTTATGCTTGACACAGTGAAAACAAAACTAATGGATCGCGAGTAGGCTACGATAGCAGAAAACAAAATTTTCCTACCGCGCACACAAGAACATCATGCTTAAGGAAGGATCATAGATCGTTACCACTAGACGCAGCAGCAATGAAGAAGAGTTGGAGAAGCCGATCCAACCACGCGGCGTCAAGTAGTAGTGGAAGTAGTCGATCGTCCCGAACCGATCGTCTCCTCCACGCGATCAACCACACCACGAGCGGATCCAATCAGAGGTTGTTGATGCCGATCAACGCCGCAACGAGCAGCGCCTCCACCGGTATCCACACGTCCCGGGTGGAACGCCGATCGCGAGTGTACCAAAGACTCGCGAGCGGCTAGGGTTTGGCTCGAGGTGGCGGCTACGGATTAGCTCGGGATTATCGGTGCGTGCCCTCGGCCCTCGCCTCCATATATAGACCTCCTCACTTGGGCCTCGTGGACCGAGGCCCAATAGGAGTCTATCAGGATCTCTATCCGAATTGAGCCCATATCCCAATCACATTCGAATTAGTGTTCCAACCCGTTAAGTGTGACGACAGCAGGTTCACGTATACTTGGTCGCGACCCGTAAACACCTTTCCGGTCACCGTGTTAATAGCGGCCTCTAGTAAGACATATTAACCCCAAAGTATACGTAAAGATCATATCGGTGAACTCGTAATGTTCTCATGTACTAATCCCTTTGCCTCACGATATAGATTAAGCTCAAGGCGAGACCGTGTCATCCTCTTAATAGCTCAATCACTCTCTCGATTCCGTGATGGATTATAAACTCGTGATTGACTCCTCAATCACCTTGGCATGGCCATGCACTTTCATAATCCATTACATCGAGGGGCCCGAGATACCTCTCCCATAAGGAGGGCAAATTCTATCTTGATCATTCACATCCCACTACATGTTTCATGGCAAACCCAAAGACTACTTTTATGACTACCCGATTCACGGAGTAGTGTTTAGTAGTCCCAAAGTAGCTACTACGCATGTCGGGAACCATGATGATCTCAAGTCTAAGGATTCCACATAAACACTACTTGAGACCAACCGATGACACATGGAATCTCTGCAGTGTCTCATGGCGGGTCTATCCAACATATGTTCACTAACACATGTCCATATTATTGATTTGGTATCTCCATACCATGATCCATGAGACATGATCATCAATCAATACATATGTCGATCTTTGAATCATATTTGTTCCTCATATGAAATATAATCGGGGATCATTTAGAAATAGCAACATTTTGGCATTAAGAGTCTCATGAATAAGTCACATACTCATTGATCAATAATGATAATGTCTATTTCAAGGAACAAAGCAATGTATCATAAACATAGTATGTGATATATTCAACATCTCCATGTTGCCTCTAGGGCATATCTGTGAGTCTCCCACTTGCACTAGAGTCAACCATGTAGGTATCTAATACCCATTGCCCTAGTGTGAGCCTCATGCTTTGGCCGGGAAGCGGCTTTGTCAACGGATCCGCAATGTTCAAATCCGTGTGTACTTTGCATATCTTAACATCGCCTCTCTCCACAATCTCGCGGATGAGATGAAATCGCCGTAGAATGTGCTTGGACTTACAGTGCGATCTAGGCTCCTTGGCTTGCGAATGGCTCCTTGTTGTCACAAGAGAGGTCCATTGGGTGGAGGCACTAGCCATCACACCAAGCTCGAAACAAATTTCTTGATCCAACGACCTCTTTAGCGACTTGAAGCCGCTATGTACTCGGCTCGTTGTAGAATCAAGAACCGCCTCTTGCTTGGAACTCTTCCACCACCGCACCGCCATTCAGCGTAACACAAATCCAGATTGCGATCTAAAATCATCTTTGTCGGTTTGAAGCTAGCATCGGTGTAACCATTTACAACGAGCTCTTCCTCACCCCATAGACGAGGAACACATCTTTAGTTCTTCTCAAGTACTTCAAGATGTTCTTTACGGTAATCCGATGACTTTCACCGGATCGTCGGTATCTACCGTAGCACTTAAAGCATACGAGACATCCGGACGTGTACAAAGCATGGCATACATAATGGATCCAATAGTCAAGCATATGGAATCGCATTCATTTTATCCCGCTCATCGGTGTACTAGGACACCGATTCTTGCTAAGATTTATACCATGTGACATAGGTAGGAAGCCTTTCTTGGAATCCCGCATGTTGAACCTTTTCAACACCTTGTCAATGTACGTATCTTGGCTTAATCCAATCACCTTTTGATCTATCTCTATAGATCTTGATGCCCAGAATATATGTCGCCTCCTAAGTCTTTCATAGAGAAACTACTTTTCAATGAAGACTTAATGATTCGAAACATAGGAATGTCATTTCGATCAATAATATGTCATCCACATATAAGACCGTAAACACGAGTGCGCCCCACTAGCCTTTTGTAAACACAAGGCTCTTCTTCATTCTTGATGAAACCAAACCCTTTGATTACTTCATCAAAACGAATGTTCCAACTCCGAGATGCTCGCTTTAATCCATAAATGGATCTTTGCAGCTTGCATATCTTTCTAGTCGATTGCGGATCGACAAAACACGTGGGGTGTGTCATGTACACATCCTCACTCGATTTCCATTAAGGAAAGCTGTTTTGACATCCATTTGCCATATTTCATAGTCGAAATAAGCAAGAATCGCTAGAATGATCCGAATAGACTTTAGCATTGCGACGGCTAAAAGTTTCATCATAATCAACACCTTGAATTTGTTTGAAACCTTTGGCCACCAATCGCGCTTTATAGATGTGAACATTTCCATCTATGTCTATCTTTTCTTGAAAACCCATTTGCACTCAATGGTTTTAACACCATCGTGTGGATCAACCAAGTTCCAAACTTGATTCGTGCATGGATTCAATTTCGGATCTCATGGCTTCAAGCCATTTCTCGTAGTCTCGTCCCATCATCGCTTCTTCATAGGTCTTAGGCTCATCGTTGTCTAACAACAATATGTCCCGTTGTTGAGTAGTCAAGAACATGTACCTCTCGTGTGCACGACGTGACCTCTCGACCCACGTGGTGCGGTGTGTCCACAACAGGTTCTTCAACGCTTGTTCATCTGTTGTGGTTCTCAGAGGAGCTGAAACGTTTTGGTGTTTCTAATTTCTTCAAGTTGCACCATGCTCCCACTATCCCTTCTTGAGAGAAACTCTTTTCTAAGAAGACACCATGCTCAAGCGACAAACACTTTGCCTTCTTCTTGATTATAGAAGTAATATCCTTTTGTTTCCTTAGGATACCCGATAAAGAAGCATTTATCGATTTAGGGGTGAGCTTATCGATTGTAAACGTTTTACATAAGTCTCACATCCCCAAATCTTAAGAAAAGACAAGCTAGGACGCTGTCCCGTCCACATCTCATATGGTGTCTTTTCACCGATTTTGATGGAACTCGCTTAGTGTGAAAGCGGCTGTTTCAAGAGCGCACCCCAAAAGACAACGGAAGATTACCGTGGCTCATCATGGAGCGCACCATATCTAGTAAGGTGCGATTTCTCGCTCGAGATACCCCATTCCATTGAGGTGTTCCGGGTGGAGTCAATTGTGGAACAATTCCACAATCCTTCGATGATTACCAAACTCATGGCTCAAATACTCGCCTCCACGATCGATCGTAGAAACTTGATTGTCTTGCCTAAATGATTTTGCACTTCATTTTGGAATTCTTTGAACTTTTCAAAGGATTCGACTTATCTTCATTAGGTAGATATATCCATATCTACTAAAGTCATCGAAGAAAGTTATGAAGCATCGAAAACCACCTCTGGTCGTTGAGCTCATTGGTCCACATACATCGAATGTACGAGTGCCAATAAGTCACTTGCCCGCTCACCTTGACCGGTGAAAGGTGCTTTTGTCATCTTGCCAAGTAAACAAGATTCGCATGTCTCAAATGATTCAAAATCAAATGAGTGCGAGAATACCATCCGTATGGAGCTTCTCCATGCGTTTCTCATTTATGTGACCCAAGCGGCAGTGCCAAATAAACGTGGGATTCAAATCATTCGATCGTTGCCTCTTTGTATTAATGTTATAGACCGATGACTCTTCAAGAGTAAGAACATATAACCCATTCACCAATGGAGTATGACAATAGAACATATCTTTGAAATAAAGAGAACAACCATTGTTCACAGATCTAAAGTCATAACCTTCGCTTGTAAACATGAAGCGTAAATAATGTTCTTGGAAAGAGATGGAACACAATAACAATTATTCAATTCCAAAACTAATCACGAAGGTAAAGACAATGGCATGGTGCCAACACCACCGCAAAGAACTTTTGCTCCATTGCCAACGCCAAGATCCACTTCGCTCCTCCTCAAACTTCTACTTCTTCTTAGCCCCCGCAACGATTTGCAAATGTGAGCAACCGATCCGTATCAAATACCCAAGAATCGTAGATGAAGTAGCAAGATTGATTTCTATAACATTTATACCGGAGCGAAGTCGACTTCCTTCTTTTCTCAAGATCCTCCAAGTACTTTGGGCGCCTTTTCCAATGTCCCGATTGCTTACGAGTAGCAATCGCATCGAGCAGGACCCTTCTTGACTTGCTTGGCCTTAGAACCGCCGCGATCTCATCGGAGCTAACTTTCTTTGACCGCGCCTTTCTTTACATAGGGCTTGCCCTTGCCTTTCTCGCATCATCATCACATGATGGTCGCTTTTCTTAATGCTTTCCTCGGCTGATTTTAGCATCCCATGCAACTCACCAAGGTCTTGTCCATGTTGTTCATGTGATAGTTCGTAATGAATGGCTCAAAGCTCGAGGGGAGCGATCAAGAATCACATCAAGTAGCCAACTCTTGGCTAAGGGAAAACCAAGCTTTTCCGGACTCTCAATGTAGCCAATCATCTTAATCACATGAGGGTCGACGGATTCCTTCGAAGCTCGCACGCAAACAAGGACTTTGAAGTGTTGAACCTCTCACCCTTGCTTGGTTCTCAAACATACCACGCAACCCCACAATGATATTGTAGGCATCGTGTTCTCATATTGCTTCAAGCTCAGAGGACATTGTGGCAAGCATGAGACACTCACATCAAGGTAATCATTCGCTTGCTTCTCATAAGCTTTCCGCATGACCACGGTAGCATTATCGTGCAAGTCATCGGGATAAGGAGACTCAAGGACATGCTCCTTGCGCCTTGCTTGAGAACAATTCTCGAGGTTGCGATACCAATCCAAAAAGTTCGCTCCATTGAGTTTTCTTTCTCAAGAATAGATCGCAAATTAAAAGAACTGGATGCGCATTAGTTGACATGATCTACAACAAAGAATATGCAAAGTTTAGCACTATGTTCATGTTTGATCTTCCATTAAACAATTTAACAAAGATACTCCCACTATATGTTTTGTAATCGTCTTCCTCTAACGACATATAGTGGTCAAGATCCATGTTCATCTAAGTTCTAGTGAGCTTTGGCATCACCGCTAGAAACCTAGTGACGAGGTAAGCAACACTTGCTAATCACATCTTATGTGACTCTTGTTTGTTGGGTGGCATCCAATGCCCCGGCTCCCAACACCATGCCCCAAGGCCCAAATCTAATTTGATAGCCTTGTCAAGTAAACCAATACTATGCATGTGGATGTCCGACATCCACCCTATTAGATCAAGATAGTTGATGGTACCGCTTTATGCACCTACCAAACAATGATCATGATTCTTATAGCGCAAAGAATTGGAAGGGCATCAAAACAAATTCTTAATTTTTTTCTTGAGAGAAGCTATTCTATCATGAAAAACTAACCCTTAGTTGGTATGGCATGAAAGAATAGTATGACAAGAAATAAACATCACATGCATATAATCACATTATACTGTGAATGGTATGGCATTTTGTATCGTAGTGGTTGCCATCGCCATGGTTCCACGGTGATACTCTTCGCCACACTTCTTGTCCTCTTTGTCATCATGCTTGAAGCCTCCATAGCAAAGAACTAAACTATTACAACTAATAGGTAGCAAATGAATTACATGGGGAGCTCAAGCATCACAAGTCGACACGCAGGTCGTTATACAATTAAAGAAACTCACCTCAACCGGTGTGATTAATACGACACACAGTCGCCAAAACACACATGCATCACATATGCATCTATGCCATACCATTCACATCATTCCTGCAAAAACAAGTTAGCGTAGAACATATTCTACCATACGACATGAATGTGTTTCTATAACAATCTATGCGTACGTTAACGGCGGTCCCCCCGGGTTTCGTGGCAGCGCCTAAAACCTCACGGAATTACATAGATCGCATCTATGAAATCGCTATGAAAATCTCATCGGTCGATCAAATCAACCCAAACCGAGCCATTCAAAATGTCTCAATTTTCATTAGATCAATCACATCAATCATCGCGATCGGTATGCTTGAGGAGACCGCAACACAAGACCTCGATCTGTTGTCTCAATCATCGATTGCTTGTGATTAGCCCCGATGGTGTTACCGGTAGGGGCAAGTCGCGTACATCAAAGAAGGAGCACGAACTAATCTTTTGGCCACATGATGCTATCAACTCATACATATTCCAACCCCTTATGACCGATTGATCTAGCCCGTAATAGATCCAATCTATTACAACCGCATATCAACATATGCACCGATCCGGATCGCAAACTAAGCAAGATGGCTCGATACCACTAATGGATCGCGGTAGGCTACGATAGCGAAAACAAAATTTTCCTACCGCGCACACAAGAACATCATGCTTAAGGAAGGATCATAGATCGTTACCACTAGACGCAGCAGCAATGAAGAAGAGTTGGAGAAGCCGATCCAACCACGGCGTCAAGTAGTAGTGGAAGTAGTCGATCGTCCCGAACCGATCGTCTCCTCCACGCGATCAACCACACCACGAGCGATCCAATCAGAGGTTGTTGATGCCGATCAACGCCGAACGAGCGGCGCCTCCACCGGTATCCACACGTCCGGGGTGGGAACGCCGATCGCGAGTGTACCAAAGACTCATGAGCGGCTAGGGTTTGGCTCGAGGTGGCGGCTACGGATTAGCTCGGGATTATCGGTGCGTTCCTCAGCCCTCGCCTCCATATATAGACCTCCTCACTTGGGCCTCGTGGACCGAGGCCCAATAGGAGTCTATCAGGATCTCTATCCGAATTGAGCCCATATCCGAATCACATTCGAATTAGTGTTCCAACCCGTTAAGTGTGCGACAGAGGTTCACGATACTTGGTCGCGACCGAAACACCTTTCGGTCACCGTGTTAATAGCGGCCTCTAGTAAGACATATTAACCCCAAAGTATACGTAAAGATCATATCAATTTGAACTGTAATGTTCTCATGTACTAATCCCTTTGCCTCACGATATAGATTAAGCTCAAGGCGAGACCGTGTCATCCTCTTAATAGCTCAATCACTCTCTCGATTCCGTGATGGATTATAAACTCGTGATTGACTCCTCAATCACCTTGGCATGGCCATGCACTTTCATAATCCATTACATCGAGGGGCCGAGATACCTCTCCCATAAGGAGGGCAAATTCTATCTTGATCATTCACATCCCACTACATGTTTCATGGCAAACCCAAAGACTACTTTTATGACTACCCGCCACGGAGTAGTGTTTAGTAGTCCCAAAGTAAGCTACTACGCATCTCGGGAACCATGATGATCTCAAGTCTAAGGATTCCACATAAACACTACTTGAGACCAAGCGATGACACATGGAATCTCTGCAGTGTCTCATGGCGGGTCTATCCAACATATGTTCACTAACACATGTCCATATTATTGATTTGGTATCTCCATACCATGATCCATGAGACATGATCATCAATCAATACATATGCTGATCTTTGAATCATATTTGTTCCTCATATGAAATATAATCAGGGATCATTTAGAAATAGCAACATTTTGGCATTAAGAGTCTCATGAATAAGTCACATACTCATTGATCAATAATGATAATGTCTATTTCAAGGAACAAAGCAATGTATCATAAACATAGTATGTGATATATTCAACATCTCCATGTTGCCTCTAGGGCATATCACCAACACAAAACTCAATAATGTGTCCATCCTTCTTACAAAAGGTGCAATGATACTTCTCTTTAAGAGATATAGTATCATGTATTCATGTGAAGAAGAAGACCTTTATTTTTGGAAATCCCTTGGATAACACCGAAAGAGCCACCAGAAGCGCTAGGAACCAAACAAGAGCTATTCAAAGCAATGGCACAAGTGCCAATATCAAATGACTCATAAGAAGAATCCAAATTCAATTGCAAAGAAGCAAGATCAACTTTTAAAATATCAATCTTAGATTGGAAAGCTACACAAGTCTACACAAGTCACAAGAATTTTCGCTCATATCTTCGCGCACTCTCTTCAAATAATCAAGCTCATTTTTTAAGGTAGTGCAAGATATGCAAGAGATTGAAGATGCCTTGATAATGCGCATGGAATACAAAGCATCAACATCATTAATAATTAAGCTAGCACAATTCGAGCAAGAGAGTAAGTCATCATCAAGCAATTTCTTAATTTCTAAGCACATACTAGGAAGACTAGACTTAAGCCCATTAATTTTAGCCCTGGTATTATCTAATTGCTCAAGACAATTAGAAAAACTCAAATTCTATTTTTCATTTTCAGCTCTAGCAAGTTCAGATTGTTCGACGCATGTAGAATGAGCCAATTTTAAGTTCTTAATTTTAGCAAGTAGCACATGAATCTTGTTTATTTCTAGCCAAGGATCTAAAATTGCCTATTTCTAACTTAGCATTATCAAGCTCATGATATAAGGCAATACAAAATAACATGATATAGAAGCATTTGATCTAAGTAATTTATATTTAGATTTTAAACGTGCAAGAGAAGTTTTTAATTTATCATTATCCACAGGCAAGGACTCACATGACTCATATGGCAAAGGAGATTTCAACGTAGCAATTTTATCAAGTGTACCATTCTTTTCTTTGACTAGGTGCCTCATCTCTAACTTAAGAGCAAGCAATGTTGCTGTTCAGTTCTTCACCACCATGGCACTGTTGGTTCCATATAAGCAATGTTTTAATACACGCTCCTGAATACATTGTGATTTTTCTTATGTTTGATCATGATTGCAACCTGGGGTCCCAATTTCTAACATTTTCAATGGCACACTAAATGCTTGCATGGTTATGTAGTGGTATTTCAGTTATGAAATGATAACTTGTACTAGAATACAAATTTCCTTCATATGTTATTCAGAAAAACTGCCCCTGTTAAGTGTTTTATATTTATTAAGAAATCTTGGAAAGCATGTGTTTTGTTCATTCCTACTCAATTTGTTTAAAATCAATACCTAATCAGATCAATTTAGCTTACCCTTATGTTGAGTTTCATCTCACCAATGTCCTCATGTGATTTACAGAGGAACCATGAATTGCATTTTGCTAAATCGCTTTTCAAAGACTGCAAAGATGATTCAACAATAAGTCAATAACACGTAACGCCTTTTGTGGTGGAGTACCTTGTCTTGGATGAATCGATAAACTTTTGAACTTGGATTTGTTGAAGTGATCGATTCAATTGTTCAAGCCTGCTCAAATCCTTCAATAATTCGATCTTTGTTCACAGACACCGCTCGACTCAATTGAGGCTCTTGCACGCACTATAATATTAATGCATGATGCCGTTCGAGTCATTGTGGGAAGAAAGTGAGTATCGCTGTCTTAATGTGAACAAGCAGATCTATTTTTGGAGGAGAGCCGAGTTGCATTTCCTCAGCAATCTTTCGACCGGTCGGCTCTAGTTCTTTGATCAGGCGGGCTGCCTCTTCCCTAGAGCAGCCGAAGTCATGGTCGATTGGAGTTAGGTTGAGATTCTGGTTGCACGCCTTGAGTTTTGCCAAGGCATAGCATACAGCATTGTTGACCGCATCCCGAATCGACTCTACCAGATCGGTCCTCATGGTAGACAAGTGCTTCCCAAGAGCTTCAACTTGTAGTACGATCATACTCTTGTGACCGGTTATGGTGTCCTCGGAAGGACTCATCTCCTCCGCACCAAACTCACCGAGTAGATTGTTGAGAAGAGTGCCGCAGTCTTGAAGGGTTGCCTTCATCGACTCCATTTCTTCTTGTCTACGAATTGTAGCTTCAGTCATGAAGAGCCAGACAAGTGGTCGAATCCAAAGTTGGACTACGAAGATAGTGACATACAATGCTGCTACCCTCTTGGAGAGTTCGGCATTTTCTTGTCGGAGATCCATGAGCTGTCTGTGGTACTCACCCACGGTTGCCATGTCCTCCAATGCTCTCTAAACAAAGGAGAATAGTGAGGAGCAAGATGAAACAGGTACGAATGTTTAAATACTCGATACTTACATTCATGCTCGTACGAGCAAACGTAGAGAATACTAGGGTGGAGTTTTCAAGTCGCTTGAGCCGGTCGACCTGCTCCACCACACCTTCTCGAGACGCCGTGGTCGAAGATGTTCGCCTTGTCGGGAATGTCTCGGGTGCGTAACTTGACTCCGTGGTCGAACAGAAGAAGATTCCTCTACAAATGGAGGAACAAAAAATGAAGAGAAGAAGTTGGGTTGATCTTCTTCTTCTAATCTAATTATACCTTCTCGGAAACGAGGGAGAGCATCTTCGATGTCTTCCTCGGCGTGGTAGTCGGATGGATTTCCGACCACCCCAACTGGTACTTCAGCCGCAGTCTCCGTTGCCGCAGTGGTCGTATCCTCGACCACCATCTCCGCAGTCTTTTCGACTACGGATTGAACCGCAGGGGCCTTCTCGACAGAAGCAACCTTATGTAGTGGAGAAGCCGGGCTGTATTTGCATAAAAGAAAGTCGGCATTAAAGAAGACATACAGGTAAAGTGCTATATTTATGTTTATCTCATACCTAGTTGTTGTAGCCTTAAGTGTGAATTTGGAAGATACTTTTGTTGGTGATATGCCCTAGAGGCAACATGGAGATGTTGAATATATCACATACTATGTTTATGATACATTGCTTTGTTCCTTGAAATAGACATTATCATTATTGATCAATGAGTATGTGACTTATTCATGAGACTCTTAATGCCAAAATGTTGCTATTTCTAAATGATCCCCGATTATATTTCATATGAGGAACAAATATGATTCAAAGATCAAGATATGTATTGATTGATGATCATGTCTCATGGATCATGGTATGGAGATACCAAATCAATAATATGGACATGTGTTAGTGAACATATGTTGGATAGACCCGCCATGAGACACCGCAGAGATTCCATGTGTCATCGCTGGTCTCAAGTAGTGTTTATGTGGAATCCTTAGACTTGAGATCATCATGGTTCCCAAAGATGCGTAGTAGCTACTTTGGGACTACTAAACACTACTCCGAATCGGGTAGTCATAAAAGTAGTCTTTGGGTTTGCCATGAAACATGTAGTGGGATGTGAATGATCAAGATAGAATTTGCCCTCCTTATGGGAGAGGTATCTCGGCCCCTCGATGTAATGGATTATGAAAGTGCATGGCCATGCCAAGGTGATTGAGGAGTCAATCACGAGTTTATAATCCATCACGGAATCGAGAGAGTGATTGAGCTATTAAGAGGATGACACAGTCTCGCCTTGAGCTTAATCTATATCGTGAGGCAAAGGGATTAGTACATGAGAACATTACGTGTTCGGTGATATGATCTTTACGTATACTTTGGGGTTAATATGTCTTACTAGAGGCCGCTATTAACACGGTGACCGGAAAGGTGTTTCGGTCGCGACCAAGTATACGTGAACCTGCTGTGGTCGCACACTTAACGGGTTGGAACACTAATTCAATGTGATTCGGATATGGGCTCAATTCGGATAGAGATCCGGATAGACTCCTATTGGGCCTCGGTCCACGAGGCCCAAGTGAGGAGGTCTATATATGGAGGCGAGGGCCGAGGAACGCACCGATAATCCCGAGCTAATCCGTAGCCGCCACCTCCGAGCCAAACCCTAGCCGTCATGAGTGCCGGTACACTCGCGATCGCGTGCCCGGCCCGGACGGTGGATACCGGTGGAGGCGCGCTCGTTGCGGCGTTGATCGGCATCAACAACCTCTGATTGGATCCGCTCGTGGTGTGGTTGATCGCGTGGAGGAGACGATCGGTTCGGACGATCGACTACTTCCACTACTACTCGACGCGCGTGGTTGGATCGGCTTCTCCAACTCTTCTTCATTGCTGCTGGCGCCTAGTGGTAACGATCTATGATCCTTCCTTAAGCATGATGTTCTTGTGTGCGGTAGGAAAATTTTGTTTTCGCTATCGTAGCCTACCGCGATCCATTAACTTTCCCGATATAGGTTTCTTAGACTTCTTCTCTCCGACCATGTCCGGTGGTGTAGGAAGGAGGACTTCTTCGACAGTTGGCTTTCTAATATGGCTGCTCCTATTTCACTTGCAGCAGTCACATCTGCAATGAACGTCTCGATAGGGCCAGTCGGAGCAGCAGGAGGAAGAGCGGCAAGAGGAACAGCAGCAATTGCGCTCCCCTTGTCCTTATCGACTGTTTTAACCAGTCGACGTTTCTTTTGCCGGAGGAGTTTTGGTTTTCTCCGCTTCTCCTCCGACGACCATCGATGCCGACGGTAGTTCATGCCTACACACTGCGAGAAAGAAAGAACACTATTTAGTCGCACTCACGCCTATGTAGTCCTAAAGACGAAATCGATTATCCAATCACCTTTAGGCGTTCTTCCTCTCTTCTACGGATACATCCACCAGATTCGAGGTGCCACCACATCTAGTGATGGAGCCTTCTCGCAGACGGCCTTGACCCGGGAGTCAATTTCCCCCAAATCAAGATCTGTTCAAACAGATAAGAAGATCGATATACAGTACTCGAAAGAAGTAATCTAATAATTATGAACACGAGTGTTAATTACCGCTCGTAGTCCTCGGTCGAATCTGGCACCCGAGTACATCCACATGGGTGTGCTCGCCGCTCAGAGGGTCGATTCGTGTGATGAAATCCTTCACCACGTGCCAGCCAGTAAGCCCTTTGTCCCTCAGCTCTTTGATGGCTGAGATGTAAGGGGCGATCCGAGTGAGGTTCTCGGGGACCGAATTCCAAGCCGACGTCTTCTCTGCACCCTTCCCCACGAAGGACAAGCTGTCGTCGCTGGTCGTTTCCCAATAGAACCACTTCTCCTTCCAATTCGGCCACGAGGACCGAGTGAACATTGGAATATACACCTCCGTCTTCCCGTCATGAAGTTTCAGAGCACAGCTTCCCGCGACTCCGGTCTGCCGGCTCATCTCGTAGTAGTACCGGAGGAGCTCGAGGTCCGGCTGAATTCCCAAATACGCCTCACAAAGGTATACGAATACGCTAAGCATTGTGATCGAATTGGGCGCTAAGTTCACCAATTCGACCCCAAAGTACTCGAGCACTGCGGTGAGGAAGGGGTGAGCAGGAAGGCGAAGGCCGCACTCACAGTAGGCCTGGAACACCGGGATGTCGCCGATTCGTCCCGATGGCCAATGTTGCCCGGCGGCTTCAATCCATCTCACGATCCGCCGCGGAGGGATCTTCTCAGCATCCTCTAGCGCCTTCAATTTTGCCGTGTCCATCTCCGATACGGCCCAGGAGGATGACGACTTGGTCATTTTTTCGGTCGGTTGGAGTGGATTTGGAAGGAATTGAGGAAGAGGACTGATTTGGCTGGCGGCGGAGAGTTCGGAGCAATTTGGAGCAGATGGGGAAAGTTATCTCCGGGAACCGATTCGGCGGACAGAATAGCGAAAAACGATTGGCTTCCCTTTGTTTTGAAGTCCAGGAGCCGGTAACATCCAGAGTTTTTTTTATAAATAATCCTTTTTATTCGAAAATACAGAAATATAGAATTTTTTTATACGAATAATCTATTTTTTATTTAAAATTACAGAAATATACCGCAGCAACATTTTTTTACATAAATAGACTCCAGTTTTTACACCTTTGCTCCAACTCAAGACACACGAAACATGTCCTTCTTAGGCACTACCTGTGCATCCAATGTAACATCTCCATCATCTGCCCTAGCACCATTGAAATCACACCTTATATACTCAGTTTTAGTCCCACTAAATCTAAAACCTTTCAATTCTAAGATCTTCCTCCACAATTCGAGCTTCCTATCAGCACCTATCCTACTCTCATCATTCATCAACCAGCAAAAAGCATAAACCAAGGGATATCTCTTTGTATGTCCTGTGTGATCTCATCATCACTAGGGCAAAAATGTATGAGCTCAATGCTGATCCTTGGTGTAGTCCTATCTTAATAGGAAAGTCATTAGTAACACTACCACACGTTCTGACATTAGTCACAATATTTTTGTAAATGTCCTTAATTAGGGTAATATATTTTTTTGGACTGTTTTCTTTTAAAGCGCCCACCACATGACCTTTTTTGGCACTTTGTCATAGGCTTTCTTCAAGTCAATAAATATCATGTGAAGGTTCTTCTTTTACTCCCTATACCTCTCCAATTGTCTTCCTTAGCTCCAATTGTCTTTCGCCGATGATGCAACTTGACGGCGACGGAGACTCTCATCAGAGCATACTCATGAGAACTTGGACACAACTACAAGAACTCACACACATTACATCATGCATCGACACATCTCGTACGCACGAACACGACACGACTATGCGCACGCATGTAATACACCTCCCACGTGCGACCAAATAAATGACACATGCAACACACCCATCGTGCCAAAAGACTCAAAATGCAATCGTGTACTAATACTTGTACACGAACTCAACTAAATTGCACAAAAAATTAAAGACTTCTTGTTGGATTTAAAGCGGCGCTTGCTCGCCCTCCTCTGACTCCATCAAGCAAGAAGAGCCACCTCCTCCTTCGGTTCGTGGCACTCCTTGCAAAATATCCATAGTTCTAGCAGTTGTAGCAACGCATTTCGCCTTGTTAAAGGTTCTTCTTCTTCTTGCCGTGCCGCTGCGGTTCTTCATGCACGCTAGTCACTCCTCCTCAGAAGAAGTAGGCGGCCGCCACGCCCACCTTCACCACCGCTGTTATCAAGCTCATGCGGATCGCCTCAAACTCCTTGCGAGAGTTCGCGCTTTGCCTCGCCAAGACGCACTGACACCCATGCGCATCATGCGACGGTCTCCCACGCCACCATGGAGTCTTCGCCACCGCCGCCAACATCTCCGTGGCACCGCTTGGAGAACGCCATCCTGTCGAGCCGGTACCCCGCATCGCCAGGTTCGATGGCCTCCCAAACTCCTTGGCCTGCAGGTTGACTCTCATCAAGAGAGCCCATTCGGTGTAGTTTGTCCGCTTCCTTGACCTGCTGCACCACTACTGCCGACCGTCGCTGCTGTCGGAGTCGTCCCCATGGCCCCCATTGCCACCAAGAGGAGACTTCGATCCGGACATCTCCACAGAATCGATGCACGGCTCTGATATCAAATGTTGGAAACCAATAAAACAACGCACACACTCCTGGTGGTGAACACACACGCAGGGGAGAGAGGCAAAGAAACAGTATTTTTGTGCTGCACAACCGCAGCTTTTTCCGCCTCAACTCATTGATCAAAATGCTAAGTACATGGTTAAATAGACCTACTAGCAGCCCATGTTGAAATCCCCGTGTTATCCATGTAGATCAGTTTTTTATGCACCCATAATGGGAGACACTAGTAACCCATGCCACGTTATGCATGCAGATTAGTTTTGCATGCACCCATAATAGGAGCCATTACCACTAGAGGGAGGCGCGTGCGGGTGCGGCGGTTGTGTGAGGAGGGAGGGAGGAGGCGGCGGCGCAGGTGGGAGGAGGAGGCGGCGGAGTGGAGGAGTGGGGGGAGGAGGAGGTGAGGCCGGAGCGGCGGAGGAGGGAGGGGAGGAAGCGAGGGCGGAGCGGCGGAAAATCTGGGGAGGAGCGGCGAGGGTGGAAGACTCGGTGGGGATTCGGTGGGAGTAGAGAGGCGCACGGATTCGGGAGGGAGGAGAGTGACGCACGGTTTTCATGAGAAGGGTGGGATCCACATGTTAGCATAGTTTTTTTCATTGTAAGAAAGGTGGGAGAGGCCGGATCAACCACTAACTCAAATTTATTAGATAGTAAAGAAAAGATTTAAAGATTTTGTACATACAGTTTTCATACACTTCCATGACTTATTGCTCTTGATGGGCGGTAATGTATGACTCTTTTTTTTTCTGACCGTTTCCCTTATCACTTGTCTTCGTGTCGTACTTTAGAGTAGATTTGCTTCTTTTTCCACTCTGGTTTTCTTAGGGTGGAATCCTTCTTGTAAGACGTTGGTATCTTTCTTTTTTGCTTGCCTCTTCCTTAGGTAAGGCTTTCAGTGGGCATTGGCAACGATAAAGTCCATTTTGTTCACAGTGAAAACAAATTGTATGCGGTAGGATCAAAGGATTGTTTTGCTTTATAACCCTTACAAGATTACTTCTAACATGGATATTCTTCTTTCTGAAATGAATCAAAGGGTTTGTTGGTTTTGAAAGAATCCCAATTTATTATTTTAGAAAACTACTGAGCATTCGTATGAACAGCAAAAACCCCCATAAGTTTCCGTAATTCTCCTTTCCCGGAGACAAGCATGAATTCATGATTTGGTAAGCATTGCGCAAGCTTGTATCACTTTACCCATCATCACTCGCTCGTGTTGGCCTCCGGTTTCGATTTCCTTTGATGCGGCGCCTGCACTGCAGCATGAGCTAATAACATCTACCTCAGTATTATATCTCCACCCAATTACTCACAAACGGCAGCCTGGAGCGGTAACACCCTCACGCAGACCCACCGGAAGCGACATTAACTGTTGGCTGGGGTGGTTTCTGACCCTCGCCCAACACCCAACTGCGTAATATATCGCCTTCGCGTACCCCATTGCTGAATATACTGATCAGTCTTGGGTTCTTGCGATCCGCCTCCCCCACTTCTGGCCTACGTACTCGCCTACGGGTTCTGCGGTGTGGATCCCCACTCCGCATCGGTCCGGCTCTTGTGGGTTCCTCCCCTAAATAATACTTACCCATGTGGAGAATATAATACCTCAATAGAGTACTAGTCTGCCTGTGAAAAACGGAATGTTGGTTGATACGATTTGGTACGGTCTGTTCACACGGAAGAAGTTTGTAATTCCTTATATTCTATTTTTATGCAGAGGTCCCAACCTGCCCCTTGTCACCTACCCTGGCAACATCTGCCGACCTTTTTAATTAACTCAAGTGGCCAACTGCTCCATCAGTTGCCATCTATCTCTTTTATCTTCTCTTATAGCCATTGTTCGATTTAAATACATTTGCTTTCTTTCATGCAAGGTGATACTAGATTAATACAAAATACTTGTTTTACGGAATATAATCTGAAGACTTGATCAAAGAAATGCTTGCCTGAATTTTAACCATATACTCGGATTCAAATAGGATCAGGTGAAGTCGTTCCCGTGGCTTGGATTGTTGCCTGCAATTAAATACGTCGACTGCGACTTAATGTCTATGACTATGCAAGGTTTACTATTGAAATTGATGCTAAGATTATGGGTGATTGGGGGCTACCTTTGTCTATGACTGCAAGGTTTACTATTTTGATTGTTTTGATGCTTTCGGTTGTTTTGGATGGCGACTTGTATTCGGCGGTTGTTTTCTCCGGTTGGGTGTGGCCCGTTGGCTTGTTGGTGGTCTCCTCCTCCCACGGTGGTGGCGGTGAGCTAGTCCGGCTCATTTCCTCCCTCGGCTTGGTGCTGCCAGATGCTTGTGGTGGCCTCCTAGGGTTGACGGATTCAGCTTGTGGCCTTGTCTCCTGCGGTCGCCGTTGCCGTCGCCGTGCTCCTGGTCGTCCGCCCGGCATTCGCCTCGCTCCTGGCCTCTCCTCGGTGGCTCTCGTTTACGTGGGTGGGAAAAGATGGGGAAAGGGAAAAGAAATGGGTGCCGTGCTCAGCTCCGTGCCTCCTTGCTCGGTTGGTGTGCCTTCGTCTTTGGCTGCGCGATATTTTCTGGGATGGTGTAATGCGGTATGACACAGTAGATTCAGCAATGTATCTGTGTGCATTATTTACTGATCCAGGGAATAATGCGGTATGACACAGTAGATTCAGCAATATATCTGTGTGCATTATCTACTGATTCAGGGAATAATGCGGTATGACACGAGAGATTCGGATTGAAAACCGTAGAAACCGGGTCTTCTGATGGCTACGTGTGATGGTTGGCTGTGCGATGGCTTGATGTTGGGTTGTTTCCCCTCGTGGCCGTGTGGCCTTCGGTCGTGTGGTGGGAAAGATGGTATTTTGGGATTTTGGTATACCTTGGCTGGTTGCTATATTAAATCAGGTTTGTTTGTGCCGAGTGATGACCCTACGGTTGTGAGAGGTGCCGACTGGCCCCCGGACGGTCAGGTATCTCCGTGAACGGATTACCCCGCCCGAGCTTAACCTCTAGGGCTCGACGGCAATTCTATTTTCTTTTCCTTCACATATTTCTATTCGCTCTTTTGTTCGGTCTTTTCGGATTACCATTCTTGGTTTGCTCACAAATGGACTAACGGTGTGGTGGTAGTTCACTACGCTTCTAATGTATGAAATGACCTTAGTGTAATGGGACTTTCTCTTAATATTGATGTATGGACGATAATGTATATTATCTAATTATAATTTCTATTCTCTGTTAATCGGATGTAATTGAATATGTATGAAATGGACTTCTTGTAAATTAGATTAGGCAATTCTTGGTTAAATACAATTATATTGCAATTGCTTAGTTTTTGAAATGGTCATTTGGTTGAGCCTGAGATTGTATATTTGTTGCAATTTGTATTATTGCTATCATGTAATGCAAATTGTAATAATTTTATTTGACTTGATAATGTTCTAATTGTCGCTAAAGGATGTAATTCATTTTACCGATATTGATTGTAATTAATTACCGTTGTACTAAGGGTGTTATCTATATTTTAATTGAGTTGAAAGTTCTTACTTGTCGTGCAATAAAATTTTATCTCTCTAGTATACACAAATTTGATCTTCGCCCTTATCAATTGGATTGCAGTAGTAACATAATTATTTATCGCTGGATGGTTTCGCCCTATATAGATACACAAAAAGTTTAAATTCCCCTGAATTTTAGATCATTAGTCACGTAATTAATCCTGCTTAACGTCGTAATTCGCCGCTTAAGGTTAGTTAACGACGCGGGTCGTTACACCTAAAACCACCGATCTTCATCAAGAGTGACTCGGGGTTTCCTCAACAGACAACCTTCTTGAGATCTTGGTCATCGAAGTGTTCAACAAGTCGTGAGCTAACCACCGAAGAAGCCACAAGGAATCTTATCTTAACTATTTGCGGATCAACAAAGGTCGGGAATATATTTGGTTTATTACTTGGGTGGATGCAATTTTATTTGATAAATCTTTGAAAGATCAAAATCAAGTCTACTCCTTAAGTTCATAGGGGTTTTGAAAGTTTGATTTGCCAACTAACCAAGTTAAACATGCTTGTGAAAACTATTTAAGCTTTGCAGCTGGAAATCACCCAAATGACACAACTCCATTAACCGGAGCACGCGATTCGAATACCATTTATTTGACTCTGCAGAGTTGCTCAACTTTACCCACAAGTATTCTTAACCCTCATGACTGAGTTAAGAAACCGGGTCTTTTCACTGCTCAGACCTTTGCTTGTACTCTACCCGATAGGTTCGAAATCCGCATACCCTCGGGTATCCGTAGGCCAAAACGGAACGCCAAGCCCGAGTTATGGGGACCCATCATTATTGCATATGGGTTCTTTGTCCCCCATACCAATTTCTCATATAGGGCTCCACTTGGGTTTGAGCAGCTACTAAACCAGGGTTGACACGTCAACACCGATGGTTGAGCGATTACTATGTCATGTGCTCAGCGAAAGGTTGTAATCCTTATATTTTCTCATGAGGTCCGCGACCTCCACCTTAGGGTAAACGGTGGGCGGAGACCGTTTCACGGTTTCCCACAACGCTCTTACCCTAAACTTGTGCGCAACGGCACAACTAACCTAGGGTACGGTGTCCCATACCACCCTACCCTAGCTTCGGGTTTTCTAAGACTATCGGCCCACGGCCGCAACCTTAGTAGTATGAAGATTTGCATGATATGAATATAACCTACAATTGACTATACCATAATGTAGATATTTCTAGGGTTATCAAGGAATGGCCGCAAATTTAACATGGCATATTTCGGTGGCAGGTTTTATCTAATTAGCATGTCATTCTAAACATTTTATTTTACACAAACTAGCATTTTACAACTAATAATAGTGCAAATAGCATAAAGACATAATTTAATGAACATGGGTTTCAACATGATCAAGGATTGCGACTTGCCGTGAATTTGGACGATTTCGGCGATTTCGTAGGCGGCAGTTCCTGAATCCTGGTCCTGCACTGAAACTTCCGGGATCTCCGACACTAGCGCAAACATACAAAAATAACATAAGTCCAGCTTGAGCCTAATCAAGCAAGGAAAAATTAAAATAATCTATAAAAAGGAATAAATTGTTAGCTATAACCTTGTCATTAAGTCTAGTTTATTATTTGCATATTTGTTAGTCATCCGAAAGAGCATAGAAAATGGACGTGCATACAAATTACGGTGCTCGAGCTACAGTGCATGACGAGGTCCCGTGTGAAGCGGACATACTGACGTGCCGTGCGAAGCGGACATGCCACGAGAAGTGTTAGCTGCATGAGAAGTGCATCGAGCAGGCGAAGTAATGCATGCACCTTCTGGAGAATAGTTGATTAGGATATGGGTTAGTAGCATCATTAGCTAGTTATGTGATTAGTTGTTGCATGTGATCGTTATGAGTTGTTAGCTTGCATGTAGATGAGTACTTGGTCACCCTGGGTTGTAGGAGCACGATCAACTAATGCATGCAGGACTCAGTCAGGCCGTGAACTAGTGGAGCGAGTAGTCTGGTGTGTGAGTGCGTTGCGTGAGTAATGGGCCGAAGCTTTTGCTCGCCCGTTGTATTTATTTGAACTGCATCAGTTTGTTGAGGCAAAGAGAAAAGAAAACGACGTTTATCGTGTGATACAAAGACGTCACCAAAACTTCTCCTTTGTGCTTGTGTGTGTTGTGTGAGACAACCAATAGAGAGAACGAGGTGAGCGATTCACTTCCAACATAAATTGCATAAATATCCAAATGAAAAGGGCTCTTTGAATTTTTAGATTTTTCTGGAGAAGAATTTTGTGAATTGGTGACTGCAGGTGGATTCAGGAAATTGAAATGAGCAAGGTGACGAAATTTGGGAATTTTTGGGATTTTCTGTGATTTTCTAGGATTTATTTGGAGTTTCTAGATTTTTGGAAATTGATAAATCTCTGGAAATTCAATGAACAGTGTTGGGCCGGCCCGGTCGCTACAAAGGCGGTTCGGCATCTTTGCGACTTCTGTGACCTAAGGCAGCAGCGACCCATGAGCGAGCGTCATGCCAAGCGCCAAGCGCTCCTCTCGGCCGGATGGCCGACGCATGGCGTAACTCGGCCTACCGAGATGGGGTGGGAGCGGGCGGCTCGGATCGGTGGTTTAAGTGAGATCGGACGGCGGTGAGGAGGGGATCGGATCGGGCGGATGAGGAGGCCGATCTTTAGTGGGATCGGACGGTCCTGGGACGAGGCCATCCGACGCCCGTCTTTAAACGATAACAAATGCATGGACGGCGAGGATGAGTCCACGTCGTCGTCGTCTACCTCCAGCCCGGCGCTCTCGCCGGAAAACAGAGAGCGGCGGCGAAAACGGAAAAACGCCACCGGTGCCGTCCGGCGGAATCCGAGGGTGGGGAGAGGTTCCTTGAGAAGTGGGGAATCCATTTCGGGGTTTTGGAACGGATGCCGAGGCTCAACGGCGACGAACGGCCGAAGGGAAGTCGGCGGCGATTTTCTAGCATTAGAGACCATGAGTGGCGCTCTAAGCAAATTGGCGAGGCTCGGAGCATCTCGGAGGATGAAGAACTCGATGGTGGCGGTGGCTTAGGCTAGGAGCTCTCGGTGAGTGGCCACGGTGGCCCCTTTTGCGGCCGGCAGGCTTCGCCGCCGAGGGGAGAGAGGCGCATTAGGCCGGAGGAGTCCACCATTGTGTTCAGGAGACAGAAGAGAACAAGTCAGCAAGAGTGATCGAACTTTAAAGAAGAAATGCGGAAATGGGGCTCAGATGATCACCGGAGACGAAGAAGCTGATCGGCGGCAATGTAGGTGATTTGGCTCCGATCGGCTGCTCGGGGAGCAACTGGGGAGTGAGGCGAAATGTTTGGAGAGGTGGCTGGGCTCCGGGACGGTGTGGGTGGGGCTGGCGACGAGAGGGCAGAGCGGCGGTGGTGGGAGCTCAATGGCGTGAGGTTTGGCTAAGCACGGGGCTGCAGTGGGGTAGTAGAGTTTATCCGTGCGACAAGGATGTGACTGGGCGCAGAGGGGAGTAAATGCGGGGGAGTGAGAGTGCAGGAGCGGGTGAGCAGCGTACGGGCGGTGGCGCGACCGCGCGAAGAGTGAGAGGCATCGCGGCGGCTGACGAGCGGGGCCCTAAGGTGACCGGCCTGCGGAGTCACCGAGCGACGTGGCGTGCGGGCCAACGGCTCCCAGCGGAAGCGTGGCGCGAGGGCGAGCGCGGCGTCCGGGTGGAGTGCGCTGCGCGGCGGAAGAGGCGGACGGGGGCTGACAAGCGGGACCCCGGGGAAGGCATCTGGCGACGCGTGGCTCGGGGTTTTGCCCCGGTTTGAGCCGGGTCGTGGCGGGCGAGGCGGGAAACCACGGCGCTGGTTGTCCCAGGCGCGAGCGCAGGCGCAAGAAGGAGGCGGAAAAGAGAGAAGGCGCCAGCGGTAGGAAGAAACAGGAAAGGAGAAAAGACGCCAGCGCGAAGAGGAAGCGGAAAGGACGAGAAAGGAAAGCGGAAAGAGCCGGAAAATTTCCAAATTGGGAAAGTTTTCAAAAATTCACCAAAAATTCAGGAAAAAATTTGGATTGAAATTTTGGGGCCTTTCAACCTACCGCCCTTAAAAGAATCTCGACCCCGAGATTCACTTGGTCCAGGAGTAAGTTGGGAAAATCCACCGCAAGTCGATTCTTTTCCCAAGTGGACTCATCGGTGTGTGATTTTCCATTGAACCTGTAAAATCGACATTTCTTTTCGAGCCTCTCGACGCTTCAAGTATCTGTAACGGTTCTTCAGGATAGGTCCAATCGCCTTGTAATTCAATGTCTGATAACGGTATTTCATCCGTAGTCGTCAGAGACATTTAGAAGTTGGGATACGTGGAATACGTTATGTATCCTGGATAAGTTGGGTGGAAGCTGCACTTTATATGCTACTTCCCCAACTCTTTCAGTTATTTTGAAAGGTCCCACATATCTCGGAGCTAGTTTCCCTTTAATTTGAAATCTCTTGACAATTTTGAATGGGGTAACCTTAATGTAAACAAAATCTCCAACTTCGAAGCTTAAATCTTTTCTGCGGTTATCAGCATAACTTTTCTGTCGGTCTTGTGCAATCTTTAATCTGTCTCTGATAATCTTGACATGAGCTTCTGAATCTTGAACAATTTGGGGACCTACAAGTTGACGTTCTCCGGTTTCTGACCAATTCAAAGGCGTTCTGCATTTTCTGCCATACAGGGCTTCAAATGGGGCCATTTTAATACTATCTTGATAACTATTGTTGTATGAAAACTGAGCAAATGGTAGACATGTGTTCCATGCTGCTCCATACACAATAGTGCAAGCTCTCAACATATCTTCTAAAATTTGGTTGGTCCTCTCTGTCTGACCATCTGTTTGTGGATGGTATGCTGAGCTGAAATTTAGATTAGTACCCATAGCTTCATGTAACTTCTCCCAGAATTTGGATGTGAACTGTGCTCCTCTATCTGAAACAATTCTTTTGGGGACTCCATGGAGCGTCACTATTTTTGTCAGATACAGTTCGGCGAGTTTATCCTTCCCATAAGTTTGTTTGATTGGGAGGAAATGAGCTACCTTGGTTAATCTATCAACAATGACCCAGATAGTATCATAACCTTCACGAGTTTTGGGAAGTCCGGTGATGAAATCCATACCGATACTGTCCCATTTCCATTCAGGAATTGGTAAGGGTTGTAACAATCCTGAGGGTTTTTGATGATCTATTTTGATTTGCTGGCAGACATCACATTTTGCTATGTATTCTGCCACTTCTTTCTTCATTGCTTTCCACCAATATCTCTCTTTCAAATCTTGATACATTTTGGTGCTTCCTGGATGCATTGAGAATTGAGAGGAGTGAGCCTCAGCTAGGATCAATTCTCTCAGCTCTTTCTTGTTGGGGATACAATAGCGACCACGGAAAACGAGAATCCCATGTTCGTCTATTGCATAATCTGTCAATTCTTCTTTTTGAATCTTCTTCTTAAGTTCCCGAATTTCTTCATCTTCTTCTTGTGCTGCCTTGATTTGATCATCAAGAGAGGTTGGATTTCTAGTGTTGCCTCATCACCTTGTAATCGATATGACTAAATTCATCGTTGTATATCTTTCTGCAATTCTGAAGGATATTCGACTGTCTTGGCTTTGTTTTGACGAGTTTTTCGGCTAAGGGCATCAGCAACCACATTTGCTTTGCCCGGGTGGTACTGAAGTTCTACATCATAGTCCTTGATTAGTTCCAACCATCTTCGCTGCCTCATATTCAATTCTGGCTGAGTTGAAGGACCGAAATGGCAACAGAGGGGGGTGAATGGTGCCTTTAAAACTTCCTCTCTAAGTTCTACTTCTCCTTTAGCTAGAAAGCTAAGAAGTCAGAAAAACAACGCTCAACCGAACACAAACAACCATAAAACAAGAAGTCGAATCAAGACAACCGTAGTCGTAATCGTGAAACTATGTCGGGTTTTGACCGTGGTCGAAGGAGCCGATCGTGCGAAACTTGGACGAAGATGCAGGCGTGGTCGGCACCGAGCTGCAGCAAGCACGACCACCGAAACTCGCCGTGGTCGTAAGACCGAAAATTGCGAGCTGCACAAGAATCTTGTTTTGCTCAAGACGCGACCACGAGCAAGAATTTGAAGAACTTTTGATTTACAAATCCAGAAAGCAAGAAACTTCAAACTTAGCAAGGATATGATCTCTAGAAGTAGATTTGTCAAGAAAATCGAGATCTAAGCAAGGTATGAGAGAAGACCAAAGAAAAAATGTAAGCGAGCACGTGAGGCTAAGACCGAGAATCAAGAGATTTCTCCGATTTCAACTCGGCTCTCGGGAATGAAATGGCCAAATGGTCTTTAGATAGATTCCTGCTCGAGCAAAGAACCACAAGCCAAAACTCAAGTAGAACACAAATAACGATCGAGAACAAAAGAGAGCAAATAGATCAAACAGATCATCTCAAGAACACAAACAGAGAAAGATACGAGAGATGAATCCAATCTTTTCTATTGCACATGGAGGTTTCTCTGACCACTCCATCGGAGGTACACGAGCATCCATGCTCTACCCGAGACAACTCACACAATAGAACAATGAGGCTCGAGCACTCTGGGACAACCTCTCTTTGCTCACGAGACCTAACTCTCTATTTATAGTCTCACTAACGGGTCTCCACACGAGACAACCCGCTAACCGAGTGGTTAAGCTTTGCAGGCCTCCAGTGCTTTACCTGTTCCTCTCGTGCAACGACTCCACCGCTTTGCCCGTTAGCGCCACCAACTCCACAGAGCTCTCACAGAGCCTCTCCAAGAGTCACAAGTGCTTTCCCGGTGGACAACTTCCCCATGACTTTGACATTTCTCCAAAATGCCCCTCCGCCGCCTTCCGTGAAGCTTCCTCCACCGCTTGCTGTCCATCTTTGTCGACCCACGGCACGACACGTCCTCTTCGCTTTTCCACGTCGCTCGGACCTCAACAACTCCCTTGTCTAGTCCCGACCTCCTAAGCCTCACCAAGACCGTCTCACGGTTCCCGCAACCAACAAAGACAACAAAACCATCACATAGCACCGATCCATACTGCGCACGACAACACAGAGCTCAAGTCTCTTTCCACGAAATTAGACTTTACCAAACCTTGTCAAAATGTAGAACAAACCAGTCTACAAGGTCCACAACATCACAAAGAACCCAACCGACCAAACCTCACCGTAATCGGACATGAAATGCACCTCACGACCAATTTTAGTGATCCCGCACGACCATGGTCATCCAATCGATAACGTGGTCGAACGCGGTTTCGACCACGTTCAATTCTCGCGCTAACGTGGTCGTAGCTCTCCGAGCGCACAACGCGGTCGCACCACCGAGTGCCACAACGTAGTCGTGGCTCCTTTCCCACAACGTGGTCGAGGCCTCGAGCTCCCTGGCGTGGTCGTGGCGCCCACCGACCACGGCCAAAGTGGTCGAACGCCCGACCGCCAACGTGGTCGAGGCTCCGATCCCACAACGTGGTCGTAAACCCTAGCGCCGAGTGCCGACCACGGTCAAATCTTCTGAGGGCTCCGCAACGTGGTCGAAGCCTGAGCGCTACAACGTGATCGAACGCTCCCAATTGCCAACGTGGTCGTAAACCCTTCCGACCACGGCCAAAGAACTCGTACGTTGCTCGGCTGGAACCCGATACTCGGCAACGTGGTCGTACGCCACCCGATATGCGCCAACGTGGTCGTAACGCCTTCCGACCACTGTCAGTTTTGCCGAGAACACCTCAACGTGGTCGTACGCTCCTGAACGAAATTCGACCACGACCAAACGTGGTCGTATGGCATCCTACATGGTCGTACGAGCCAGGGACAAGTCGTACACGACTTCATTTCGACCAGAATTAAGACTTTGCAATAAAAGCCCAAAACAAACTCAATTTTCCTTCAACCAAGAGTCAAATACTCATCACAAAGATAGGATCATCTCCACATGATCTCTCATGAGTAAAGAGATATTTCAAACTCTTATGGTCAGAAAATATTTCGCAACGATTTCCTAGCAGGTAGTGTCTCCAAATTTTGAGAGAATGCACTACAGCTGCTAGCTCCAAATCGTGTGTTGGATAATTCTCTTCATGCGGCTTCAACTGTCTGGATGCATAAGCAACAACCCTTCTATCTTGCATTAGCACACATCCCAAACCCTGTTTCGAAGCATCACAATAAATTTGAAATTCTTTTTCTGGATTTGGCAGAGTTAAAACTGGCGTTGTTGTTAACTTGGTCTTCAGTACTTGAAAGCTCTCTTCACAGGCATCTGTCCAAGTGAATGGCTTGTCTTTCTTCAATAGTTGAGTGAGTGGACGGGAGATTTTTGAGAATCCTTCTATGAATCGGCGATAATAACCTGCCAATCCAAGAAAACTTCTCACTTCAGTCACTATCTTGGGTTGGTTCCACTTCATGACTGCTGCAATCTTCTCTGGATCAACTTTGACCCCTTCTTCTGAAATGATGTGGCCCAAGAAAGCTACTTCTTTTAACCAGAAATTGCACTTTTCAAACTTGGCATATAATTGATGTTCTCTTAGTCTGGATAACGCCATATGCAAATGTTGTTGGTGTTCTTTCTCGCTTTTGGAGTAAATCAAAATGTCATCTATAAATACTATCACAAATTGGTCCAATTGGTCCGTATGCACCAAGTTCATGAGATTCATGAAATATGCTGGCGCATTGGTCAAACCAAAAGGCACAACTGTGAATTCAAACAGTCCATATCTGGTTGTGAAGGCTGTTTTCTCTCGATCTTGTTTTCGGATTTTATGCTGATGGTAACCTGAACGTAGATCGATCTTGGAAAATACTTTAGCTCCTCTGAGTTGATCGAACAAGTCATCAATTCTTGGAAATGGATACTTATTCTTGATTGTGACAGCATTCAGTCCCCGATAATCAACACACATTCTCAATTCTCCACTTTTCTTCTTCACAAATAATACTGGGGCTGACCAAGGTGAAATACTTGGTTGAATAAATCCTTTTTCTTGTAGTTCATCCAGTTGTCTCTTGAGTTCTTTTAATTCACTTGCTGACATTCTGTACTGATGTTTGGCGATTGGCTTGGTGCCTGGAATCAGTTCTATGGCAAGTTCTATTTGTCTGTCCGGTGGTCTTCCGGGCAATTCTTCTGAAAATACATCAGGGTACTCATGCACCACAGGTACTTGATTAAGTGTAACTGCCAATGCATTGAGTACATGTTTCTTGGTTTTCTTTATCAACTCTCGGTCTGTTTTTACCACTACTGTGTGACCTTCTGGGCTGACTAACGTGACTGTCTTGGAATCACAGTCTACCTGACCTTTATTTTTGGCTAGCCAATTCATACCCAGAATGGCATCTAGCCCTATCATGTCTAACTGCAACAAGTCTGCCTTAAAATCTATCCCTTGTATTTTTACAGTAAGTCCACCACACCCTATATGGGACTCCATTCTAATCCCAGGGGTTTGGACTACATAAGGTTTTGGCAAGGAAATAGATGGCAACTGATTTCTTGAGGCAAAACTCTTTGAAATAAAAGAATGTGTGGCACCAGGGTCAAATAAAATCAGTGCAGGTATGGAATTGATTGGAAACATACCCGCAATGATGTCGCTGGCTCCTACTGCGTCTTCAGCAGATACATGGTTGACTCTAGCTAGAAAGGTAGGTCTTGAGCGGCCTCTGCCCCTGCCTGCAGTTGTGTAGTTTGCTATGCTGGCTGGTGACTGAGGTCCTGCTGGTTTTATCTGTAGGAAACCTCCTCTTGTATTGCCGGTGCCTGTTTGTGGTTTCATTTCTTGTTGCTGATTGAGGACTTGTGTCTTGGCCACCTCTGACGGCAAATTTTTCTTGGGACACTGGTCTCTATAGTGACCAACCTCTCCACAATGAAAGCATGCATTTGTCCTTCGCGGACAATTGCTAGCTAGGTGGTTGCCACCACATGTGAAGCACTTGATGGACAGTGGTCGAGGGGCTTGGTATTGTTGTGACTGATTTGATTGAGCTTTTGGAAGAATCACAAGCTGTCGCGACGACTGGGGTCGATATGAGGACGATCCCATTGTTCTTCCTCGTTGAGCACCATGTGAAGATGACTGAGATTTGTACATTGCTTTGTGTTTCTTAAAGTCTTCTTTTTCGTTTCTGGCTTCTTCAGAACTGATAAGACTATCTATCATTTCTGGCAGGTCTTTAAATTTTATAGCAGAAATGTGAAACTTTAATGTCTTTTGTAACCCAGTTCTGAATTTTCCCATCTTCTTTTCTTCGTTGTCAGCGTCATCCGGGGCAAATCTTGAAAGATGATTGAATTGATGTAAATACTCCATTACTGTTCTGTTACCTTGTTTAAGCGCTAAAAACTCTCGGCGCTTAGCTTCGATGATTCCGTCAGAGATATGTGCTTTACGAAAAGCCTTTGAAAATTCCTCCAAAGTAATTTCTATATTCTGCTGTGTACGTTGGTAGTTGATCCACCATGTCGATGCAGGGCCTTGTAGCTGATGTGAAGCATAGAGTACTTTCTCTTTATCTTCGCACTACACAGTTTGTAGCTTCCTTTCTATGTCCAGCAGCCAGTCCTCTGCTGCTAGAGGATCAGCTGATGGAGAAAAGGTTGGTGGGCGAGTCTTCTGGAAATCAGCCCATCGAGAGGTGATTGGGGCACCATCTCGATTGGTATTATTCCCACCTTGATAGCCTGGGGATCTAGTTGTCATTTGTTCAAGAAGTTTGGTGTGCTGTTCTAACACTCTGGCCATATTCTGTTCTGCCTGATATCTATTCTGTTCTATCATAGCCAACACGCTTGATATTGTAGTCTGATCCGTGGCAGGTGCACCCTGCCCGCTGGTCTGTTCACTCTGCTGTGTCGGGTCCATCGTGAGAGTCTGCCAATTGGAAACTTGAGATTAGCTTTGCAACGGCTTTGGTGAACAAGAATAGATAAGTAAGATTTGAATATTCAAGGCAAGTATAGGATTAAAAGGTAAGAATTAGAACGAACAAGACAGGAGAAAACTTTGAAGGCAACGGTAGTACAGATAATTAAACAAACAACATAAAAGATAATTAACATAAGATTTACAATAAGCAAGTGGCATACACACACCTCTTAGGGTTCATGATACAACTTGCACTATATTACCAAAAGTACCACTATTACACAAGGTTAGGCTAAACTAACGGACACTATCTACTCCTCTCTGGCATCTGGCGCTGGAAGGGCACGAGGGACTGCAGGGCGAAACCACGCACGGTACTCCCTAGCAGTCGGCCTGCGCCTCAGCGGAGACTGCACGAAGGCGCACGAGGAGGCGACACTGGGGGACTCTCCGTAGTCCGACATCTCGCCTGCCTCGACTGCCTCATGGCGGACAAGGGCAAGGCGGAGCTGCTGCACCTCCTGGCGTGCCTCACGCAGCTGCTGCTGTAGAGACCGTGACTCCTTCACGACCCGCTCGTACTGAAGCTCCTGCTGTGCCACTATGTTGGCGACCCCCGGCAGACGGGGATCGTCTCCCTCACGGAACTGAGGAACCGCAAAGGCCCTCCCGCCATCCAACGATCGCGGGATCAGGTCGAAAGGAGACTCTGCCAACTCAAGGTCGTAGTAGTCACGCAGGTAAATTGCGGCCCTCCTGGCCACATCCTGCAGAGCGTCCTCCTGGCTGATGCGGCGAGCAACGAACCTCCGCTCCTAGTCCGGGCGGACAGGCAAGGGAATCAAGGTCACCCATGCCTTCCACTCGTACCTCTCCTGGTCGTGGAAGCAGCTGACAGCATGGAACACAGGCGTGTGCCAGCCGTTTGCTCCCAAGAACTGCTGCATCTCCCATAGCTTGGAAGGCCAACCCTCCATACGCTCGGGACGGGAGTGAATGAAGTGCACCATCTGCCCAAACGAAAATTTTGAAGTTAGACAAATAAAGTAATAAACATTTTGCAAAAGTAAAACTTATGCTGAACTGAACTAAGACAGATAAGGTAGCAACAAGAGAGAGACAAGACAGCAGTAATACTTATATTTTTCATCAACTTCTTTTTAGGGTTTAACAAGCCGTGAGCTAACCAGCTCAGCAAGCCACAAGGGAATCTTATCTTAACTATTTGCACGGATCAACAAAGGTCGGGAATATATTTGGTTTATTACTTGGGTGGATGCAATTTTATTTGATAAATCTTTTGAAAGATCAAAATCAAGTCTTCTCCTTAAGTTCATAGGGGTTTTCAAAGTTTGATTTACCAACTAACCAAGTTAAACATACTTGTGAAAACTATTTAAGCTTTGCAGCTGGAAATCACCCAAATGACACAACTCCATTAACCGGAGCACACAGATTCGAATACCATTTATTTGACTCTGCAGAGTTGCTCAACTTTACCCACAAGTATTCTTAACCCTCATGACTGAGTTAAGAAACCGGGTCTTTTCACTGCTCAGACCTTTGCTTGTACTCTACCCGATAGGTTCGAAATCCGCATACCCTCGGGTATCCGTAGGCCAAAACGGAACGCCAAGCCCGAGTTATGGGGACCCATCGTTATTGCATATGGGTTCTTCGTCCCCCATACCAATTTCTCATGTAGGGCTCCACTTGGGTTTGAGCAGCTACAAAACCAGGGTTGACACGTCAGCACCGATGGTTGAGCGATTACTATGTCATGTGCTCAGCGAAAGGTTGTAATCCTTATATTTTCTCATGAGGTCCGCGACCTCCACCTTAGGGTAAACGGTGGGCGGAGACCGTTTCACGGTTTCCCACAACGCTCTTACCCTAAACTTGTGCGCAACGGCACAACTAACCTAGGGTACGGTGTCCCATACCACCCTACCCTAGCTTCGGGTTTTCTAAGACTATCGGCCCACGGCCGCAACCTTAGTAGTATGAAGATTTGCATGATATGAATATAACCTACAATTGATTATACCATAATGTAGATATTTCTAGGGTTATCAAGGAATGGCCGCAAATTTAACATGGCATATTTCGGTGGCAGGTTTTATCTAATTAGCATGTGATTCTAAACATTTTATTTTACACAAACTAGCATTTTACAACTAATAATAGTGCAAATAGCATAAAGACATAATTTAATCAACATGATCAAGGATTGCGACTTGCCGTGAATTTGGACGATTTCGGCGATTTCGTAGGCGGCAGTTCCTGAATCCTGGTCCTGCACTGAAACTTTCGGATCTCCGACACTAGCGCAAACATACAAAAATAACATAAGTCCAGCTTGAGCCTAATCAAGCAAGGAAAAATTAAAATAATCTATAAAAAAGGAATAAATTGCATAAATATCCAAATGAAAAAGGGGCTCTTTGAATTTTTAGATTTTTCTGGAGAAGAATTTTGTGAATTGGTGACTACAGGTGGATTCAGGAAATTGAAATGAGCAAGGTGATGAAATTTGGGAATTTTTGGGATTTTTTGTGATTTTCTAGGATTTATTTGGAGTTTCTGGATTTTTGGAAATTGATAAATCTCTGGAAATTCAGTGAACAGTGTTGGGCCGGCCCTGTCGCTACAGTGCGGCCTGGCTCAGCGCTCGGCTGAGATGGGGTGGGAGCGGGCGGCTCGGATCGGCTGGTTTAAGTGAGATCGGACGGCAGTGAGGAGGGGATCGGATCGGGCGGTTGAGGAGGCCGATCTTTTGTGGGATCGGACGGTCCTGGGACGAGGCCATCCGACGCCCGTCTTTAAACGATAACGAATGCATGGACGACGAGGATGAGTCCACGTCGTCGTCGTCTACCTCCAGCCCGACGATCTCGCCGGAAAACAGAGAGCGGCGGCGAAAACGGAAAAACACCACCGGTGCCGTCCGGCGGAATCCGAGGGTGGGGAGAGGTTCCTTGAGAAGTGGGGAATCCATTTCGGAGTTTTGGAACGGATCCCGAGGGTCAACGGCGACGAACGGCCGAAGGGAAGTCGTCGGCGATTTTCTAGCATTAGAGACCATGAGTGGCGCTCTAAGCAAATTGACAGTGCCTGGAGCATCTCTGGAGGATGAAGAACTCGATGGTGGCGGTGGCTTAGGCTAGGGAGCTCTCTGGTAAGCTGGCCACGGTGGCCCCTTTGCGGCCGACGGCGAGCTTCGCCGCCAGGGCAGGAGAGAGGCGCATTAGGCCGGAGGAGTCCACCATTGTGTTCAGGAGACAGAAGAGAACAAGTCACCGGAAATGGGGATTAGATGATCACCGGAGACGAAGAAGCAGATCGGCTGCAATGTAGGTGATTTGGCTCCGATCGGTTGCTCGGGGAGCAACTGGGGAGTGAGGCGAAGTGTTTGGAGAGGTGGCTGGGCTCCGGGACGGTGTGGGTGGAGCTGGCGACGAGAGGGCAGAGCGACGGTGGTGGGAGCTCAATGGCGTGAGGTTTGGCTAAGCACGGGGCTGCAGTGGGGTAGTAGAGTTTACCCGTGTGACAAGGATGTGACTGGGCGCAGAGGGGAGTAAATGCGGGGGAGTGAGAGTGCAGGAGCGGGTGAGCACCGTACGGGCGGTGGCGTGACCGCGCGAAGAGTGAGAGGCATTGCGACGGCTGACGAGCGGGGCCCTGAGGTGACCGGCCTGCGGAGTCACCGAGCGACGTGGCATGCGGGCGAACGGCTCCCAGCGGCAGCGTGGCGAACGGCTCGCTATGTCTTTGACATTGAGGGCGGCTCCGAGGACAATGTCCCTGTGAAGAATCAGAGGGCGGAAGCTAGATAAAAAACACCTTCGGTGGGTGGTTTCGTGTTTATTAACTTTGCCAATCTGGCCAGCAATACAATGGAGAATATATATAGATGAGATTGTATAGTTGGTTACGGAAACAGACTCAAGCTTTCTATCTATAACCAAACCGTAACAATCTCTATCTATTATTTGTTACACGAATAGACCTAGATGTCTAACACTCCCCTCAATCTGATCTTACAAGATTTAGATTGTTCTTGAACATCTCAAAAGGTCGTACGGCAAGAGCTTTGGTGAGACCGTCGGCAACTTGATCCTTAGTAGAGATGTATTCAATCTCAAGGAGTTTTCTTGCCACTCTTTCTCTCACAAAATGATAATCAACTTCTATGTGTTTAGTACGGGCATGAAAAAGCGGATTAGCGTATATATTTAGCTCCAATATTATCACACCGATTTTTGCGGTTTGTGGTGCTTGAACTCCAAGTTCTTGTAGCAATCCACGAATCCACATGATTTCAGTGATTGCATTTGCGTGGCTTTGTATTACGCTACGACTTGAGCGTGACATTGTTGCTTGTTTTTGCACTCCATGACACAAGATTGGAGCCCAAGAACACAAACAAATCCCCACGTGGACGGCGATCATCAAGACCGCTGCCTTGACCGCATCTGAAAACCCACTCACAAGTAAAGATGAGGACTTACAAATTTTAAGTCCTAATTTATTGGTATGTTTGAGATATCTCAAAATTCTCTTAATCTGCTGCTTGTTGTTACGTAGTTGGAGCATGTAAAATTGACACACCTTATTTCTTGGAAAAGAAATATCGGCCTTGTTAGGGTCAAGCTCGCAAAGCTCCAACTACGCTTCTATCTTGTGTACCATCATTTTGTCCGAGTAAAGTACCCTTATTAACAGACAATTTTTCGATGTAGAGCGGAGGGTAGTGGCGGTTTACTGATCATTCATTCCTACCCTTCTTAACACATCTGAGATATATTTTTCTTGACTCAACAAAATTCCATTGGGTCTTTTGCTTACCTCAATGCCTAGAAAGTAATGTAGATCACCAAGATCTTTTAAAGCAAATTCCTTCCCTAGGTTCTGTAATAAGACTGAGATTGCACTGGGCACAGAACTAGTTACAATGATATCATCAACATATATCAGCACAAAGATAGTAACATCTTCTTTGCTATAAAAGAATAGAGATGTATCTGCTTTTGAAGCTTTAAAACCTAGTTCTTGTAATTTAGTACTCAGTCTTGAATACCATGCTCTAGGGGCTGTTTTAATCCATATAGTGCTTTATCTAACTTGCGAGACATAGTTAGGTAAAGAAGAATTTTCATACCCCGGGGGTTGTTTCATGTATACCTCTTCCTCCAGAATTCCATGAAGGAATGCATTTTGCACATCTAGCTGTCGCAGACTCCATCCTCTAGACACAGCAATAGACAAAACCATTCTGATAGTAACAGCTTTAACAACAGGACTAAAAGTGTCCTCATAGTCTATACCATACCTTTGCTTAAAACCTTTTGCCACGAGTCGTGCCTTGTACCTGTCTAGAGTTCCATCTGCCTTTCTTTTGATCTTATAAACCCACTTACAGTCAACCACATTTCTTCCTTTCTGAGGTGGAATCAGGTGCCAAGTTTTATTCTTCATTAGTGCCATATATTCTGCATCCATTGCTTCTTTCCAATGTTTATCACTCAATGCTTCATCTATAGTTTGAGGTTCACCAGATGATGTAAAACAAGTGTATTTAATTGTACCATCAGTGTATACCTTTTCTTTGCGTATTCCACTTTGCAGACGAGTATGAGGTCTGTTTGGCGCAGAAAATTCTGAAGGACCCATCGCTAGAGTGTATGTTTCTCCCCCTGTCTCGGCACTAAGGGAATCTGAGCTAGCGCCAGCTGGGAGTTCTGTCACGCTTGCGCCTGCTGTTTCTGTCGTAGGCTGCAATAGCTGTCCAGTTATCTCTTCGGCAGATGAGGGTAGGGGCCGCAGTGCTCGCACTATGCGTCCTCTGGCTCAATTGCTCCTGCCAAGATCAGCACGTCATCGTCTGGTTGCCTGGAAGCAATTGTTTGAGCGAGTATTGTTCCAATTGGCGCACGCGTGTCGCTCGGTGCTTCACATCTGAGACTTACGCCTGCCGCATTTGATGTATTCTGTTGATCTCCTGTATATTCTTCATGAGAGTTGTTAGTAGTATTAGGTGAATTAAACACATGATCATTCTGATATTCTCCCCCTTGATCATAGTCATGAGGAATAGGCGGTGGCGAAGTGAGATTTCAGATCGCAAGTGAGCACCGGCATTAGGATGCATGTGAGAAAAAGGAAACACATTTTCATCAAACGTAACATCCCGAGAGATATACACTCTTCACGAAGAAGGATCAAGACATTTGAAGCCTTTGTGAATTGTGTTTGTATCCAAGGAAGACACATTGCTTTGACCGGCGAAGTTTGTGAGTATTATATGGACGAAGATTCGGCCAACAGGCACACCCAAACACTCGAAGAGAAGTGTAGTTTGGTTGTTGTTTAAACAGCCGATCTAAAGGAGTTTGGAAGTTGATAACTTTGCTGGGAATACGATTGATAATATATGTGGCGGCAAGAAAAGCTTCGTCCCAAAATTTGAGTGGCATAGAGGCATGCGCAAGTAAGGCTAGGCCTACTTCCACTATGTGGCGATGTTTTCTCTCGGTGATCCATTACGTTGATGAGCATAGGGACATGAGACATGGTGGGATATGCCAATTTTATCAAAGAAAGGATGGAGTTTTTGGTATTCTCCTCCCCAATCGGTTTGGACAGCTATGATTTTGCGATCAAAAAATCTCTCTACCATCTTGTGAAACTCATGAAACTTGTCAAATACCTCAGACTTGTTTTTAAGAAAGTAAATCCAAGTAAACTTGCTGTAATCATCAATAAAACTAACATAATATTTCTTTCCACTAGCAGAACTGGGGGCAGCACCCCATACATCAGAAAATATGAGTTCTAAAGGGTGATGAGACACACTTGAAGATCTAGAATAAGGTGGCGATGGCTTTTAGCCTTTTGACAAGCATCACAGACTGACTCTTTATTGGACTTAGGAAGACATGGTAAGTTATTTGTGCTAAGAATTCTTGCAACAACTGGAGTAGATGGATGACCCAGGCGACTGTGCCACTTCGAGAAGGATGGCTTGGCCAAAAACACTTGCTTTGTTGGAGAAGAAGGAAGGGAATAAAGACCTCGTCGGCATTTTCCTTTAAGAATCGTACTCCTCGTGGCTCGATCCTTAACCAGAAAATATTCAGGGTAAACTTCAAGAAATGCAGAGTTATCCAATGCAAGGCAAGCGGATATAAGATTCTTTTAACTTGAGGCACATGAAGTATATTCTTTAGATGCGATTACGACTAGGGGTAGTAATAATGAGAATGACCAATATGTTTAATTTCCATACCTTGACCATTTGCCGTGTGGATTTGATCCTTTCCTTTGTATTTCTCCCGAACCGATAATTTATCCAGTTCACCGGTAAGATGATCAGTTGCACCTGTATCAAGATACCAATTGGTGTCTACCTCATAAGCACGAGTAACAGCAGCAACATGCCGTTCATCAGGTACATAACTCTGATCAAAGCGATGCCAACACTCTGAAGCCGTATGTCCTCTCTTATGGCAGACTTGGCAGATTGGGCGATTGTCGGCGCGCTGCTGATTGCTACCGTCTCTGCTGCGTCCATCAAAGCCACGGCCTCGAGACATGCCGCGACCACGTCCAGCGCCGCCGCGACTGAATGGTCTGCCATGCCCGCGAGTCACAGCATGCACCAAGGAACCGTTACTGCGAAGTGCTTGCCTGTTCTCAAAGTTTAACAACTGAGAGAAGAGATCAGTCAAGGTAATTGGTTCCACTCTAGCAACCAGTGCGGAAACAACCGGATCAAAGTCATCATCTAGACCATTTAATATGTAAGCCACCAGTTCTTCCTCATCTACTTTCTTGCCGGAAGCAGCAATCTCATCTCCAAAGGATTTCATCTTGCCAAAGTATTCAGTGATGCTCATGTTACCTTTGCGTGTTGTTGTGAGAGAGAGACGGACGTTGAGGGAACGCGCTCGCGTCTGAGACGAGAAGATACCTTCTATGGCACGCCATGCTTCAACCGCCGTTTTGGACGTAACAATCTGGGTTAGTATCTCTCGCGACAACGACGAGAAGAGGAAGCCAGGACCGCCGATCCGTGGCAAACCACTCCTGGTAGGCCGGGTTGAGAATCACCGTTACTTTGTCATCTTCTTTGCGCTCAATCTCTGCTGGCGGAGCGGTCGACATACCATTGATATGCCCATCCAATCTTGTCCCGCGTATAGCGGTAAGAACTTGCGCACTCCATAGCGCATAATTCTGCTTCCCCAGTTTCTCAGAGATTTGGAAACCGAGCAGTGGATTAGAAACGACGACGGTGAAGAACTCGCCATGTTGTCGCTCGATCTTTGTTCTTGTAATTGCTCGATACCATGTGAAGAATCGAGGCGGAAGCTAGATAAAAACACCTTGATTGGGTGGTTTCGTGTTTATTAACTTTGCCAATCGGCCGACAATACAATGGAGAATATATATAGATGAGATTGTATAGTTGGTTACTGAAATGAACTCAAGCTTTCTATCTATAACCAAACCGTAACAATCTCTATCTATTATTTGTTACACGAATAGACCTAGAAGTCTAACAGTCCCCACAGGTCGCGGCGGCAGGGCTCGCCGGGGTCAGGGGCGGGGCCGCGGCCGGGGCCGCGATGATAGGGCTCGCGCGGACTATGACGACCAGCACCACGACCAGTGGTGCGAGGTACATGGTCGAGGCAGCCATGACACGCACATGCACCACCGTCGCGCACGACCGTAGTCGTGCAAGGGCCTGACAGCGCACGACGCGCCAATAGCACCCCGCCACGCGTCTACTCCCTCGGGAATAAAGGCAGGTAGCACGACGTGGCGCTTCAGCATGGCGAGCTCGAAGACCATGGGCCATTCAACCTCAATAGCAACTGCGGCGGGGTCCCCACCTTCGCAGGCTGACTCCAGCATGGCGAGCTCGAAGACCACCTCGACTTCGCTCACGCGGGTCAACTACGACACCTACTCCGGCCCATATCGGTGGGGTCCGGCTGGGCCTTCGCAGGCTGACTCCGGCTCCGACCTCGGCCCCGCCCCCGGAAAGGGGCACCTCGCTACGTCGCCGCAGGTCTGTGCGGCAAGCCCGAAGACCACCTCGACTACGATGGCTTGGGGGCCTATATTTCTAGGGTCCAGCAGGCCTCTGACTCGACCTAACACACCGGGGGCAGCTATTTTTAGGAAATAAATGAGATTTGAATTTTTGAATAAAAAGTAGATTAATTTTACTAGGCCTAAAGTCTTATATTTGAATTTGTAAAATTCTAAAATTCAAATTTCAAGGAATAGAGGTCATTTTTGAATTTTAGGAATTATTCTGGTCAAAATGGTGTATTTTTATGATTTTTGGGATTTTCTAGAATTTTCTACAATTTTTAATACATTTTCTAGACCTAACACACCGCGAAGCCTGGCGCGGACGCGCCCATGCCCGCCCGATGGGCGACACGCGGCTGCGCGGACGAGCGCGATCCCGCAGCTGCGGGCGCTCGGATGGTACGGTTATGAAGGATCTACGGTTCACGTTTAAACAACGGTGGACGAACCGGATCATTTCGAGCGGATGACCGAAATAACGCCACGTCGCCCCGGGGGTCGTCTTCAACCTCCAGACGGTTTCCCCCCGGCCGCGAGCAGAGCTCGCCCACTCCGGCGAAACGGCGACGGCATGGCTTTAGGGTAGGAATGGGTTTCACAGAGTGAAGCGGGTTGAGACTAGGATTCCATTTTGGCTCAGTGGGAGGTCGGGGATGAGCGGCGGTGGTGGCGCCACGGAAGAAGATGATCTCCACGGTGGCGCTAAGGAACTCCGGTGACTCTCCGGCCAAATTTGCTGTGCTTTCACCATATACGGGACACTGGAAACACACCGGAAGCGACGGTTTAGCTCGGGGATAGCTCAGTCGAGCTAGCCACGGTGAGGTCTTTTCGGCCGACGGCGAGCTCAGCCGCCAGCCCATTAGGCTAATGCTATTGTACAAGTTAAGCTTCTACTGTGATCAGCATGCAACGGAGATCATGCTGGAGCAAGGAATTGGAAAGAAATGGACGAAATCATAGAAATCGAGCTAGGGCTCACCGGGACCAGGGGAGGCGATCGGCGGCGACTGGAGCAAAGGGAAGCCAATCGGCCGCCACGGGAGGTGTGTGGGGCGTCAGGAGTTGATCCCAATTTTGCTCACCATCGGAGGTGCACGACGCCGGAGCACACCGCCACCGCACTGCTGACGACTTGAGCCCGCTTCCACCACGCGCCCCCCGGGTCGAAAGACCAGCTCCGTTTCGGGCGTACACCTCACCATCAGAGGACATGGTCTCAAACAACTCCCTTTTCTTAATTTTCTACAACTTTTTTTACAATTTTTCGTAATTTTCTACAATTTTCCACATTTTTTTCTTATTTTTCTACAAATTTTTTTACAATTTTTCTTAATTTTCTACATTTTTTAAAAATTATTTCCTCTCTTTTCGTCTTAACGGGCGGGTGGCTTCTAAGACGCAAGACAACATCGGGTCGTGCTCAGGCATTTCTTGTTCAATTCTATATATAGCCTCCACCCAAGAGATTTTTGATCTCAACAAGCTCGGGTGACCCACGGATCTCGCCTCGACTTGTCGCACCCTCACCGCTTGTATGGCTAACCACCTCCTATCTGGACTTGCCTCGGTCTCCCCACAAGTTGCAGAGGTTCAATTGCACTTGCAGTTACTAAGTCATGTTTGACAAAGTCAACGCTTGTGTTTGGGGTGCTATGTTCTTTACTCAGCAGCATAAGTGTCTAGTCCTTACATTTTAACTGAGGCAACTTCCACGGGTATCTCTACATTGGTAAGGGTGAACACAGGCGTTTTCATCGACTTTTTTACGTGTTGCTTGGCTTGATGGCGGCGGAGGCGGTTGGGTCAGCCATGGCCGGAAGATAAGGGCAAAATTGTCAAAAAGGCAAAAATGGCAAATGGTCAATGGTGCAGTGTGTTGAGAAACCTGGGCCCAGGCCAGGAGCCCATTATGGGCACCCACCGTAGACTATAAATAGAGAGCCATACCAACTCATTATGTACACCTGATGCAATTGAAAGCATCTCTGTGTTCAATCTATTACGCTGTCTTCTGTGATTGATTCGTTCTTGTTCTAAGCGAGAAATCGATCGGATGATCGCCAATAGGGCTAATTATCAATTAAAACCCACTATGGGCTAAATGAGTGCTTGCTGGCGGATAAAAAAATGCCCAAATCATCCAATCTCTCTCAAAACAAAGGAAACCCAATCATCCACCGAGTCGGTTCGATTTAACCTTCGGTCCCGAGGCGGGTAAGTGACTTACCGTGGGATTACTTTAGGTCTCCTACTTTCCCCATCTGCGCCGAACTCTCCGCCGCCAGCCAAACCAGTCCTCTTCCTCAATTCCTTCCAGACCCACTCCAACCGACCGAAAAAATGACCAAGTCGTCATCCTCCTGGGCCGTGTCGGAGATGGACACGGCAAAATTGGAGGCGCTAGAGGATGCTGAGAAGATCCCTCCGCGGTGGTTCGTCAGATGGATTGAAGCCGCCGGGCAACATTGGCCATCGGGACAAATCGGAGAAATCCCTGTGTTCCAGGCCTACTGTGAGTGCGGCCTTCGCCTTCCTGCTCACCCCTTCCTCACCGCAGTGCTCGAGTACTTTGGGGTCGAATTGGTGAACTTAGCCCCCAATTCGATCACAATGCTCAGCGTATTCGTATACCTTTGTGAGGCGATTTGGGAATTCATGGGACCTCGAGCTCCTCCGGTACTACTACGGGATGAGCCGACAGACCGGAGTCGTGGGAAGCTGTGCTCTGAAACTTCATGACGGGAAGACGGAGGTGTATATTCCAATGTTCACTCGGTCCTCGTGGCCGAATTGGAAGAAGAAGTGGTTCTATTGGGAGACGACCGGTGATTTACGACTTATCCTTCGTGGGGAAGGGTGCAGAGAAGACGTCGGCTTGGAATTCGGTCCCCGAGAACCTCACTCGGATCGCCTTACATCTCAGCCATCAAAGAGCTGAGGGACAAAGGCTTCTTGGCTGGCACGTGGTGAAGGATTTCATCGGCGAATCGACCCTCAAGCGACGAGCACACCCCATGTGGATGTACTCGGGTACTTCAGATTCGACCAGGGACTACGAGAACGGTAATTAACACTCGTGTTCATAATTATTAGATTACTTCTTTCGAGTACTGTATATCGATCTTCTTATCTGTTTGAACAGATCTTGATTTGGGGGAAATTGACTCCCGGGTCAAGGCCGTCTGCGAGAAGGCTCCATCACTAGATGTGGTGGCACCTCGAATCCTGGTGGATGTATCCGCCGAAGAGAGGGAAGAACGCCTAAAGGTGATTGGATAATCGATTTCGTCTTTAGGACTACATAGACGTAGGGTACGACTAAATAGTGTTCTTTCTTTCTCGCAGAGTGTAGGCATGAACTACCGTCGGGTACTGATGGTCGTCGGAGGAGAAGCGGAGAAAACCAAAACTCCTCCGGCAAAGAAACGTCGACTGGTTAAAACAGTCGATAAGGACAAGGGGAGCGCAATTGCTGCCGTTCCTCTTGCCGCTCTTCCTCCTGCTGCTCCGACTGGCCCTATCGAGACGTTCATTGCAGATGTGACTGCTGCAAGTGCAACAGGGGCAGCCATATTAGAGAAACCGACTCTCAAGATCAAGGTACCCTTCTATTGTAATCTTGGCCCGACTCGGTTGGCGCTTCTCAAGCCTTTTATGAAGCATCTTGTAAAGGAGGCGGAAGACTTTCATATTTTATCTTTTGTGAAGGAGGCGCCACGACAATGATCCTGTGACCACGAAAGAGGCCACCTTGAGGTGGTCGAAACCGCACCGACAATCGAAGGAGGGGAGGGAGAAGGAGCAGCAACTCTTGCTGCAGACTTTCGATCAGACGTGGTCGAAGGTGTACAAGACTCTCGATCAGTCATGGTCGAGGAAACTCAAGACTTTCGACCGAATCTGGTCGAAGAAGTCCTCGTTCCTCCACGACCAGACAAGGGGAGCGCAATTGCTGCCGTTCCTCTTGCCGCTCTTCCTCCTGCTGCTCCGACTGGCCCTATCGAGACGTTCATTGCAGATGTGACTGCTGCAAGTGAAATAGGAGCAGCCATATTAGAGAAGCCGAATACTGGTGAAGAAGTCCTCCTTCCTACACGACCGGACATGGTCGGAGAGAAGAAGTCTAAGAAACCTATATCGGGAAAGTATCTTCCAAATTCACACTTAAGGCTACAACAACTAGGTATGAGATAAACATAAATATAGCACTTTACCTGTATGTCTTCTTTAATGCCGACTTTCTTTTATGCAAATACAGCCCGGCTTCTCCACTACATAAGGTTGCTTCTGTCGAGAAGGCCCCTGCGGTTCAATCCGTAGTCGAAAAGACTGCGGAGATGGTGGTCGTAATGGATTGCGCGAAGGCTACGATAGCAGAAAACAAAACTTTTCTACCGCGCACACAAGAACATCATGCTTAAGGAGGGATCATGGATCGTTACCTCTAGGCCTTGTGCGGAAGAAGAGTTGGAGAAGCCGATCCAACCACGCGTCGAGGTAGTAGTGGAAGTAGTCGATCGTCCCGAACCGATCGTCTCCTCCGCGATCAACCGCACCACGCAGCGGATCCAATCAGAGGTTGTTGATGCCGATCAACGCCGCAACCAGCAGCGTCTCCACCGGTATCCACACGTCCTGGGTGGAACGCCGATCGCGAGTGTACCAAAGACTCGCGAGCGGCTAGGGCTTGGCTCGGAGGTGGCGGCGTGGTTTAGCTCGGGATTATCGGATCGTTTCCTCAGCCCTCGCCTCCATATATAGACCTCCTCACTTGGGCCTCGTGGACCGAGGCCCAATAGGAGTCTATCCGGATCTCTATCCGAATTGAGCCCATATCCCAATCACATTCGAATTAGTGTTCCAACCCGTTAAGTGTGCGACCACAGCAGGTTCACGTATACTTGGTCGCGACCGTAAACACCTTTCCGGTCACCGTGTTAATAGCGGCCTCTAGTAAGACATATTAACCCCAAAGTATACGTAAAGATCATATCGGTGAACTCGTAATGTTCTCATGTACTAATCCCTTTGCCTCACGACATAGATTAAGCTCAAGGCGAGACGTGTCATCCTCTTAATAGCTCAATCACTCTCTCGATTCCGTGATGGATTATAAACTCGTGATTGACTCCTCAATCACCTTGGCATGGCCATGCACTTTCATAATCCATTACATCGAGGGGCCGAGATATCTCTCCCATAAGGAGGGCAAATTCTATCTTGATCATTCACATCCCACTACATGTTTCATGGCAAACCCAAAGACTACTTTTATGACTACCCGATTCACGGAGTAGTGTTTAGTAGTCCCAAAGTAGCTACTACGCATCTTTCGGAAACCATGATGATCTCAAGTCTAAGGATTCCACATAAACACTACTTGAGACCAGCGATGACATATGGAATCTCTGCGGTGTCTCATGGCGGGTCTATCAACATATGTTCACTAACACATGTCCATATTATTGATTTGGTATCTCCATACCATGATCCATGAGACATGATCATCAATCAATACATATGCTGATCTTTGAATCATATTTGTTCCTCATATGAAATATAATCAGGGATCATTTAGAAATAGCAACATTTTTGGCATTAAGAGTCTCATGAATAAGTCACATACTCATTGATCAATAATGATAATGTCTATTTCAAGGAACAAAGCAATGTATCATAAACATAGTATGTGATATATTCAACATCTCCATGTTGCCTCTAGGGCATATCACTGTGATCTCCCACTTGCACTAGAGTCAACCATGTAGGTATCTAATACCCATTGCCACAGTGTGAGCCTCATGCTTTGGGTGGGAAGCGGCTTTGTCAACGGATCTGCAATGTTCAAATCCGTGTGTACTTTGCATATCTTAACATCGCCTCTCTCCACAATCTCGCGGATGAGATGAAATCGCCGTAGAATGTGCTTGGACTTACAGTGCGATCTAGGCTCCTTGGCTTGCGCAATGGCTCCACCGTTGTCACTGAGAAGGTCCATTGGGTGGAGGCACTAGCCATCACACCAAGCTCGAAACAAATTTCTTGATCAACGACCTCTTTAGCGACTTGAAGCCGCTATGTACTCGGCTTCATTGTAGAATCAAGAAGCGTCTCTGCTTGGAACTCTTCGACTCACCGCACCACCATTCAGCGAACACAAATCCAGTTGCGATCTAAAATCATCTTTGTCGGTTTGGAAGCTAGCATCGGTGTAACCATTTACAACGAGCTCTTCCTCACCCCCATAGACGAGGAACACATCTTTAGTTCTTCTCAAGTACTTCAAGATGTTCTTTACGGTAATCCAAGTGACTTTCACGGATCTCGATCGTAGTATCTACTCGTAGCACTTAAAGCATACGAGACATCCGGGCGATGTACAAAGCATGGCATACATAATGGATCCAATAGTGAAGCATATGGAATCGCATTCATTTTATCCGCTCATCGGTGTACTAGGACACCGATTCTTGCTAAGATTTATACCATGTGACATAGGTAGGAAGCCTTTCTTGGAATCACGCATGTTGAACCTTTTCAACACCTTGTCAATGTACGTATCTTGGCTTAATCCAATTAGCCTTTTGATCTATCTCTATAGATCTTAATGCCTGAATATATGCCGCTCTCCTAAGTCTTTCATAGAGAAACTATTTTCAATGAAGACTTATGATTCGAGCATAGGAATGTCATTTCCGATCAATAATATGTCATCCACATATAAGACCGAAACACGAAGTGCGCTCCCACTAGCCTTTTGTAAACACAAGGCTCTTCTTAGTTCTTGATGAAACCAAACCCTTTGATTACTTCATCAAAGCGAATGTTCCAACTCGAGATGCTCGCTTTAATCCATAAATGGATCTTTGCAGCTTGCATATCTTTCGGTGATTGCGGATCGACAAAACACGTGGGTGTGTCATGTACACATCCTCACTCGATTTCCATTAAGGAAAGCTGTTTTGACATCCATTGCCATATTTCATAGTCGAAATAGCGACAATCGCTAGAATGATCCGAATAGACTTTAGCATTGCGACGGTGAAAAAGTTTCATCATAATCAACACCTTGAATTTGTTTGAAACCTTTGGCCAATCGCGCTTTATAGATGTGAACATTTCCATCTATGTCTATCTTTTCTTGAAAACCCATTTGCACTCAATGGTTTTAACACCATCGGTGGATCAACCAAGTTCCAAACTTGATTACCGTGCATGGATTCAATTTGGATCTCATGGCTTCAAGCCATTTCTCGTAGTCTGGTCCCACCATCGCTTCTTCATAGGTCTTAGGTTCATCGTTGTCTAACAACAATATATCCCGTTGTTGAGTAGTCAAGAACATGTACCTCTCGGTACACGACGTGACCTCTCGACCCACGTGGTGCGGTGTGTCCACAGCAGGTTCTTCAACAGTTTGTTCATCTGTTGTGGTTACAGTAGGAGCTGAAACGTTTTCGGTATTTCTCGAATTTCTTCAAGTTGCACCATGCTCCCACTATCCCTTCTTGAGAGAAACTCTTTCTCTAAGAAGACACCATCTTAGGCGACAAACACTTTGCCTTCTTCTTGATTATAGAAGTAATATCCTTTTGTTTCCTTAGGATACCCGATAAAGAAGCATTTATCGAGTTGGGGTGAGCTTATCGGTTGTAAACGTTTTACATAAGTCTCACATCCCCAAATCTTAAGAAAAGACAAGCTAGGACGTTGTCTGTCCACATCTCATATGGTGTCTTTTCACGATTTTGATGGAACTCATTTAGTGTGAAAGCGGTTGTTTCAAGGCGTACCCCAAAAGACAACGGAAGATCACCGTGGCTCATCATGGGCGCACCATATCTAATAAGGTGCGATTTCTTCGTTCGAATACCCCATTCCATTGAGGTGTTCGGTGAGTCAATTGTGGAACAATTCCACAATCCTTGAGATGATTACCAAACTCATGGCTCAAATACTCGCCTCCACGATCGGATCGTAGAAACTTGATTGTCTTGCCTAAATGATTTTGCACTTCATTTTGGAATTCTTTGAACTTTTCAAAGGATTGGACTTATCTTCATCGGTAGATATATCCATATCTACTAAAGTCATCGATAAAAGTTATGAATCTTGAAAACCACCTCTGGTGTTGAGCTCATTGGTCCACATACATCGAATGTACGAGTGCCAATAAGTCACTTGCCCGTTCACCTTGACCGGTGAAAGGTGCTTTTGTCATCTTGCCAAGTAAACAAGATTCGCATGTCTCAAATGATTCAAAATCAAATGAGTGCGAATACCATCTCTATGGAGCTTCTCCATGCGTTTCTCATTTATGTGACCTAGCGGCAAAGTGCCAAATAAGCGTGGGATTCAAATCATTCGATCGTTGCCTCTTTGTATTAATGTTATAGACCGATGACTCTTCAAGAGTAAGAACATATAACCCATTCACCAATGGAGTATGACAATAGAACATATCTTTGAAATAAAGAGAACAACCATTGTTCACGGATCTAAAGTCATAACCTTCGCTTGTAAACATGAAGCGAAATAATGTTCTTGGAAAGAGATGGAACACAATAACAATTATTCAATTCCAAAACTAATCACGAAGGTAAAGACAATGGCATGGTGCCAACACCACCATGACAACTTTTGCTCCATTGCCAACGAAGATCCACTTCGCTCCTCCTCAAACTTCTACTTCTTCTTAGCCCCCGCAGCGATTTGCAAATGTGAGCAACCGATCCGGTATCAAATACCCAAGAATCGATAGATGAAGTAGCAAGATTGATTTCTATAACATTTATACGGAGCGGAAGTCGTACTTCCTTCTTTTCTCAAGATCCTCCAAGTACTTTGGGCGGTTCCTTTTCCAATGTCACGATTGCTTCTGATGGTAGCAATCGCATCGAGAGCGAGGCCCTTCTTGACTTGCTTGGCCTTAGAACCGCTCGCGATCTCATCGAGCTAACTTTCTTTGACCGCGCCTTTCTTGACATAGGGCTTGCCCTTGCCTTTCTCGCATCATCATCACATGATGGCTGCTTTTCTTAATGCTTTCCTCGGTGATTTTAGCATCCCATGCAACTCGACCAAGGTCTTGTCCATGTTGTTCATGTGATAGTTCGAATGAATGGCTCAAAGCTCGAGGGGAGCGATGAAGAATCACATCAAGTAGCCAACTCTTGGCTAAGGGAAAACCAAGCTTTTCCGGACTCTCAATGTAGCCAATCATCTTAATCACATGAGGGTCGACGTTCCCTTTCAAGAAGCTCGCACGCAAACAAGGACTTTGAAGTGTTGAACCTCTCACCTTGCTTGGTTCTCAAACATACCACGCAACCCCACAATGATATTGTAGGCATCGTGTTCTCATATTTCTTACAAGCTCGAGAGGACATTGTGGCAAGCATGAGACGACTCACATCAAGGTAATCATTCGTTTGCTTCTCATAAGCTTTCCGTGCAGCCACGGTAGCATTATCGGGCAAGTCATCGGGATAAGGAGACTCAAGGACATACTCCTTGCGCTCTTGCTTGAGAACAATTCTCGGGTTGCGATACCAATCCAAAAGTTCGTTCCATTGAGTTTTCTTTCTCAAGAATAGATCGCAAATTAAAAGAACTGGATGCGGCATTAGTTGACATGATCTACAACAAAGAATATGCAAAGTTTAGCACTATGTTCATGTTTGATCTTCCATTAAACAATTTAACAAAGATACTCCCACTATATGTTTTGTAATCGTCTTCCTCTAACGACATATAGTGGTCAAGATCCATGTTCATCTAAGTTCTAGTGAGCTTTGGCATCACCGCTAGAAACCTAGTGGCGAGGTAAGCAACACTTGCTAATCACATCTTATGTGACTCTTGTTTGTTGGGTGGCATCCAATGCCCGGCTCCCAACACCATGCCCCAAGGCCCAAATCTAATTTGATAGCCTTGTCAAGTAAACCAATACTATGCATGTGGATGTCCGACATCCACCCTATTAGATCAAGATAGTTGATGGTACTACGCTTTGGCGGACCTACCAAACAATGATCATGATTCTTATAGGCGCAGAATTGGAAGGGCATCAAAACAAATTCTTAATTTTTCTTGAGAGAAGCTATTCTATCATGAAAAACTAACCCTTAGTTGGTATGGCATGAAAGAATAGTATGACAAGAAATAAACATCACATGCATATAATCACATTATCCGTGAATGGTATGGCATTTTGTATCGTAGTGGTCGCCATCGCCATGGTTCCACGGTGATATTCTTCGCCACACTTCTTGTCCTCTTTGTCATCATGCTTGAAGCCTCCATAGCAAAGAACTAAACTATTACAACTAATAGGTAGCAAATGAATTACATGAGGAGCTCAAGCATCACAAGTCGACACGCAGTCGTTATACAATTAAAACGACCTCAACCGGTGTGATTAATACGACACACAGCCGCCAAAACACACATGCATCACATATGCATCTATGCCATACCATTCACATCATTCCTGCAAAAACAAGTTAGCGTAGAACATATTCTACCGCCCGACATGAATGTGTTTCTATAACAATCTATGCGTATGCAAGCGGCGGTCCGCCCGCGGGTTTCGTGGCAGCGCCTAAAACCTCACGGAATTACATAGATCGCATCTATGAAATCGCTATGAAAATCTCATCGGGCGATCAAATCAACCCAAATCCGAGCCATTCAAAATGTCTCAATTTTCATTAGATCAATCACATCAATCATCGCGATCGGTATGCTTGAGGAGACCGCAACACAAGACCTCGATCCGTTGGCTCAATCCATCGATCGCTTGTGATTAGCCCGATGGTGTTACCGGTAGGTAGGGGCAAGTCGCGTACATCAAGAAGGAGCACGAACTAATCTTTTGGCCACATGATGCTATCAACTCATACATATTCCAACCCCTTATGACCGATTGATCTAGTCCGTCATAGATCCAATCTATTACAACCGCATATCAACATATGCGCCGATCCGATCGCAAACTAAGCAAGATGGCTCGATACCACTAATGGATTTGCGAAGGCTACGATAGCGAAAACAAAACTTTTCTACCGCGCACACAAGAACATCATGCTTAAGGAGGGATCATGGATCGTTACCTCTAGACGCTTGCGCAGTGAAGAAGAGTTGGAGAAGCCGATCCAACCACGCGTCGAGGTAGTAGTGGAAGTAGTCGATCGTCCGAACCGATCGTCTCCTCCACGCGATCAACCGCACCACGAGCGGATCAATCAGAGGTTGTTGATGCCGATCAACGCCGCAACCAGCGGCGTCCACCGGTATCCACACGTCCGGGGGTGGAACGCCGATCGCGAGTGTACCGGCACTTTCATGCGGCTAGGGCTTGGCTCGGAGGTGGCGGCGGGGTTTAGCTCGGGATTATCGGATCGTTTCCTCGGCCCTCGCCTCCATATATAGACCTCCTCACTTGGGCCTCGTGGACCGAGGCCCAATAGGAGTCTATCAGGATCTCTATCCGAATTGAGCCCATATCCGAATCACATTGAATTAGTGTTCCAACCCGTTAAGTGTGCGACCACAGCAGGTTCACGTATACTTGGTCGCGACCGAAACACCTTTCCGGTCACCGTGTTAATAGCGGCCTCTAGTAAGACATATTAACCCCAAAGTATACGTAAAGATCATATCGGTGAAACGTAATGTTCTCATGTACTAATCCCTTTGCCTCACGACATAGATTAAGCTCAAGGCGAGACACGTGTCATCCTCTTAATAGCTCAATCACTCTCTCGATTCCGTGATGGATTATAAACTCGTGATTGACTCCTCAATCACCTTGGCATGGCCATGCACTTTCATAATCCATTACATCGAGGAGCCCGAGATATCTCTCCCATAAGGAGGGCAAATTCTATCTTGATCATTCACATCCCACTACATGTTTCATGGCAAACCCAAAGACTACTTTTATGACTACCCGATTCACGGAGTAGTGTTTAGTAGTCCCAAAGTAGCTACTACGCATGCCGGAAACCATGATGATCTCAAGTCTAAGGATTCCACATAAACACTACTTGAGACCAGCGATGACATATGGAATCTCTGCGGTGTCTCATGGCGGGTCTATCCAACATATGTTCACTAACACATGTCCATATTATTGATTTGGTATCTCCATACCATGATCCATGAGACATGATCATCAATCAATACATATGCTGATCTTTGAATCATATTTGTTCCTCATATGAAATATAATCAGGGATCATTTAGAAATAGCAACATTTTTGGCATTAAGAGTCTCATGAATAAGTCACATACTCATTGATCAATAATGATAATGTCTATTTCAAGGAACAAAGCAATGTATCATAAACATAGTATGTGATATATTCAACATCTCCATGTTGCCTCTAGGGCATATCACCAATGTGTCGAGGATCGACCATCTGCGACAACGAGAGGCTGGTGAAGTACCGGTTGGGGTGGTGAAATCCATCCGACTACCACGCCGAGGAAGACATCGAAGATGCTCTCCCTCGTTTCCGAGAAGGTATAATTAGATTAGAAGAAGAAGATCAACCCAACTTCTTCTCTTCATTTTTTGTTCCTCCATTTGTAGAGGAATCTTCTTCTGTTCGACCACGGTGTCAAGTTCTGTACCCCAGAGACATTCCTGACAAGGCGAACATCTTCGACCACGAGCGTCTCGAGAAGGTGTGGTGGAGCAGGTCGACCACTCAAGCGACTTGAAAACTCCACCCTAGTATTCTCTCGTTTGCTCGCACGAGCATGAATGTAATGTCAGTATTTAAACATTCGTACTGTTTCATCTTGCTCCTCACTATTCTCCTTTGTTTAGAGAGCATTGGAGGACATGGCAACCGTGGGTGAGTACCACAGACGACTCATGGATCTCCGACAAGAAAATGCCGAACTCTCCAAGAGGGTAGCAGCACTGTATGTCACTACCTTCGTAGTCCAACTTTGGATTCGACCACTTGTCTGGCTCTTCATGACTGCTTTTAACCTTTGTAGGTCTAAGCTTGACGCTTGAGTTCTGGCTGCTGCTCTCGACAACGAAAAGGCCGATTCACGAGGCTAAAAATGGAAAATGCCGAACTATCATTAAAGCTTGTGAAGGCTACTGCGATCGAGCTTTAGAGGATAAAATAAGCGATGAAGTCCGAACTTAAGTCATTTATTTTATTTAGTTGTCTTTCTCGCCTTCCTTTAACTCCTTTTCTTTGAATAGAAAAAGAAACAGAATCGAGTAAGTCCCGCACTGAGGTCGAAGAGAAAACCAAAGTGATCGGAGAACTTAATCGTATCAGTAAGGAGAAAAACGAGAGAATAAAGGTGCTCGATACTCGACTAGCGGGTAAGAAAAACTTTACCTTCGACCAGTTCTCCTAACTAGTCCCTTGATAAGTATCACCTTAACCACTTTTGATCTTTTGCGAGGCGTTGGTGAACTAAAGCATCTCACTGAAGCTACAATTCGTAGACAAGAAGAAATGGAGTCGATGAAGGCAACCCTTCAAGACTGCGGCACTCTTCTCAACAATCTACTCGGTGAGTTTGGTGCGGAGGAGATGAGTCCTTCCGAGGACACCATAACCGGTCACAAGAGTATGATCGTACTACAAGTTGAAGCTCTTGGGAAGCACTTGTCTACCATGAGGACCGATCTGGTAGAGTCGATTCGGGATGCGGTCAACAATGTTGTATGCTATGCCTTGGCAAAACTCAAGGCGTGCAACCAGAATCTCAACCTAACTCCAATCGACCATGACTTGGTGCTCTAGGGAAGAGGCGCCCACCGATCAAAGAACTAGAGCCGGCCGGTCGAAAGATTGCTGAGGAAATGCAACTCGGCTCTCCTTCAGAGTAGTTTGTAAAATTGGAATTTTGTAAAGACTTACCTACTCGAACAACATCATGCACTATAGTACATGCTGTAAGAGCCTTAATTGAGTCAGGCAGTGTGGCACCGAAGAAAGATCAAATTATTGAAGGATTCGAGTAGGCTTCAACAATTGAATCGATCACCTCTGCATATCCAAGTTGAAAAATTTTATCAAATTCATCCAAGACAAGGTACTCCTCCACCTGCAAAACGCAGTTCTGTGTTATCGACTTATTGTTGAATTATCTTTGCTGATGCTACAAGAAAGCGATTTAGCAAAATGTGCAATTCATGGTTCCTCTATAAATCACGAGGACATAGGTGAGATGAAACTCAACATAAGGGTAAACTAAATTGATCTTATTAGGTTTTGATTCTTAAACAAATTGAGTAGGAATGAACGAAACATAGGGTTTTCAGTATTTCTTAATAAATAAAACACTTAACAGGCGCAGTTTTTCTGAATAACATATGAAGGAAATTTGTATTCTAGTATCATTTCATAACTGAAATACCACTACATAACCATGCGAGCATTTAGTTTGCTAATGAAAATGTTAGAAATTGGGACTCCAGGTTGATCAAACATAAGAAAAATCACAATGTATGCAGGAGCGTGTATAAAACATTGCTTATATGGAACCAACAGTGCCATGGTGGTGAAGAACTGAACAGCAAAACATTTGAGCTGTAATCACAGTCCTACTTAAGTCAAGGTCTCTTTTTTGGACAGCATCATGGTCCAAGCGGCGGGTGGAAACAAGGATGTCGCAGTGCATATCTTTGAAATTCCCAGATTTTGATAGATCTTTGGTCATTAGCTTAATATAGAACTTACTTCCCTTTGCCAACTTCTTGCACACACCCATAGTTTGTGCTGCCAATTCCCTTGTCGGGCAAAGAATGACAGCTTTAACACCTCCTTTGGACCCTGGCTATTAGAACAATAATCATCATAAAGCATGCCATTGCTCAATCAATCTGAACAACACAATACCATGAAGACAAATACCTTAATTTTCAGAAGCATTGGGAGCAAGAAACCCAGTGTCTTGCCAGAGCCTGTAGGTGCACATGCAAAACATTCCCTGCCCTGAAGCAAGCAATGTGTAACACCCCGGCCCTTCCTGAGCCCAATGTCCGAAGACTCATCAAGCACACGATAAAACAGTGACATCACTTTAGCACTCAATCGATTTCATGAACCGTAAGCTGCAAATCAATCTGTAACTGTAAACTGTAAATCCAACCTGTAGCTGGAAACTGTAAATCAATTCTATGTCGTTGGTACAGTAATCACCAAATCACATTTATGAACTGTAACCCAGAATCTCTGCCTTCCCTTGTTGAAAGTCTTACGACCTCCCAGGATCATTTACGACGGTTAGAATCGTTACGACCGAGTCCACGAAGCCCACGACCGATTCTGCTGCTACCGCTCGCTTCCGACCGCGTCTGTTGCCGTTACGACCACTCAGTCGCTCGTCCGATCTCTCCGACAGCTGTGGTCGTAAGTCGCTGCGCGGCTTTGTCTTCGGCCGTTCGAAATACCGTGATCGAACTCCTCCTCGATCCTGCGGTGGCGCTATCGATCATCGTTCACCATGGTCGAAACCCTTTGACCACGTTCGTGGCTTGACGGCGGTGCGATTCTTTGCTTCACGACTACTCACACCGTGGTCGTAACCTTCAGCGTGTGATTGTACTTCGTCAACTCTTTGCCGTGGTCGTTAGATCCTACGACCACCTCTTCTTCAGCGTTGCCGTGGTCGAACGTCTTTCGACCACGCCTGCCGAAACTTGTGACTGCGACCACTCGCAAGTCTGCTCAATACTCAGAGATTGTTCTTTCTCTAGTATATTTCTCACAATTGCCATCTTGTCCAGACGATCATCGAGGACCTTGTCTTTCTCTTTTGGTTGACCTTCATCTTCATCGCCCAGACCTCTCTTGCGGTACTGCAGCGACACGGTTTCCTTCGCCTTTGAAGCCTCCGCCATAAGTTTATTGAATATCTCTGATTCATTATTTATGACTACAATATTTCTACTTGCATTACCATGATTTATCTATCCATTGGTTCAAACTCAGGTTGTTTCTGCTATGGTGGGTAATGATTTAACACTACTACAGAAATCATCTATCACAAAAGGTTCAAAAACGTCATCACAGATGGTTTTCTGAACCGTCTGAATTTATAGGTCCGTGATAATAGTGATAATCGAAGGTTATCACAGACGGTTTGTGAGCCGTCTATGATAAAAAACAATACAGACGATTTGTAACTAGAACCGTATGTGAAAAGCACTATCACAGACGATTCTATATATAGAACCGTCTGTGATGGCAACGTAAGCGTTTGTCATGTATGCGAACTAGAGGGTATCACGTAGTTTCGTCGTGTGTCACGTCTCATAGAGTATCATCGAGTGTCATCAAGTTTCACTCACCTGCTCAGCGATGCGTCTGAGCGATCGGCGTTTGGCTTCTCGGCTTTTATTTCACTGTTTACTATTTTGTCATTTTCCTTTTTTATTTGTTTTTTTTTGGTATTTTTGTGTTTTGTTTTTTTTCCAGTATTCCTCTGTATTATCCGTGATAGGTTAGCATGCCGCTAAAAATAGGGAGGCTTGCTTGACAATTGCATCCAAGTACTAAATCAAATTTGACCACCAGGTTGGCCTCCCGCTCCAGCTCTAGCTCGTCTCCCGTTTCAGTTTTTTTTCTCAATTTATTTAATCATTTGTGGAGACAATTAGCCCCAAGCGAGCGGAATAGCGATGGCTTATGGCTTTTCTTGTAGCTAGCTTATTTTTATCAGAATCGGGTTAGCTTATTTAGCATAATTAAGTTTAAAAATAGAAAAAACATGTTAGCCCATCACGGACAGTGCAAAGAAATACGAGAAAAAAAGGTAAAAAAGCCAAAAAAATCTAAAAACCAGAAAAAGACAAATTACTGAATAGTGAAAAAAAAAGCAGAAGCCAGAAGCAGAAGCTGCCTTAAAAGTCAATAAGCACTACTGGGCCTAGGGCCTGGGCCTAGCGACGGGCCACGCGCCACGCGCCGTCGCGCCCCGTTCTGGCGTGACGCGGATAAATTCCAAGCGTCGGCCAGTCGCCCAGTCCGGTCCACCGCCTCCCTCACCCTCAGTCCGTAAGTCTAGTCCGATCCACCTTCCTCTGGTCCGTACGTGTGCGCCGCCGCGGCACCCTCCTCTCCGGCGTTTTTCGTTTGAGGTGCTCGGGTGGTGTGCGCTGCCGCCGCCGCCGCCGCTATTGCCGGCTGTTCTCCTCCTCCTCTCTGACCTAGAGTAGAGTAAAACCGCATAGGCGAAATGCAGCGCTCAAACAAAGCCGACCGATGGCTGCGCCATGAGGTGCTCTCATGGCCGGTTTCCAATATCTTGAACCAGGAACATCTCCAAGACAAGGTAACGAGCCCCTCCCTCTCAAGTCTCAGTTCGCTGTCACCATGTTGTGCTTTTCACCTTTTAGAAGAGCATTGAATCACCATTCTTTATTTTCAATGGCTGCCATGTTGTTTAATAGCTCTATAGAAGAGCATAGATAGCACCATTCTGATTGGGAGTTCGGAATGGCGTTGGCTTATGGCTTTTTTTACTGTAGCTGAGTTAGCTTATTTTGCACAATTAAATTTAAAAAAAATAAAAAAAACATGTTAGCCCATCACGGACAATGCAAAAGAATACGGGATTTGACTACCATATTGTTTAACAGCTCTATGAATCTAGTTTTGTCAATTGCCAGAAAGTAAGAAAAAATGTATGGATTCATGGAAGTGAAATGTTGTTACAGGTGGAGACGATCCCAGAGAAATTTGAAACCCAGGCGGACTACACGAAATCGTTTTGCAGCCCAATATTAGAGGAGATCTGGCATCAAATCTACTCAAGCATGGATACCATCTCCGTGGGCCTAGATGTCGAATCTTTTGAAAAGTTTAGGTGGCCAAATGGTAAGGGGCAAACTCAGTACAAAGTCAAGCTCATTCTACCAAAGAGGCAGGATTCGCCGAAACCAGGAGATCTTATGTTAATCTCAGAAAGGACACTGGAATCTAGAGACCAAATTCTCAAGCAGTCCGCCTTTTGCGCCATCCTATGGGTTAAGTGGGTCAGTGAGATTAAGTCTGAACGTAGAGTGGGTTCTCAAGAAGCGAGATGGCGGTGTGGATGACGTCCCCGCCATCATTTGTGCCGTATGGTGACGAATCGAATCGGCGAGGTCCTTCCGGTGTGCACGACTAATTTGTGACGTTTGATCGTAGTTGGGAAGTGATGATGAACTGTTTCCCGAAGAGTTCAAAAATCATCAATCTCATATTGAGCAAAAATAATGACGTAAGTTTCTCACTCACTATTTCCGTCCATGACTAGTTTGTAGTGTACAAGGGATCAAACCGTTTTGTCATTCCAAAAAGTATACCACAACTGAACTAAACATTATTATACAATATTTCCTTCCATATTGTGCACTGAAGTTTTCGAATAGATGCTGCAGGCTGATGGAAAATGTAGCCAATGCACAGATAAAGCAAATTTTTTCAAGGCTGCCTGTAATGATTTTGAACTGAATGACTCACAGAGTGATGCAGTAGCAACTTGCATTTCAGCAACTAATTGTTCTCATAGATCTTCTCTGCGGCTAATTTGGGGCCCACCTGGCACAGGTAAAACTAAAACAGTTTCGGTAATGCTACATATGCTTCTGATGATGCCGACTCAACAGAGAATTATTGCATGTGCTCCAACCAACACGGCTATCTTGCAATTGGCTTCTCATCTTGTTGGGCTTTTTGAGAAGTCCTCTCGAAACAATTGTTATTCACTTGGTGACATCGTTTTGTTTGGTAATAAGGACCGTATGAAGGTTGACAAGGAGCTGTCAAAAATACTTTTGAAGAACCGTGTCGCTGAGCTGTCTAAGTACTTGCAAAAAGATGAGTTGAAGCGTTCTGTGGATGATTTGGTGGACTTCCTAAAAAATTGCAGTTCTCGTTTCCGAGCTGTCCCACATGAACAACAAAAGAACACCTTTAAGGAGTATTTTACTAAAGCATTCACACTTGGTAAAATACATTGCAACATATCTTGGTATATTAATTGACCACCTTAGAAGATTTCAATACGCGCTGACATTATGTATGCCAACAGTTTGGTAGAAGATTTGCAGAAGTTACTGTATCTACATGATGATGAATCTCTTACTAGAATCTTCGAGCATTCTAATAATCTTGATGGCACGAGTGACTCGAAAAACATCTTTGTGAAGATAAAGTGCGGGTGTATTGATGCCCTGATGAAGCTTCGGTTTCCTAAGCTCAAAAAGAAGTTAGAGGACATCTGCTTGGACGAAACAAAACTTATATTTTGCACTCCTTCTATGTCGTCTAAGTTGCACAAAACGGAACGCGACATCTTGGTTATTGATGAGGCGACAAACCTAAAAGAATGTGAATCAATGATCCCTCTTGCAATCCGAGGGATAAAACATGCCGTGCTAATTGGGGATGACAAGCTACAATCGGTGGTAAAGAGCCGGTATGTCTTTAGTATAAGATCATTTGAATGCCATGTTCACGGTATTATCCCTATGTTTGTTACCGTGATTATTTTCAGACATCCATAGTTGCTCATACTTTCTCCTTGCTGCTACTTTCTAGATTGCTATAGAGGCTAAGTGTGAAATTGGTTACCACAAGCACTTGCTAAATGTGCAATATAGAATGCACCCTTCCATCAGTCGATTTCCAAATAAAAACTTTTATGATGGAAAAATTATAGATGGTCCCAATGTCAAGGACCATTACAACAGTTATCTCCCTGGTAATATTTATGGTACTTATTCATTCATTCATATTGAAGATGGTATGGAAGAGCACAGTGGTCAGAGTTCAAAAATATGGTTGAGGACAGAAGGAACCAAGTCAACCCGGACCAGACGGGACAAGGGTATAGCCAGAGGGGAAGAGACTTCCAGACTGGAAGAGGAAGTGGTCGTGGAGACCGAGGAAGAGGTGATGGTAATAGGTTTCAAGACAAATCACACATCCAATGTTTTGAGTGTGAGAAATTTGGTCATTATGCTGCCGAATGTCGAAGCCACATACAATGCCATAACTGCAAAAAGTATGGACATTATGCAGAAAAATGCAGGAGCAAGAAGAATGTCGAAGAAGCGAATCTTGCTCAAACCTCTGAATATACAGAACCGACTTTGCTACTGTCCCATTGTGCAGAAGACGTGCCGACAAGGGTGACACTGAATGAAGGGAGAGTGTTCCCAAGTTTAATGGAGAAGGGAGAGGAGACTCAAGACCAGTCAACAGATTGGTATCTCGACAATGGAGCTAGCAATCATATGACAGAAACATATTCAATGTTTCATGAGCTAGATGAGAAAGTGCTCGGCAAAGTAAAATTTGGAGACGGCTCAACTGTCCAGATCAAAGGAAAGGGCACAATTTTGCTGAAGTGCAAAGATGGAAGTCAAAGACCGCTGTCAGATGTATATTACATACCAAGTCTTTGCAGCAACGTGATAAGCTTGGGACAGCTAACTGAAGAAGGGTGCCGAGTTGAGTTGAAAGAAGTTTTTCTGAGAGTTTTCGACAGCAGTGAGCGGCTGCTAATGAAGGTTCAAAAATCGGCAAATCGGCTGTACAAGATACCGTTGAAGATTTGGAGACCAGCTTGTGTGGAGAATAGTCTGGAGGAACCAGAGCATGAAAGACTTCATCTACTGGCAACCGAAGCCAAGCCTGAAGTCGTAACAAATAAGTTGGATGGAAAGCAAGTCGTGGCATACGGCAAGGAAAAGCCTGAAGTCGTAACGAACAAGTCAGCTGAAGTGATTGGACATGGTCGAGAGGACAATCGACCATGGAAAACTAAAACCGGACGTGGTCGGGAGGTGTCACGACCATGGCAAATGAAGACTGGACGTGGTCGAGAAATCGTTCGACCACTGCAAACAAGGTATGAACGTGGTCGAAACACATTACGACCGCGACAAACCGGCGGTCTTGCGAAGTCGATTCGAACGACTACACCGCACGCACAGTCCCGTGATCGGCCGGCGGTGAAACATCGGCCGTGGTGGTCGATACCGATCACACGCAACAGGCAAAGTCATAGCGAACGGCACAAGAGGTGCCCACCGCATGCGAGCGAGAGGGAAGCAGTGTAATCAAAGCGGTAAACCGGCGCAAGGAAGTTTGAAGCAGTGAAAGCATGAGTGGTCGACAACGACCACAAGAAGCAAGCAATGTCGAAGCAAGCAGGGGCTCAGGAGCAGCTCTCACGCGCAACAAGAGAAGGCAGTCAAAAGCCTGGAGTATTGATCCCGAAGTGGCGGGAGGAAGCACGGCGTGAAGAGAGATGGTCGAAAGCCAGACCACACAATAGTGAAATTAGCAACGTGATCGAGATGGAAGATCGGTATGATCGAAAGTCACTAAACAAGATTAGGGAGAGAATGTTGGAAATAATCTTGTTTAGAAGTAGTACGCCAATTTTCGTAGTAATCGAAGTAGTTTCGGCAGGCGTGGTCGAAAGACGTTCGACCACGGCAACGCTGAAGAAGAGGTGGTCGTAGGATCTAACGACCACGGCAAAGAGTTGACGGTACAATCACTGCGCGAAGGTTACGACCACGGTGTGAGTAGTCGAAGAAGCGAATCGCACCGTCAAGCCACGAGCGTGGTCAAAGGGTTTCGACCATGGTGAACAGTGATCGATAGCGTCACTGTGTGATCGAGGAGGAGTTCGATCACGGTATTTGACGGCGAAGACAAAGTCGCGCAATGACTTCACGACCACGGTACCGTCGGAGAGATCGGACGGCGATCGAGTGGTCGTAACGGCAACAGACGGTCGGAAGCGGCGGTAGCGCAGAATCGGTCGTAAGGCTTCAGGACTCGGTCGTAAGCGATTCTAACCGTCGTAAATGATCCTGGGAGGTCGTAAGACTTTCAACAAGGGAAGGCAGAGATTCTGGGTTACAGTTCATAAATGTGATTTGGTGATTACTGTACCAATGACATAGAATTGATTCTGATTTCCAGCTACAAAGTTGGATTTGATTTCTGATTCTGATTGATTTGCAGCTTACGGTTCATGAAATCGATTGAGTGCTAAAGTGATGTCACTGTTTTATCGTGTGCTTGATGAGTCTTCGGACTCACCCTGAGCATTTGCCCCATACATAAACATGGAATTTGATGATTTGCCCCATTTGTCTCATTGACATGTGGGCCTTGGACCCACATGTCAATGAGATATCATAGGGCAAATCATCAAATGCAATGAAAGGTGTGGCAAAAGATCAATTACCTCTTGTTTTTAGGTATTTGTTGAAGGCGACATGCACGGGCGGGAGTAGCACAGTTGAGTAATTCACGTGCAACAGTAATTCACATATCATCTACAGTTAACATACTTCAAGTGTATCGATATTTGTCGTTTGGTTGGTAGTTAAATAAAAGAATTGCTTCGCAATACTAGCGGCAAAGGTTGAAGTTGGTAACATTATGGAGTAGGCGGTAGCACTTTGGGCTCAGGAAGGGCCGGGGTGTTACACATTGCTTGCTTCAGGGCAGGGAATGTTTTGCATGTGCACCTACAGGCTCTGGCAAGACACTGGGTTTCTTGCTCCCAATGCTTCTGAAAATTAAGGTATTTGTCTTCATGGTATTGTGTTGTTCAGATTGATTGAGCAATGGCATGCTTTATGATGATTATTGTTCTAATAGCCAGGGTCCAAAGGAGGTGTTAAAGCTGTCATTCTTTGCCCGACAAGGGAATTGGCAGCACAAACTATGGGTGTGTGCAAGAAGTTGGCAAAGGGAAGTAAGTTCTATATTAAGCTAATGACCAAAGATCTATCAAAATCTGGGAATTTCAAAGATATACACTGCGACATCCTTGTTTCCACCCCGCGTCGTTTGGACCATGATGCTGTCCAAAAAAGAGACCTTGACTTAAGTAGGACTGTGATTACAGCTCAAATGTTTTGCTGTTCAGTTCTTCACCACCATGGCACTGTTGGTTCCATATAAGCAATGTTTTATACACGCTCCTGCATACATTGTGATTTTTCTTATGTTTGATCAACACGAGTCCCAATTTCTAACATTTTCATTAGCAAACTAAATGCTCGCATGGTTATGTAGTGGTATTTCAGTTATGAAATGATACTAGAATACAAATTTCCTTCATATGTTATTCAGAAAAACTGCGCCTGTTAAGTGTTTTATTTATTAAGAAATACTGAAAACCCTGTGTTTCGTTCATTCCTACTCAATTTGTTTAAGAATCAAAACCTAATAAGATCAATTTAGTTTACCCTTATGTTGAGTTTCATCTCACCTATGTCCTCGTGATTTATAGAGGAACCATGAATTGCACATTTTGCTAAATCAGTTTCTTGTAGCACTGTACAGCATAATTCAACAATAAGTCGATAATACGTAAGCTGCGTTTTGCAGGTGGAGGAGTACCTTGTCTTGGATGAATTTGATATAATTTTTGAACTTGGATATGCAGAGGTGATCGATTCAATTGTTGAAGCCTACTCGAATCCTTCAATAATTTGATCTTTCTTCGGTGCCACACTGCCTGACTCAATTAAGGCTCTTACAGCATGTACTATAGTGCATGATCTTGTTCGAGTCATTGCCATCTTAAAGTGAACAAGCAGAACTATTTTTCGAGTTCATTTCAGACATGGAAATCATTCAAACCCAAATCCTTGTAGTCATTTGCTAGCCATCCTGCATGCCCTGCATAATCTCCATTGCATCTTCTACAAGCCCGATGCTCCCGGAGAACATGATGAAGTTCTCGAGCTCTGACATTGACCTCACGATGCTCCTGAGCTCCTTCTCCAGCTCCAGGCTCCTGAAGAACAGGACGAGCATGCTGTCGTCCCTCATCATTGTGACGGCCAGCTCGATGACGAGCCTCCTCATCCTTGGAACCTTCACCTTGGGGGTCCTGTGCTCTTTCAGAATGTCCACTAGCTTCTGAAAGACCGAATATGGCAACAAAGGAGGGTGAATATGGCAATCCATCCAAGTATTGCTTATACTGACCTAACAAAGTTTGTTGATTATGGGTATTCCTTCGTGAGACCTCGATTCGGAGTGATAAGAGCAATAAAAATCATTGTGCGTTGTGGAACTCTCCAGCTGAGTTTGTGACGTTAGCCACCAAAAAGTACGCCAACTCTCCTTGAATTTGTGACAAATCGGGTCTGTTTCAATGCAATTGTGGGATGGGACGACTGTCAATAGGAATATCAATGTGCGTGTATATATAACCTGATAAGTATGAAGTAATCATGGAAAGATTGACAAACCTTAGAATTGGTGATCCTCGAGGAGTCGAGGAGTAGGTCCATATGGTAGCAAACGTAGAATCCACATGTGTTGCCCGGCGACTGCTGGTGGCACTGCAAAAAATGGAATGTGTTAATTCAAGAGGCATTACTATCAACTGTTGCATAGGATTAATTAATGTGTAATAGCGAATACCTTAAATTTTCGATCATGTGTCAGGCCTTTAGCCCCTTGCGTCGAGACATCTGCCTTTGCAACGTACATCGCGAACGCCCTACGTGATTCGAAAAAGTTGACCTTAGTCATTCGGAAGAAAAGAAAGAGTACAATATAGGTATGTACGGAGAAAATGTACTTACCTATCGATTACTTTGCTGATAACTGTGAAGTCCATTTTATTCTTACTTAGGGAATCAAGGTATATTGCCTTGTTCCATTTTGGTACAATTACTATTAAAATCCAATGATACTCCTGATTGTAGGGCATAAGCACATATTCCTTATCGCGGTAAGCCACCAGTGCTAATGCAATGTAACTCTCGACGAAGGGTGTATCCTCATCGATGGTATGCTTGGCGACCAAGTGTGGATCCAAGAAACCAATCGATGATTTGGCTGATCTAGCTTTAGTCACCATGTGTCTATATATATATACACACGAAAGCAACAAATTATATATGACATTTATCAATATGACATGAACGGAGACTGTGATTGTACACACTTACGGCGCCCAAAGATCGAATGAGTGAGGCGTCGAGAGCGTTGGCGTGAAAAGATCAAATAAATCCTCGAAGGTGACCACGAAGACACAATCTTGAATATTGTGCTCTAATTGATCCGGTCTGAATTTGACAGTGATACCTGAGGGCCGTTGACCCTCTGGCTTATTGGACTGTTCCATATACCACGTGTGTAATTGCTGGCAACTAATTGCTAGGGTTTGGAGGCACGTTACCGGTTCGACCAGCGGCTCGCCAAGTACGAATTTACGGGCCAATGGCAGATACGGGATATCATCATTGGTCTTCTTTGCTTTCCCCTTGCTGCCTCGGCTGTAGGTCAACTTTAAAGGTAGCACTGGTGGTGGAAGTTGCTGCACCGGGAATAGCGCCCGTGAACATGACACCGGTGCAGGTAGCGGTGGTGGAGATGGCACCATTGCATGTAGTCGATCCGCTCAGTTGCCCTTGTGGAGATGGCACCATTGCATGTAGCTGATCTCGCTCAGGTTGCCCTTGTGGAGATGGCACCAGTGCACGTAGCTGATCTGCCACCGGTGAAGAAGCCTTCAGGCAGATATTGCTTTTGGGCCACTGGATGAAGGTTTCAATGGCTTGCCCTAGAGTCACGAGCTCGTCGTTGGTGATGAGGACATCACTTCTTCGGATATACACAACACTCCTCCACTTGATATTCAAGGACCAATTACTAGAGCTCGCGCCCGACAATTGAATTTACATGTGAGCTCGTTCCTAAGTACTTCTTTTTGTTCATTTGAGAATCGATTACTACCTAATGATTTAATTATGATTAGGAACCATGGAGAGGATCAAGAAGTACTTGGAGAAGGGCTACGAGGCGCACGAGTCCAGCAAGGGTGGTCGAATCATGTTGGATGTCCAACTCAAGCCCACTTCGAATCCAATTCGGAGTCCAGGACCAGGCCGCACTAAAACGGACGCCCAGATCGCATCCGGACTCCGTTTTGGACGTTCCACATATGTATGGAAAGCTGAGAAGATAAGCTTTCCAATGGCTCTGGTCTCATATCAAAATTCCTTCTGAGTCAACGGGAATCGTCGAAACAAGTGGACGTCCAGAATCTGTCAGGGTGCTGTGACACCGTCTTTTGGGCCGTTCGGCTTTGTATCGTGTTGGAGTCCATTAAGGACGCGTCCAGGGGTTTTGCACGCCCCTTACTCCTTTATATACAGCCGCCACCCCACCATTAGGGTTGGGTTTTGCTTAGATTAATTCTGTCTTTGAACAGTTTCGCCGTCATCGGTTTGTGAGACCCCAATTTTGAGTGCTTCATCAATATATCTGCAATTTGGTTGTGTTCTTCCTTGTTCTTGCTTGTGTTCTTGATTCGCAGGCGAGGATTAGCCTTCTTGGCAAGGTCAACCGGGCAGCGCACGGTTGATAACCCGAGAGACGTGGTGCTGCGATTGCGGGGTTCGGGACGTGTTGTTCGGAAGCCGGATCGATTTGTGTCGCGACTCCACCAAATCGAATTTATCCAGAACCTGTTGGAAGATCGGGACCCCGTTCCCATCAAGTGGTATCAGAGCTTCAGGTGTTCCTCCAGGTTCGAGTTACCCCTCCTTTGTTATTTTCGGTTTCGTCCTAGAGTCCATGAAAAGCCCTACAAAAATTGTAGTCATAGGTTGTTTCTGTCCTAGATCTCGTTTAGCCTTTGCACAAGTTGATTCCAGAGTCCGTAGTGTTGAGTTTGTGTCCTTAGTCGAGTTGTGTTGCTGGTTTAGATCGTGTTTTGTTCGAGTTGTATTCCTTCCGCCACCACCCTTCAAACCCTAGCCGTCACCCATCGCGTTTTCCACCCTCTGTTTTTGTTTTTCCCACCCATATCCCACCCTTTGTTAACCCTCTGTTTTCGTCATCCATCACGTCTCGTGATCACATCGAATCATCCCCCACCTTTCCCGAGCTTCCGCCACCAGATTCCACAAATTCCCTCCACCCGATCTTCGTTTTCACCCCCACAGCAACCATAACTTGGAGGTCCATCTTCAAACGGCCATAACTTTTGCATACGGACTCGAAATCAGTTGTTTTTTTTTTGAAATTGGGTGAAATTAAATTTTACATCCGAATCTCCCCGACTTTGTCGGGTTCAACGAATTTATTTTCCCGAAATTCGGCCTGGAAAGTGTAGTACTCGCGCTCCGAAACTGAATCACCGATTTTGCAGCACATTCATTAATTTCTGTAGGCCACTCCTTACATCCGATTGAGTTGCAACTTTGTGTGGTTCCTATTTCTGTGATCTGCTCTGTGAAAAAAATATAAAAAAAATACAAAAAAAAGAAAAATTTCGGCTATAGTAGAGAGGAGAGAGAGTGCTATCCATAGCCGCAAACAAAAAAAAAAGAAGAAAAAAAAAGAGAAAGCAGAGCACAGTTTTAGGTGCCAACAATTTATTTGTTTTGTGCTTATGCTGAATTGAGCTTCTCAGTGCCTGGACATCTTTGTTGCTGTCGTTGCTTTCATATTCTGTTCGTGACTCCTTGTTCATCATCTCATACTTGATATAGGACACATTTAGGCCAGCAACTAGGACCATACTTTGGACATTTATTCAGCATTACTATCTGTTATTGATTTGTGTTACATCGACATATTTGGCCTTCCAAACTCCATATATCTACTACGGATAGCACGTTTTGACCTTGCAATCGTACCACGCTCGACAAGGTATCACGAACCGACCACGGTTGTACCATCCATTGCTTTCAGTAAGCACACTTGTAAGAGCTTGGTAAGCCACTTCCTTTGCGGGTTTCCACTTCCCTTCCTTTGTAGTTGATAGGGATCATCCTTTTGTTTTCCCTGTATTTCCCCTAACCATGGCAGGAAACGAAGAGGACGGGACACCGGTCGATTTCAGCGAGTGTGTTAGTCGCGGCCGCCTACAAGCTGCGCTCGACAAACAAAACGCTTCACTCAGCGATCTCGGCGAGATTGGACACCATCGTCGCCGCCATTACCCGATTGAACACCACGGAAGGCATTGAGCGGGTGGGCGGCGGATGGTGACCTCCGGTCGGATGGACACATTGGAGGCACGTCTACCACCGTCAATGATGGCCATAATCATGATGACGCCACGCAGTATGATCTTGATGGCAACATTGATCGTGGGCGACACAAGATGCACGACTACGTCGTCGTCTTCAGCAAAACCGACATGGTATGGGAGGTAATAACCAGAACCGTCATGGTAACGACGACCCTTTTGCTAAAGTGAAGTTTACCATTCCATCTTTTTCGGTCTTTATGATGCTGAAATATATCTTGATTGGGAGATGACGGTGAAGCGAGTTTAACTCTCACTTAGTTCCCGAGCAACATAGAGTTAGACAAGCTACTAGTGAGTTTAAGGACTTTGCTATTATACGGTGGAATGAACTAAGTACCATGCGCTTACAACTTTGATACATGGGGCGCTTAAAAGAAGCTATCGTGTCGTTTTGTTCCTCCCTCATATAAACTTGAATTGAGAAAAAATTGCAGCGCTTAGAACAAGGTGATAGTTCTGTTCAAGACTATTATCTTTGAGCTTCAAAAGGGTATGGTGCGTTGTGGGGTTGTTGAGGACACGGAGGATAAGATTTGTCGTTTCTACGGGGTTCTGGCGTGAAATTCAGGACATTGTTGATTATAAAGAATTTACTCATCAACCGCTTGTTCCACCTTGCTATGCTTGCAGAGAAAGAATTGCGAGGGGACGCACGAATCAACTAAGGCACGCACGGACGACCCTTCTACACCCATGACGACTACATCGACGGACGCCCAAGTCTTCTTGAGTTTCGTTCTCCTCCACCACCTGTGAACAAGATGGCAGCAGCGCCACGAAGCCACTTTCCACGACACGCCTTGTAGATTCTTCAAAAATTCTTTGCGGGGTCGGACAAGAGTTCTTCTTCCGTGGCTTCAACGGGCGCTCCTCGGCATTGATGCCACCGCTGTCATGGACTTGGTCATGTCGGAAGAATTGCCCTAGCCAGCGGGCATACATCGCCACGAAGATGGAGGCTACATCAGCGCCGGATATCGAGGAGGATGATGATGTTGCTGCCCGGACGACAATGGCGGTGGTGATGGCGACCTCGTCCTTGGTGGGCGTCCACAATGACGCTAAGGAGCATCATTGTGCAGCGAGTCCTCGACGCAGGTACAACAACCCGATAAACTTCAGCGCCATAATTTGTTTCAGACCTTCTTTGCAATCAAGAACCGGCGTGCACGTGTCATCATTGATGGAGGAAGTTGCAACAACTTGGTGAGTTCGATTTGGTCAAGAAGCTTGGCTTGACCACGCGACCGCATCCACATCCATACCATATTCAATGGTTAAATGACTCGGAAAAGCTAAGGTAACACAAACATGCCGAGTCCATTTTCCATTGGTGCTTATGTTGATCATGTTGATTGTGATGTGGTTCCCATGCAAGCATGCTCTCTTTTATTGGGTCGACCTTGGGAATTTGATAATGATGCTTTACACCATGGTAGTAGTAACACATACACTTTTATGCATAAGAAAAGAAAGTTACTTTTTACGCCTTTGACCCCGACTGAAATTATAGAGGCCGATAGGGGAGAGCTGCTTATGATCCAAAGGAACATGATAAATCTGAAAACAGCAAGTAACCAATTTGAAAAATTCTGTTATGCTTGCCACAAAATCGACCTTGCTGCAATTGATGATGTTAATGATACATGCTATGCTTTTGTGTGCAAAGATGCTTTATTTTCTCTTGATAATATGCCTTGCACTTTGCCTGCGCCCTGTCACTAACCTTTGCGGGAGTTTAGAGATGTTTTCCCGATGAGATACCTCCGGGACTTCCACCCATTCGAGGGATTGAGCACAGATTGATTTGATTCTGGGCGAGCTTGCCAAACCGTCGGCGTCTGGGACCAATCCCGAAGAGACTAAGGAGATTCAGCGCCAAGTCCAAGACCTTTTGGACCGTGGAGTACGCACGTGAGAGCCTTAGTCCTTGTGTTGTTCTGTTCTTTTGGTTCCCAAAAGATGGTTCTTGGCGTATGTGTGTAGATTGTAGAGCCATTAACAACATTACTATACGGTATCGTCATCCTATTCCTAGGCTAGACGACATGCTTGATGAGTTGTGTGGTGCTATAATTTTCACAAAGATTGACTTGCGTAGTGGATACCACCAAATAAGAATGAAACTTGGCGATGAATGGAAGCGCTTTTAAAACTAAGTTCGGCTTGTATGAGTGGTTAGTCATGCCTTTTGGTTTAACTAATGCACCTAGCACTTTCATGAGATTAATGAGCGAGGTTTCGTCCTTTCATTGGCAAATTTGTGGTCGTTTACTTTGATGATATCTTGATTTATAGCAAGTCCATGGATGAACATTCGACTCACTTACGTGCTGTTTTTAATGCTTTGAGAGATGCACGTTTGTTTGGTAACCTTGAGAAGTGCACCTTTTGCACGGATCGAGTCTCTTTCTTGGCTATGTTGTGACTCCACAGGAATTGAGGTTGATAGAGCCAAGGTGGAGGCGATATGGAGTTGGCCCACGCCCACGGCAGTCTCCCAAGCGCGGAGTTTTCTTGGCCTTGCAGGATTTTATCGCCGCTTTGTCAAAGAATTCAGCACCATTGCGACACCGTTGATTGAGTTGACAAAGAAGGAGTTGTGTTCCATTGGGGCCATCACAAGAGGAGTCCTTTATTCTTTTGAAGGACAAGCTTACATACGCACCATTGCTCCAACTTCCGAATTTTGGTAAGACTTTTGAACTCGAATGTGATGCTAGCGGAATTGGTATTGGTGGTGTTTTGATGCAAGAAGGCAAACACTGTTGCCTACTTTAGCGAAAAATTGAATGGTCCTGTTCTTAATTATTCCACGTATGATAAAGAATTGTATGCTCTTGTTCGTTCTTTAGAGGCGTGGCAACACTATTTATGGCCTAAAGAATTTGTCATTCATTCCGATCATGAATCACTTAAGCATATTCGTAGTCAAACCAATTTGAATCGTAGACATGCTAAGTGGGTTGAATTTATTGAATCTTTTCCTTATGTCATTAAACACAAGAAAGGGAAGGATAATGTGATTGCTGATGCTTTGTCTCGACGCTATACCATGTTGTCTCAACTTGATTGTCGCATTTTTGGTCTTGAAACTATTAAAGAACAATATGCTTTTGATGATGATTTTAAGGATGTGTTGTTGCATTGTAAAGAGGGTCAAACATGGAATAAATTCGTGATCAATGATGGTTTTTTGTTTAGAGCTAACCGCCTATGCATTCCAGTTGGATCCGTTCGTCTTTTGTTGTTGCAGGAGGCGCATGGAGGCGGATTGATGGGACATTTTGGTGCTAAGAAGACGGAGGACGTTCTGACCACACACTTCTTTTGGCCAAAGATGAGGCGAGATGTTGAGCGGTTTGTGGCTCGCTGCACTACATGTCAAAAAGCTAAGTCTCGCTTGAATCCACATGGTTTATATATGCCACTTCCTGTTCCTTCTATTCCGTGGGCAGATATTTCTATGGACTTTGTTTTAGGGTTGCTAATGGGAACGGGGTCCCGATCTTCCAACAGGTTCTGGGTATGTTCGATTTGGTGGAGGCGCGACACAAATCGATCCGGCTTCCGAACGACACGTTCCAAACCCCGCAATCGCAGCACCACGTCTCCTAAGGTTATCAACCGTGCGCTGCCCGGTTGACCTTGCCAAGAAGGCTAATCCTCGCCTGCGAATCGAAGAACACAAGCAAGAACAAGGAAGAACACAACCAAATTGCAGATATATTGATGAAGCACTTTAAAATTGGGGTTTCACAAACCGATGACGGCGAAACTGTTCAAAGACAGAATTAATCTAAGCAAAACCCAACCCTAATGGTGGGGGTGGCGGCTGTATATAAAGGAGTAAGGGCGTGCAAAACCCTGGACGCGTCCTTAATGGACTCCAACACGATACAAAGCGAGCGGCCCAAAAGACGGTGTCACAGCACCCTGACAGATTCTGGACGTCCACTTGTTTCGACGATTCCCGTTGACTCAGAAGGAATTTTGATATGAGACCAGAGCCATTGGAAAGCTTATCTTCTCAGCTTTCCATACATATGTGGAACGTCCAAAACGGAGTCCGGATGCGATCTGGGCGTCCGTTTTAGTGCGGCCTGGTCCTGGACTCCGAATTGGATTCGAAGTGGGCTTGAGTTGGACATCCAACATGATTCGACCACCCTTGCTGGACTCGTGCGCCTCGTAGCCCTTCTCCAAGTACTTCTTGATCCTCTCCATGGTTCCTAATCATAATTAAATCATTAGGTAGTAATCGATTCTCAAATGAACAAAAGAAGTACTTAGGAACGAGCTCACATGTAAATTCAATTGTCGGCGCGAGCTCTAGTGATTGGTCCTTGAATATCAAGTGGAGGAGTGTTGTGTATATCCGAAGAAGTGATGTCCTCATCATCCTCCCCTCTGAAGCGGAGTTGTCCTCAACTCGTCTCATCTTCTTCTCCCAAGCATGGCTTCAAATCTGAAATGTTAAAGGTGGGACTAACCCCAAACTCGGGAGGCAACTCAAGTTTATATGCATTATCATTTATCTTCTCAACTATCTTAAAAGGACCAGCAGCTCTAGGCATCAATTTTGACTTTCTTAACTCAGGAAATCTATCCTTTCGCAAGTGCAACCAAACAAAATCACCGGTTCAAGTTTAACTTCCTTTCTACCTTTACTACCGGTAATCCTATATTTTCATTCATCTTTTCAATGTTTGCCTTAGTAGTCTCATGCATTTTGAGAATAAAATCAGCACGCTCCTTAGCATCATTATGAACTCTCTCACTAGTAGGCAAAGGTAAAATATCAATAGGGCACGGGATTGAATCCATACACTACCCGAAAAGGACTTACCTTGGTGGTGGAGTGTTCCGCTCGATTATATGCGAACTCAACATGCGGCAAACACTCTTCCCATAGCTTTAAATTGTTCTTCAAAATAGCTCTCAACATGGTAGATAATGTGCGGTTCACCACCTCGGTTTGGCCATCGGTTTGTGGGTGACATGTCGTGAGAACAACAACTTTGTACCCAACTTGTTCCATAGAGTACGCCAAAAGTGACTCAAGAACTTGGCATCACGATCGAAACAATAGTAGAAGGCATACCATGCAAGCGAACTATCTCTTTGAAAAAGAGGTCACAATATGAACGGCATCATCGGTTTTATGACATGGGATAAAGTGAGCCATCTTAGAAAACGATCCACAACAACAAAAATGCTATCTCTCCCCTCTTAGTTACGGGCAAGCCTAAAACAAAGTCCATAGAAATATCGCCCACGGAATAGAAGGAGCAGAAGTGGCATATATAAACCATGTGGATTCAAGCGAGACTTAGCTTTTTGACATGTAGTGCAGCGAGCCACAAACCGCTCAACATCTCGCCTCATCTTTGGCCAAAAGAAGTGTGTGGTCAGAACGTCCTCCGTCTTCTTAGCACCAAAATGTCCCATCAATCCGCCTCCATCGCCTCCCTGCAACAACAAAAGACGAACGGATCCAAGCTGGAATGCATAGGCGGTTAGCTCTAAACAAAAACCATCATTGATCACGAATTTATTCCATGTTTGACCCTCTTTACAATGCAACAACACATCCTTAAAATCATCATCAAAAGCATATTGTTCTTTAATAGTTTCAAGACCAAAAATGCGACAATCAAGTTGAGACAACATGGTATAGCGTCGAGACAAAGCATCAGCAATCACATTATCCTTCCCTTTCTTGTGTTTAATGACATAAGGAAAAGATTCAATAAATTCAACCCACTTAGCATGTCTACGATTCAAATTGGTTTGACTACGAATATGCTTAAGTGATTCATGATCGGAATGAATGACAAATTCTTTAGGCCATAAATAGTGTTGCCACGTCTCTAAAGAACGAACAAGAGCATACAATTCTTTATCATCGTGGAATAATTAAGAACAGGACCATTCAATTTTTCGCTAAAGTAGGCAACAGGTTTGCCTTCTTGCATCAAAACACCACCAATACCAATTCCGCTAGCATCACATTCGAGTTCAAAGTCTTACCAAAATTCGGAAGTTGGAGCAATGGTGCGTGCGTAAGCTTGTCCTTCAAAAGAATAAAGGACTCCTCTTGTGATGGCCCCAATGGAACACAACTCCTTCTTTGTCAACTCAATCAGCGGTGTCGCAATGGTGCTGAATTCTTTGACAAAGCGGCGATAAAATCCTGCAAGGCCAAGAAAACTCCGACTTGGGAGGCGTGGTGGGCGTGGGCCAACTCCATATCGCCTCCACCTTGGCTCTATCAACCTCAATTCCTGTGGAGTCACAACATAGCCAAGAAAGAGACTCGATCCGTGCAAAGGTGCACTTCTCAAGGTTACCAAACAAGCGTGCATCTCTCAAAGCATTAAAAACAGCACGTAAGTGAGTCGAATGTTCATCCATGGACTTGCTATAAATCAAGATATCATCAAAGTAAGCGACCACAAATTTGCCAATGAAAGGACGTAAAACCTCGTTCATTAATCTCATGAAAGTGCTAGGTGCATTAGTTAAACCAAAAGGCATGACTAACCACTCATACAAGCGAACTTAGTTTTAAAAGCGGTTTTCCATTCATCGCCAAGTTTCATTCTTATTTGGTGGTATCCACTACATAAGTCAATCTTTGTGAAAATTATAGCACCACACAACTCATCAAGCATGTCGTCTAGCCTAGGAATAGGATGACGATACCGTATAGTAATGTTGTTAATGGCTCTACAATCTACACACATACGCCAAGAACCATCTTTTTGGGAACCAAAAGAACAGAACAACACAAGGACTAAGGCTCTCACGTGCGTACTCCACGGTCCAAAAGGTCTTGGACTTGGCGCTGAATCTCCTTAGTCTCTTCGGATTGGTCTGTCGCCGACGGTTTGGCAAGCTCGCCCAGAATCAAATCAATCGGTGCTCAATCCCTCGAATGGGTGGAAGTCCCGGAGGTATCTCATCGGGAAAACATCTCTAAACTCCTGCAAAGGTTAGTGCGAGGAGGCAGGCAAAGTGCAAGGCATATTATCAAGAGAAAATAAAGCATCTTTGCACACAAAAGCATAGCATGTATCATTAACATCATCAATTGCAGCAAGGTCGATTTTGTGGCAAGCATAACAGAATTTTTCAAATTGGTTACTTGCTGTTTTTCAGATTTATCATGTTCCTTTGGATCATTAGCGCAGCTCTCGCCCTATCGGCCTCTATAATTTCAGTTGGGGTCAAAAGCGAAAGTAACTTTCTTTTCTTATGCATAAAAGTGTATGTGTTACTACTACCATGGTGTAAAGCATCATTATCAAATTCCCAAGGTCGACCCAATAAAAGAGAGCATGCTTGCATGGGAACCACATCACAATCAACATGATCAACATAAGCACCAATGGAAAAATGGACTCGACATGTTTGTGTTACCTTAGCTTTTCGAGTCATTTAACCATTGAATATGGTATGGATGTGGATGCGTCGCGTGGTCAAGCCAAGCTTCTTAACCAAATCGAGAACTCACCAAGTTGTTGCAACTTCCTCCATCAATGATGACACGTGCCGCGGTTCTTGATTGCAAAGAAGGTCTGAAACAAATTATGGCGTTGAAGTTTATCGGTTTGTTGTACTGCGTCTTGAGGACTCGCTGCACAATGATGCTCCGTAGCGTCGTTGTGGGCGCCCACCAAGGGCGAGGTCGTCATCACCACCGCCATTGTCGTCCGTGGTGGTGACAACATCATCATCCTCCTCGATATCCGGCGTCTGATGTAGCCTCCATCTTACGTGGCGATGTATGCCCGTTGGCTAGGGCAATTCTTACGCACATGACCAAGTCCATGACAGCGGTGGCATCGAATGCCGGAGGAGGCCCGTTGAAGCCACGGAAGAAGAACTCTTGTCCGGACCCCGCAAAGAATTTTTGAAGAATCTACAAGGCGTGTCGTGGAAAGTGGCTTGGTGGCGCTGCTGCCATCTTGTTCACGGTGGTGGAGGAGAACGAAACTCAAGAAGACTTGGGCAGTCCGTGGATGTAGTCGTTCGGGGTGTAGAAGGGTCGTCCGGTGCGTGCCTTAGTTGATTACGTGCGTCCTCGCAATTCTTTCTCTGCAAGCATAGCAAGGTGGAACAAGCGGTTGTGATAGTAAATTCTTTATAATCAACAATGTCACGAATTTCACGCCAGTAACCCCGTAGAAACGACAAATCTTATCCTCCGTGTCCTCAACAACCCCACAACGCACCATACCCTTTTGAAGCTCAAAGATAATAGTCTTGGACAGAACTATCACCTTGTTCTAAGCGCTGCAATTTTTTCTCAATTCAAGTTTATATGAGGGAGGAACAAAACGACACGCATAGCTTCTTTTAAGCGCCCCATGTATCGGGTTGTAGCGCATGGTACTTAGTTCATTCCACCGATAATAGCAAAGTCCTTAAACTCACTAGTAGCTTGTCTAACTCTATGTTGCTCGGGAACTAAGTGAGAGTTAAACTTACGCTCTCTTGTCATCTCCCAATCAAGATATATTTCAGCATCATAAAGACCGAAAAAGATGGAATGGTAAACTTCACTTTAGCAAAGGGTCATCGTTACCATGGCGGTTCGGTTATTACCTCCCATACCATGTCGGTTTCTTTGAAGACGACGACGTAGTCGTGCATCTTGTGTCGCCGCCGATCAATGTTGCCATCGCATCATACTACGTGGCGTCATCATGATGATGGCCATCATTGACGGTGGTAAGCGTGCCTCCAATGTGTCCATCCGACCGGTGAGGTCGACCATCCGCCGCTCCACCCGCTCAATGCCTCCGTGGTGTTCAAGCGGGTAATGGCGGCGACGATGGTGTCCAATCTCGCGCGAGATCGGTGAGTGAAGCGTTTTGTTTGTCGGCGCAGCTTGTAGGCGGCGCGACTAACACACTCGTTGAAATCGACCGGTGTCCCGTCCTCTTCGTTTCCTGCCATGGTTAGGGGAAATACAGGGCAAACAAAAGGATGATCCCTATGAACTACAAAGGAAGGGAAGTGGAAACCCGCAAAGGAAGTGGCTTACCAAGCTCTTACAAGTGTGCGTCTGGCGGCGGATGGTACAACCGGTGGTCGGTTCGTGATACCTTGTCGGCGTGGGGTGCGATTGCAAGGTCAAAGCGTGCTATCCGTAGTAGATATATGGAGTTTGGAAGGCCAAATATGTCGGTGGAACACAAATCAATAACGAGATAGTAATGCTGAATAAATGTCCAAAGTATGGTCCTAGTTGCTGGCCTAAATGTGTCCTATATCAAGTATGAGATGATGAACAAGGAGTCACGAACAGAATATGAAAGCAACGACAGCAACAAAGATGGCCAGGCACTGAGAAGCTCAATTCAGCATAAGCACAAAACAAATAAATTGTTGGCACCTAAAAGCGTACTCTGTTTTCTTTTTTTTTCTTCTTTTTTTTTTTGTTTATGGCTATGGATAGCACTCTCTCCTCTCTACTATAGCGAAATTTTCTTTTTTTGTATTTTTTATATTTTTTCACAGAGCGAGCACAGAAATAGGAACCACACAAAGTTGCAACTCAATCGGATGTAAGGGTGGCCTACGAAATTAATGAATGTGCTGCAAATTCGGTGATTCAGTTTCGGAGCGCGAGTACTACACTTTCCAGGCCGAATTTCGGGAAAATAAATTCGTCATTTCGGATGTAAAATTTAATTTCACCCAATTTCAAAAAAAAAAGCAACTGATTTCGAGTCCGTATGCAAAAGTTATGGCCGTTTCAAGATGGACCTCCAAGTTATGGTTCTTTGTGGGGTCAAAACGAAGATCGGTGGAGGAATTTGTGGAATCGGTGGCGAAGCTCGGGAAAGGTGGGGATGATGCGGTGTGATCACGAGGCGTGATGGATGGCCAACAGAGGGTTAACAGAGGGTGGGATATGGGTGGGAAAACAAAAGCAGAGGGTGGAGGAAACGCGAGCGTGACGGCTAGGGTTTGAAGGGTGGTAGCGGGTGGGAAAACAACTCGAACAAAACACGATCTAAACCAGCAACACAACTCGACTAAGGACACAAACTCAACACTACGGACTCTAGAATCAACTTGTGCAAAGGCTAAGCGAGATCTAGGACAGAAACAACCTATGACTAAAAATTTTTTTGTAGGGCTTTTCTTGGACTCTAGGACTAAACCGAAAATAACAAAGGAGGGGTAACTCAACACGGAGGAACACCAAGCTCGATTACCACTTAATGGGGCACGGGTCCCGATCTTCCAACAGGTTCTGGTATGTTCGATTTGGTGGAGGCGCGACACAAATCGATCCGCTCCGAACGACACGTTCCAAACCCGCAATCGCAGCACCACGTCTCCTCGGGTTATCAACCGTGCGCTGCCGGTTGACCTTGCCAAGAAGGCTAATCCTCGCCTGCGAATCGAAGAACACAAGCAAGAACAAGGAAGAACACAACCAAATTGCAGATATATTGATGAAGCACTTTCAAAATTGGGGTTTCACAAACCGATGACGCGAAACTGTTCAAAGACAGAATTAATCTAAGCAAAACCCAACCCTAATGGTGGGGTGGCGGCTGTATATAAAGGAGTAAGGCGTGCAAAACCCTGGGCGCGTCATAATGGACTCCAACACGATACAAAGCGAGCGGCCCAAAAGACGGTGTCACAGCACCCTGACAGATTCTGGACGTCCACTTGTTTCGACGATTCCCGTTGACTCAGAAGGAATTTTGATATGAGACCAGAGCCATTGGAAAGCTTATCTTCTCAGCTTTCCATACATATGTGGAACGTCCAAAACGGAGTCGGATGCGATCTGGGCGTCCGTTTTAGTGCGGCCTGGTCCTGGACCCGAATTGGATTCGAAGTGGGCTTGAGTTGGACATCAACATGATTCGACCACCCTTGCTGGACTCGTGCGCCTCGTAGCCCTTCTCCAAGTACTTCTTGATCCTCTCCATGGTTCCTAATCATAATTAAATCATTAGGTAGTAATCGATTCTCAAATGAACAAAAGAAGTACTTAGGAGCGAGCTCACATGTAAATTCAATTGTCGGTAGCGAGCTCTAGTGATTGGTCCTTGAATATCAAGTGGAGGAGTGTTGTGTATATCCAAGAAGTGATGTCCTCATCGGTTGCCCAGGACTAAGAGGGGAGAGATAGCATTTTGTTGTTGTGGATCGTTTTCTAAGATGGCTCACTTTATCCCATGTCATAAAACCGATGATGCCGTTCATATTGCTGACCTCTTTTCAAAGAGATAGTTCGTTTGCATGGTATGCCTTCTACTATTGTTTCAGATCGTGATGCCAAGTTCTTGAGTCACTTTTGGCGTACTCTATGGAACAAGTTGGGTACAAAGTTGTTGTTCTCACGACATGTCACCCACAAACCGATGGCCAAACCGAGGTGGTGAACCGCACATTATCTACCATGTTGAGAGCTATTTTGAAGAACAATTTAAAGCTATGGGAAGAGTGTTTGCCGCATGTTGAGTTCGCATATAATCGAGCGGAACACTCCACCACCAAGGTAAGTCCTTTTCGTAGTGTATGGATTCAATCCCGTGCCCTATTGATATTTTACCTTTGCCTACTAGTGAGAGAGTTCATAATGATGCTAAGGGCGTGCTGATTTTATTCTCAAAATGCATGAGACTACTAAGGCAAACATTGAAAAGATGAATGAAAATATAGGATTCTTGGTAGTAAAGGTAGAAAGGAAGTTAAACTTGAACCGGTGATTTTGTTTGGTTGCACTTGCGAAAGGATAGATTTCCTGAGTTGAGAAAGTCAAAATTGATGCCTAGAGCTGCTGGTCCTTTTAAGATAGTTGAGAAGATAAATGATAATGCATATAAACTTGAGTTGCCTCCCGAGTTTGGGGTTAGTCCCACCTTTAACATTTCAGATTTGAAGCCATGCTTGGGAGAAGAAGATGAGGCGAGTTGAGGACAACTCCGCTTCAAGAGGGGGAGGATGATGAGGACATCACTTCTTCGGATATACACAACACTCCTCCACTTGATATTCAAGGACCAATTACTAGAGCTCGCGCCCGACAATTGAATTTACATGTGAGCTCGTTCCTAAGTACTTCTTTTTGTTCATTTGAGAATCGATTACTACCTAATGATTTAATTATGATTAGGAACCATGGAGAGGATCAAGAAGTACTTGGAGAAGGGCTACGAGGCGCACGAGTCCAGCAAGGGTGGTCGAATCATGTTGGATGTCCAACTCAAGCCCACTTCGAATCCAATTCGGAGTCAGGACCAGGCCGCACTAAAACGGACGCCCAGATCGCATCCGGACTCCGTTTTGGACGTTCCACATATGTATGGAAAGCTGAGAAGATAAGCTTTCCAATGGCTCTGGTCTCATATCAAAATTCCTTCTGAGTCAACGGGAATCGTCGAAACAAGTGGACGTCCAGAATCTGTCAGGGTGCTGTGACACCGTCTTTTGGGCCGTTCGGCTTTGTATCGTGTTGGAGTCCATTAAGGACGCGTCCAGGGTTTTACGCCCTTACTCCTTTATATACAGCCGCCACCCCACCATTAGGGTTGGGTTTTGCTTAGATTAATTCTGTCTTTGAACAGTTTCGCCGTCATCGGTTTGTGAGACCCCAATTTTCGAGTGCTTCATCAATATATCTGCAATTTGGTTGTGTTCTTCCTTGTTCTTGCTTGTGTTCTTCGATTCGCAGGCGAGGATTAGCCTTCTTGGCAAGGTCAACCGGGCAGCGCACGGTTGATAACCTGAGGAGACGTGGTGCTGCGATTGCGGGGTTCGGGCGTGTTGTTCGAAGTCGGATCGATTTGTGTCGCGACTCCACCAAATCGAATTTATCCAGAACCTGTTGGAAGATCGGGACCCCGTTCCCATCAGTTGGGGTGCTTCGGTAGCGGGTCGGCATTTCCTGAAGAAGGAGAGCCGAGTTGCATTTCCTCAGCAATCTTTCGACCGGTCGGCTCTAGTTCTTTGATCAGGCGGGCTGCCTCTTCCCTAGAGCAGCCGAAGTCATGGTCGATTGGAGTTAGGTTGAGATTCTGGTTGCACGCCTTGAGTTTTGCCAAGGCATAGCATACAGCATTGTTGACCGCATCCCGAATCGACTCTACCAGATCGGTCCTCATGGTAGACAAGTGCTTCCCAAGAGCTTCAACTTGTAGTACGATCATACTCTTGTGACCGGTTATGGTGTCCTCGGAAGGACTCATCTCCTCCGCACCAAACTCACCGAGTAGATTGTTGAGAAGAGTGCATGATCTTGAAGGGTTGCCTTCATCGACTCCATTTCTTCTTGTCTACGAATTGTAGCTTCGGTGAGATGCTTTAGTTCGACCACTGCCTCTGCAAAAAGATCAAAAGTGGTTAAGGTGATACTTATCAAGGGACTAGTTAGGAGGCGGTGAAGGTAAAGTTTTTTACCCGCTAGTCGAGTATCGAGCACCTTTATTCTCTCGTTTTTCTCCTTACTGATACGATTAAGTTCTCCGATCACTTTGGTTTTCTCTTCGACCTCAGTGCGGGACTTACTCGATTCTGTTTCTTTTTCTATTCAAAGAAAAGGAGTTAAAGGAAGGCGAGAAAGACAATTAAATAAAATAAACAGACTTAAGTTCTGGACTTACTGTTTATTTTATCCTCTAAAGCTCTGACTGCAGAAGTAGCCTTCACAAGCTTTAACGATAGTTCGGCATTTTCCATCTTTAGCCTCTGTGAATCGGCCTTTTCGTTGTCGAGAGCAGCAGCCAGGAACTCTGCGTCAAGCTTGGACCTACAAAGGTTAAAAGCAGTCATGAAGAGCTAGACAAGTGGTCGAATCCAAAGTTGGACTACGAAGGTAGTGACATCTGAGACTTCTGATCTTGCTAACCTCTTGGAGAGTTCGACATTTTCTTGTCGGAGACATATGAGCTGTCTGTGGTACTCACCCACGGTTGCCATGTCCTCCAATGCTCTCTAAACAAAGGAGAATAGTGAGGAGCAAGATGAAACAGGTACGAATGTTTAAATACTCGATACTTACATTCATGCTCCTACGAGCAAACGTAGAGAAAACTAGGGTGGAGTTTTCAAGCTGTTTGAGCTGGTCGACCCTGTTCCACCACACCTTCTCGAGACGCTCGTCGTCGAAGATGTTCCCTTTATCAGGAATGTCTCTGGGGTACAGAACTTGGCTCCGTGGTCGAACAGAAGAAGATTCCTCTACAAATGGAGGAACAAAAAACGAAGAGAAGAAGTTGGGTTGATCTTCTTCTTCTTCTCTAAGTATACCTTCTCGGAAACGAGGGAGAGCATCTTCGATGTCTTCCTCGGCGTGGTAGTCGGATGGATTTCGATCACCCCAAGCGGTATTTCGACTACGGATTGAACATGCAGGGCCTTCTCGATGAAGCAACCTTATGTAGTGGAGAAGCGGGCTGTATTTGCATAAAAGAAAGTCGGCATTAAAGAAGACATACAGGTAAAGTGCTATATTTATGTTTATCTCATACCTAGTTGTTGTAGCCTTAAGTGTGAATTTGGAAGATACTTTCCCCGATATAGGTTTCTTAGACTTCTTCTCTCCGACCATGTCTGGTCGTGTAGGAAGGAGGACTTCTTCGACCAGATTCGGCTTCTCTAATATGGCTGCTCCTATTTCACTTGCAGCAGTCACATCTGCAATGAACGTCTCGATAGGGCCAGTCGGAGCAGCAGGAGGAAGAGCGGCAAGAGGAACGGCAGCAATTGCGCTCCCCTTGTCCTTATCGACTGTTTTAACCAGTCGACGTTTCTTTGCCGGAGGAGTTTTGGTTTTCTCCGCTTCTCCTCCGACGACCATCAGTACCCGACGGTAGTTCATGCCTACACTCTGCGAGAAAGAAAGAACACTATTTAGTCGTACCCTACGTCTATGTAGTCCTAAAGACGAAATCGATTATCAAATCACCTTTAGGCGTTCTTCCCTCTCTTCGGCGGATACATCCACAGATTCGAGGTGCCACCACATCTAGTGATGGAGCCTTCTCGCAGACGGCCTTGACCCGGGAGTCAATTTCCCCCAAATCAAGATCTGTTCAAACAGATAAGAAGATCGATATACAGTACTCGAAAGAAGTAATCTAATAATTATGAACACGAGTGTTAATTACCGCTCGTAGTCCACGGTCGAATCTGGCACCCGAGTACATCCACATGGGGTGTGCTCCGCCAGAGGGTCGATTCGTGTGATGAAATCCTTCACCACGTGCCGACCCAAGAAGCCTTTGTCCCTCGCCTCTTTGATGGTCGAGATGTGAGGCGATCCGAGTGAGGTTCTCGGGGACCGAATTCCAAGCCGGCGTCTTCTCGCACCTTCCCCACGAAGGATAAGCCGCCGTCATTGGTGGTCTCCCAATAGAACCACTTCTTCTTCCAATTCGCCACGAGGACCGAGTGAACATTGGAATATACACCTCCGTCTTCCGTCATGAAGTTTGAGCACGACTCCCACGACTCGGCCTGCGGCTCATCCGTAGTAGTACCGGAGGAGCTCGAGGTCGTGAATTCCCAAATACGCCTCACAAAGGTATACGAATACGCTGAGCATTGTGATCGAATTGGGGGCTAAGTTCACCAATTCGACCCCAAAGTACTCGAGCACTGCGGTGAGGAAGGGTGGCGGGAAGGCGAAGGCCGCACTCACGATGAGCACGGAACATGTGGATTTCTCCGATTTGTCCCGATGGCCAATGTTGCCCGGCGGCTTCAATCCATCTGACGAACCACCGCGGAGGGATCTTCTCAGCATCCTCTAGCGCCTCCAATTTTGCCGTGTCCATCTCGACACGACCGGAGGATGACGACTTGGTCATTTTGATCGGTTGGAGTGGGTCGGAAGGAATTGAGGAAGAGGACTGGTTTGGCTGGCGGCGGAGAGTTCGGCGCAGATGGGGAAAGTAGGAGACCTAAAGTAATCCCACGGTAAGTCACTTACCCGTCTCGGGAACCGAAAGGTTAAATCGGGAACCGACTCGGTGGACAGATTGGGTTTCCTTTGTTTTGAGAGAGATTGGATGATTTGGGCATTTTTTTGTCTGCCAGGCAAGCAGCTCATTTAGCCCATAGTGGGTTTTAATTGATAATTCGCCCTATTGGCGACCAGTCCGATCGATTTCTCCGCTTAGAACAAGAACGAATCAATCACAGAAGACAGCGTAATAGATTGAACACAGAGATGCTTTCAATTGCATCAGGTGTACATAATGAGTTGGTATGGCTCTCTATTTATAGTCTGGTGGGTGCCCATAATGGGCTCTGGCACAGGCCTGTGTTTCTCAACACACCGCACCATTGACCATTTGCCATTTTTGCCTTTTTGACAATTTTGCCCTTATCCTCCGCCACTGAAGCCCGAAACGGAGCTGGTCTTTCGACCCGGGGGCGCGTGGTCGAAGCGGGCTCCGAAGTCGTCGCGCAGGTGCGAAGTGGCGGTGTGCTCCGACGTCGTGCACCTCCGATGGTGAGCGAGATTCGGGGGCGCGTGGCCAAGTCGGCGCCAGCGTCGCCGCCAGAGTGAATGGCTGGCGGCCCGCGTGGTGAGACATGATTGGCGCGGATAACCGGTCGCTCTTCCTGCTCGCGCGCTGTGTTCCTGCATATAATGGCAAGGTTTTGAAAGACCTCAAATTTTCAAACCAAACTTTTTCTGGATTTTTCCTGAATTTTTGGTGAATTTTTGAAAACTTTCCCAATTCGGAAACTTTCCCCGGATTGCGCTTTCCTTTTTCGGCCGGACGCCTCCCCTCCCCGTTGGCGCCCTCCGCTCCTTTCCGCCTCCCCTCCCGCGGACGCCGCTCCCTCCTTTCCGCTTTTCCCTCCTGGCCGCCCGCCTCCCTCCCTCATTGGCGCCTTCCTCCTCCCCGCCTTCACCCGCGCCATGGCCAGGCTGCGCCTGCGCGCCCGCACCGCTTTTGCCCCCCGTCCGGACAGCCGCGCCACCTCGGCGCCCGCGGTCCGAAGGAGGCCGCGCCCCGCGCCACGCGTCGCCGCCTCCCTTCCCTTGGCCCCACCTGCCAGCGGCTTTCCCCCCTTCTCCGCGCGCGGACGCCCGGCGCCCATGCCGCCCCAGCTGGCCGGTCTCGCGCCCGTACTCCGCCTTCACTGCCGCTCAGTGCCGGACGACGCCCACCCCGCGGAGGAGACGCCCCAGCAACTCCCTCGTCCTCCGCTGACTCCCCCGCGTGCGCCCGAGCCTTCTCCTCCACGCCTTCCCCCTTTTCTCCCCGGGGTATAAAACCCCCTCACTGCCGCCCCACCTCTCCTTTGCTTGCCAAGCTCCCCAGCTACCTTCAAACACTTCCTACCACCCCTAGCAACCTCCCCGAGCAACCGATTGAGCTCCCATCGCCTCCAGCTCCGTCGCCGTCTCCCCTGGCGGCGACCCCGTGGTGATCTTCCTCCCCTCTCCCCCATTCTTCAATTCTTTGCTCCCAGAGCACCTCTGCTACTCACTAATCACAATGCTGCACTCCTCTGGCCAGGTGATCGCCTGTGGAGCTCCAGCACCGAAGCTCACCGCCGGCCGAAACACCCTCTCCGTGGCCAGCCCACCCGGGGACCTCCGAGCTTCGACCACCAGTACCAATGTGAGCCCCAAGACCCACTGACCATAAACCCACCGCCGATTTGGCCTGATCGCCGCCGGAGACCCTCCTTCGCCGCCAAGAAGCTATTTCTCCCCTTCGGCCTCCTGCCTTCCCTAGGGGTTCTCCGTCCTCCCAAAGGCCCGAAATGGGTTCCCCACGTCGAGATCTACCAGGGGTGCCCTCCACGCCCATGGGGACCTCGCCGTCGGGAGCCAGCTCTCCTTTTCCTGCTCCTCTGCCTTGCCGGCGAGAGGTTGAAGACGACCGGCGTGGCGCATCCACGCCGTCCCTCAAGCGTTATCGTTCAAACCGTGCGTCGGATGGGGACGGCCTCGTGGCCGTCCGATCTCCTTAAACGGAACTCACCCGTCCGTCCGATCGCCTCTTACCGCTTGACCGCCTCCCTCGTATCTCGGTAGTCCGATCTTCATAACCCCAGAGATCCGAGCCGCGCTCGCGCCATCTCCACCGGACGCTGCCCGCGTCGACCATCCGCCGGGGGAGGCAGGCGATCGTGGGCGGTGATGGGCAGCAAGATGGCCACGCCGCCTTGCCATTGCTTGCGGGCGACAAAGTCGAACCGATTTGTAGCTTTCGGCCGACCAAGCCTTGCTCACCGATTTTCCGGATTTATTCTTTCCAAAATCCAAAAATCCAAATAAATCCTAGAAAATCACAGAAAATCCCAAAATTCCCAAATTTCACCACATTGCTCCTTTCATTTTTCTCGAACCCGGTGGTGACATCCTTTTCCCAAATTCATCCCAGGAAAATTCTAGAAATTCACCAAGTTGTCATTTTATGCAATTTATTTCTCTTTAATTCTTTTTATAGTTTATTTTCCCTTGCTTGATTATTCTCAAGCTAGGACTTATTTATTTTATGTGCTTACGTTAGTGTCGGAAATCCCGGAAGCTCAGGTACAGTCCCAGGATCCCGAAGTTTCTTCGTTCGAGATCGCCGAGATCGTTCCAGTTCACGGCAAGTCGCAAAACTTTGATCATGATTGAAATCCCATGCTTTAATTTATGTTATTATATTTATTTGCATTATTTTAGTTGTGAAATGTTAGTTTAAAGTAAAATAAAAAGGTTTAGAATGACATGTGATATAGATCGTCCTACCATAGAAAAATGCCATGTTTAATTTGTAGCCATGCCTTGCAACCCTAGAAATAATTATCTGTTAATCTAGATCACTATAGGCTACTATTACCATGCAAAGTCTTACACTAATAAGGTTGTGGCTGCGGGCCGATAGACTTGAAAACCCGACCCTAGGGTGGGGTGGTATGGGACACCGTGCCCTAGGGCGGAGAGTGTCGGTGTGCTGGAAAGGGTAAGAGTGTTGTGGGAAACCGCGAGTCGGTCTTCGCCCACCGCTTACCCTAGGTTGTGGCCGCGGACCTGGAGAGGTTGCGGGCCATGTGAAAATATAAGGACTGAACCCCTTATGCTGAGCAACTGTCATAGTGATCGCTCAACCACAGGAGTTGATTCGTCAACACTGGTTTAGTAGCTGCTCAACTCGATTGAAACTCTACAGGTGTAGTGGAGGCAGGAGGTTGGGTAGTTGAATTAGGTATGCCGTGCTGCGGATACCTAATAACGGTAGGGTTCACTCGAAGCGGACGGGAGTTTCCATGTGCCAGACCCGAGTGAATTCTACCGGGTAGAGCCTATATAAAGATTTGAGCAGTGAAACGACCTGGCTTTCTTAACTCTGTCGCGGGAGTTAAGAGATCGTGTGGGTAAAGTTGAGCAAACTCTGCAGAGTCATCTAAATGGTATTCGGATCGCCGTGCTCCCGTTAATGGGCTGTGTCACTTGGGTGATTCCATCGGCCAAAACTTAAGTAGTTTTCTTAATATTTTAATCTGAGTAGTTGGTTAATTAACTCTTCGTGAAAACCCCTGTTGTTTAAGGAGTGATTTTTATCAGCAAGTTTTGCGAAAAGATTTACAAACAAAACTGCATCCACTCAAAGATAATAAACCAAGTATATTCCATGCCTTGTGAATCCGTGCAAGTAGTAAGCTAGGGTTCCTTTGCGATTTGCTGAGCTGGTTGTTGGCTCACGGCTTGCTAAATCAATTCTTTAGAAGATCAAGACGAAGGTGAAGGTCTCCCCGTTGAAGAAATCCCCGAGGGTCTCTTCTTCGACGAGGATCCGTGGCTTTAGGTCTTCGCCGCGCTCAAGCGGATTCTGGAGCTTTTGTGATGTAAATATACTTTGGGCTTGCACGCCCCGCTGTTAAACTCTGGATGTTAATCCATATGTGAAATATATGCTGGTCTTTATTGTAAGCGTGCAATGGTATACTCTTGCGCGACACTCCATAGCTGTTCATGCGTGAACAGTTGCGGATTGCCGTGTCCGTACACGCCCTCAGAAATAGGGGCGTTACAAGAAGTGGTATCAGAGCAGGCTCTTTGACCGTTGGTTAAGACCTAAGGCAGCCTAGGAAGCGATTTCATCGCAAAACCTAATTTAAGGCATAAAAAGAATTTATGAAAAATATAAGTACTACTGCTGTCTTTACCTCTCTTGTTGCTACCTCATCTGTCTTAGTTTACTTCTGCTTAAGTTTTGATTTATGCAAATATTTACTGTCTTACTTGTCTAACTTCAAAACTTTCGTTTCCCAGATGGTGCACCGTGTTTTCCCGCCCCGACCGCATGGATGGTCGGCCCGCAAGTTGTGGGAGATGCGGCGAGCACAGGGGCCACCGTTACCACATCTCGATTTTCCACTTGATCGGACGGTTTCGCCAGAGAGCGGCCACGAGTGGAAGGCATGGGTGACCCTCACACCTTTGCCTGTCCGCCCGGACCTCGAGAGACGCTTCATCGCGAGGAGGATCGACAAGGATGATGCAGTACAGGATGCAGCCCAGAAGGCTGCGCTCTACCTCCGCGACTACTACGACCTCGAGCTGGCAGAGTCACCCTTCGACCTGATCCCGCAGCAGCTCAGAGAGGGCCTTGCAGTACCTCAGTTTCGTGAGGAGGACGACCCTCGCTTGGCAGGTGTCGCCGTCCTCATGGCCGAGCAGGTGGCCCGCTACGTCAGGGCAGTGGAGGAGTCCCGTTCACTGCAGCGTCAGCTCTGGGAGGCTCGTTAGCAGGTCCAGCAGCTTCGTGGGTCTCTTGTCCGCTTCGAGGCAGTCGAGGCGGGCGCGGCCTCAGTGTGGGCGAGGCGTCTCTTCCTCGTGTGCCTGCCTGCGATCTCCGTTGGCGCGGTAGCAGGATGACCGCGGCGAGTACTGCAGTGCCGAGTTTAGCCTGCGGCCCTCTTGCCCTGCCAGCTCTAGAGGCCATGGAGGAGTAGCCGTTGATCGCTAGTTTAGTCTGACCTTTTGTTTTAGTAGCAGTACTTTTGTATTGTAATGCAAGTGTAATCATGAACCCTAAGTGGTCTGTGTACCACCTGCATATTGTAAATTTATGTTCATTAATCTTTATGTTGTTTGCTTAATTATCAGTACTTCCTCCTGTGTTCAAAGCTTTCTCCTGTCCCCTTTCACTCTCGTTCTTACCTTTTTCGTCCTATACTTGCCTTGAAAAATTCTAAATCTTACTCATCTACTCTTGATTGCCAAAATCGCTGCAAAGCTAATTCCTAGTTCCCAATTGGCAGATGGACCCAACACAGCAGACGGGACAGACCAGTGGGCAGGGTGCACCTGCCACAGATCAAGCTACACTCGCCAGTGTCATAGCAATGCTAGAACAGAACCGCTATCAAGGGGAACAGAATATTTTACGGGTGCTTGATCAGCAAGCCCGAATGTTGGAACAGATAGCAGCCAGATCTCCAGGCTTTCATGGTGGAGGCAATGTCCCTCGGGATAGTGCACCAGTTTCCACTTTCCACCCGATGGGCAGATTTTCTGAAGACACGTCCGCCAACTTTCTCCACCTCGGCTGACCCCTTAGTGGCTGAGGATTGGCTGGTGGACGTGGAAAGAAAGCTTCAGACAGTACAATGTGACGACAAAGAGAAGGTGCTATATGCATCCCACCAGTTGCAGGGTGCTGCTGCAACATGGTGGATCAACTACCAACGCACCCAAAGAGACCGAGAGATTGACTGGGAAGAATTCTCAAAAGCTTTCCGCAAGGCCCATATTCCTGACGGTATTATGGAGGCAAAACGCCGAGAGTTCTTAGCACTCAAACAAGGCGGACGCACCGTTATGGAATATTTACATCAGTTCAACCATCTCTCCCGATTTGCCCTCGAAGATATCGATAAAGAAGAGAAGAAGATGAGCAGATTTAGGGCTGGACTGCAACAGTCCTTGAAATTCCACATTTCAGCTATCAAATTCAAAGACCTGAATGACATGGTGGACAGCCTCATCACCTCAGAAGAAGCCCGTGGTGAGATGGAGGATTACAGAAAGCGTAAAGCAACACACAAATCACAGTCCTCCTCCCACCAGACCCAGCGAAGCAAGACTATGGGATCGTCGTCTTTTCGATCCCAACCTTCTCGGCAATATGTGATGCTACCGAAGAATCAATCGGGACGATCCAAGAATACAACTCCCTTCTCTCTCGGCAATCAGGTGCCCCACTTGTGGAGGAAACCACCTCGCTAGCAGCTGTCCCCGCAGATCCAATGCTTGCTTCCACTGTGGCGAAATAGGGCATTACAGAGACCAATGCCCAAGAAAGAACTTGCCCTCCGACGCTGCAAAACTCCAAGTACAGAACCAACAACAGCAGGAGTCAAAATCACAAGCAGGCCCCAGCACCCCCAAAGGAGGATACTTGCAGATCAAGGCAGCCGGACCGCAATCACCTACGGGAACGGCGAATTTCACTTCTGCAGGCAGAGGCAGAGGCCGTGCTAGGCCTACCTTTTATGCAAGAGTAAATCACGTGTCCGCAGAAGATGCAGCTGGAGCCAGCGATATCATTGCCGGTATGTTCCCAATCAACTCCATACCTGCACTGATTTTATTTGACCCTGGAGCAACACATTCATTTATCTCGAAGAGTTTTGTCTCGAAAAATCAGCTACCTTCAGTTTCTTTGCCAAGGCCTTATGTGGTTGAAACCCCGGGGGTTAGAATGGAGTCCCACGGTGGATGTGCTGGACTCAGCATAAACATCCAAGGGGTAGAATTTAAGGCAGATCTACTGCAATTAGATATGTCAGGTTTAGATGCCATTTTGGGCATGAACTGGCTAGCTAAAAACAAAGGCAAGGTAGACTGTGAGGACAAAACAGTATCTTTGGTCAATTCTGGAGATCAGAAAGTGGTGATAAAAACAGATAGAGAAGTGCTGAAAAGTGCAAGAAAACGCATGATCAACATGTTGGCAGTCACACCTGAGCAAGTGCCAGTAGTACAAGACTATCCAGATGTATTTCCAAGAATTGCCAGCGGACCCCACGACGTGTGTAGAGCTGCTATAGAATTGGTTCCAGGCACAAAACCAATCGCCAAACATCAGTACCGGATGTCAGCCAGTGAGCTAAAAGAACTCAAGAAACAACTAGATGAGCTGCAAGAGAAAGAATTCATAAGACCAAGTATTTCACCTTGGTCGGCCCCAGTTTTATTTGTGAAGAAGAAGAATGGAGAACTGAGAATGTGTGTAGATTACAGAGGTTTGAATGCTGTCACCATCAAAAACAAGTACCCTTTGCCAAGAATCGATGATTTGTTTGATCAACTCAAGGGTGCCAAAGTATTCTCCAAGATCGATTTGCGCTCAGGCTACCATCAACTCAAGATCCGAGAGCAAGATCGAGAAAAGACAGCCTTCATCACCCGATATGGACTATATGAGTTCACGGTCGTACCCTTTGGTTAACCAATGCACCAGCTTATTTCATGAACCTTATGAATCTGGTGCATATGGACCAATTGGACCGATTCGTGATAGTCTTCATTGACGATATCCTAATATATTCAAAGAGTGAAGAAGAGCACGAGGAGCATTTGCACATGGCATTGACCAGACTGAGAGAGCATCAGTTGTATGCCAAGTTCGACAAATGCAGTTTCTGGTTAAAAGAAGTCGCTTTCTTGGGCCACATTATATCCGAAGATGGTGTCAAAGTTGATCCAGAAAAGATTGCCGCAGTTATGGAATGGCAACAGCCCAAAACAGTGACAGAAATAAGGAGTTTCCTTGGATTGGCAGGCTATTATCGCCGATTCATAGAAGGATTCTCCAAGATCTCTCGTCCACTTACTCAATTACTGAAGAAAGACAAGCCTTTCCTGTGGACAGATGCATGCGAAGAGAACTTTCAGTTGTTAAAGACCAAGCTAACAACGACACCAGTACTGATTTTGCCAAACCCAGAGAAAGAGTTTCAAGTCTATTGTGATGCCTCAAAACAGGGTTTGGGATGTGTGCTCATGCAAGACAGAAAAGTGGTCGCTTATGCCTCAAGACAGCTAAAGCCCCATGAAGAAAATTATCCCACACACGATTTAGAGCTAGCAGCTGTGGTGCATGCCCTCAAAATTTGGAGGCACTACCTGCTAGGAAATCGTTGTGAGATATTCTCAGATCACAAGAGCTTGAAGTACCTCTTCACACAGCCAGAGTTGAACATGAGACAACGAAGATGGCTAGAACTGATCAAAGATTATGATGTTGATCTTCAGTATCATCCTGGCAAGGCCAATGTGGTTGCCGATGCCCTCAGTCGAAAGGTTCGACAAGGCAAGCCAACTACCGCAGAATATCCGCCAGAGTTGCAAAGGGATATACTGCGACTGAATTTGGTGATCACCGAACAAGGCAGTATGGCAGCCTTGGAACTTCAGCCGTTATTGACAGATCAGATTAAGGCAGCCCAAGATGATGAGGAAGAGATTCAAAAACTGAAAAAGAGAGCCCAAGAAGAGGATTCATCAGAATATGCAATAGACGAACATGGAATCCTTACCTTCCGCGGTCGCTATTACATACCTAACAAGAAAGAGTTGAGAGAGTTGATCCTGTCCGAGGCTCATTCATCTCAATTTTCAATCCACCCAGGAGGTACAAAGATGTATCAAGACTTGAAGAAAAAGTATTGGTGGAACCAGATGAAGAAAGAAGTGGCAGAATACGTAGCCAAATGTGATGTCTGCCAGCAGATCAAGATAGATCATCAAAAACCCTCATGATTGTTACAGCCTTTGCCGATTCCCGAATGGAAATGGGACAGTATCGGCATGGACATCATCACCGGACTTCCCAAAACTCGTGAAGGATATGATGCTATCTGGGTCATAGTTGACAGACTGACCAAGGTGGCTCACTTCCTCCCGATCAAGCAAACATATGGAAAGGATAAACTTGCCGAGCTATATTTGACACGGATTGTGACACTTCATGGAGTACCCAAGAAGATTGTGTCAGATAGAGGAGCACAGTTTACATCCAAATTTTGGGAAAAATTGCATGAAGCAATGGGCACCGACCTCAATTTCAGCTCAGCATATCACCCGCAGACAGATGGGCAGACAGAAAGAACAAATCAGATTTTAGAGGATATGTTGAGAGCTTGCGCTATTGTGTATGGAGCAGCATGGAGTACTTGCCTGCCATTTGCTCAATTCTCCTACAACAACAGCTATCAAGCTAGCATTCAGATGGCCCCATTTGAAGCTTTATATGGCAGAAAGTGCAGAACACCTCTGAATTGGTCAGAAACAGGGGAATGACCCCTCGTTGGACCCCAAATTGCTCAAGATGCCGAGGCACATATCAAAATTATCGAGATGAATCAATATTGCACAAGACCGATGTAAGAGCTATGCGAGACAACCATGAGAAAAGACTTAAGCTTTGAAGTTGGAGATTTTGTGTATATCAAAGTCACACCTTTCAAGATCGTCAAGAGATTTCAAGTCAAAGGCAAATTGGCCCCGAGATATGTGGGACCGTTTCAAATTATCGGGAGGATTGGAGAAGTAGCTTATCAAATACAGCTACCGCCCAATTTATCCAGGATCCACAATGTGTTCCACATCTCACAGCTTCGAAAATGTCTACGCCAGCCCACAGATGAAGTACCACTGTCAGACGTTGAATTACAAGATGACTGGACTTACCCCGAAGAACCTTTGCAAATACTTGAAACGTCGTAAAGGCAGCTCGTAAATGTAAATGTCGATTTTGCAGAGTGCGGTGGAGGAATCACACGCCAGACGAGAACACTTGGGAAAGAGAATCGGAATTGCAGCGAGATTTTCCCAACTTACTCCCTGGACCAAGTTAATCTCGGGGTCGAGATTCTTTTAAGGGGGGTAGGTTGAAAGACCTCAAATTTTCAAACCAAATTTTTCCTGGATTTTTCCTGAATTTTTGGTGAATTTTTGAAAACTTTCCCAATTCGAAAACTTTCCCCGGATTGCGCTTTCCTTTTCGGACGACTCCCTCCCGTTGGCGCCTCAGCTCCTTTCCGCCTCCCCTCCATGGACGCCGCTCCCTCCTTTCCGCTTTTCCCTCGCGCTGCCTTTGCCCCCGTCCGGACAGCCAGCGCCACCTCGGCGCCATGTCCGGAGGAGGCCGCGCCACGCCGCCGCCTCCTTCCTTGGCCCCCACCGGTGACTTTCCCCCTTCTCCAGCGGACGCCCGGCGCCCATGCCGCCTTGGTGGCCGGTCTCGCGCCAGACTCCACCTTCTTGCCGCCGCTGCCGGACGACGCCCACCCAGCGGAGGAGACGCCCAAGAACTCCTCGTCCTCCGCCGACTCCCAGCGGCGCCCGAGCCTTCTCCTCCACGCCTTCCCCCTTTTCTCCCCGGGGTATAAAACCCCCTCACTGCCGCCCCACCTCTCCTTTGCTTCCCAAGCTCCCCAACTACCTTCAAACACTTCCTACCACCCCTAGCAACCTCCCCGAGCAACCGATTGAGCTCCCATCGCCTCCAGCTCCGCGTAGTCTCCCCTGGCCGGCGACCCCGTGAGCCGATCTTCCTCCCTCTCCCCATTCTTCAATTCTTTGCTCCCAGCACCTCTGCTACTCACTAATCACAATGCTGCACTCCTCGGCGGTGATCGCTGTGGAGCTCAAGACCAAGCTCACCGTGGTGAAACACCCTCTCCGTGGCCAGCCCACCCGGGGACCTCCGAGCTTCGACCACCAGTACCAATGTGAGCCCCAAGACCCACTGACCATAAACCCACCGCCGATTTGGCCTGATCGCCGCCGGAGACCCTCCTTCGCCGCCGAGAAGCTATTTCTCCTCTTCGGCCTCCTGCCTTCCCTAGGGGTTCTCCGTCCTCCCAAAGGCCCGAAATGGGTTCCCCACGTCGAGATCTACCCGGGGGTGCCCTCCCTGGCCGCCGGGGACCTCGCCGTCGCCGGGGAGCCGAAGCTCTCCTTTTCCCTGCTCCTCTGCCGCGCGCGTCGGCGAGAGGTTGAAGACGACCGACGTGGCCGCATCCACGCCGTCCCTCCAAGCGTTATCGTTCAAACCCGTGCGTCGGATGGGGACGGCCTCGTGGCCGTCCGATCTTCTTAAACGGACCTCACCCCGTCCGTCCGATCGCCTCTTACCGCTTCGGCCGCCTCCCTCGTATCTCAGCCGTCCGATCTTCATAACCCCAGTAGATCCGAGCCGCCCGCTCCCGCGCCATCTCCACCGGACGCCTGGCCACGCGCGTCGGCCATCCGCCGGGAGGGAGGCGCGCGTGCGTGGGCATGGCAGCAGATGGCTCAATGGCCTTCGGCCTTGACGCCGCACGCCAGTCAAGATTTGTAGCTTTCGGGCCGACCAAGCCTTTGTTCACCGATTTTCCAGGGATTTATTCTTTTCCAAAAATCCAGAAAATCCAAATAAATCCTAGAAAATCACAGAAAATCCCAAAAATTCCCAAATTTCACCACATTGCTCCTTTCATTTTTCTGAACCCAGTGGTGACATCCTTTTTCCCAAATTCATCCCAGGAAAATTCTAGAAATTCACCAAGTTGTCATTTTATGCAATTTTATTTCTCTTTAATTCTTTTTATAGTTTATTTTCCCTTGCTTGATTATTCTCAAGCTAGGACTTATTTATTTTATGTGCTTACGTTAGTGTCGGAAATCCCGGAAGCTCAAGTGCAGTCCCAGGATCCCGAAGTTTCTTCGTTCGAGATCGCCGAGATCGTTCCAGTTCACGGCAAGTCGCAAAACTTTGATGATGATTGAAATCCCATGCTTTAATTTATGTTATTATATTTATTTGCATTATTTTAGTTGTGAAATGTTAGTTTAAAGTAAAATAAAAAGGTTTAGAATGACATGTGATATAGATACGTCCTACCACCGAAAAATGCCATGTTTAATTTGTAGCCATGCCTTGCAACCCTAGAAATAATTATCTGTTAATCTAGATCACTATAGGCTACTATTACCATGCAAAGTCTTACACTAATAAGGTTGTGGCTGCGGGCCGATAGACTTGAAAACCCGACCCTAGGGTGGGGTGGTATGGGACACCGTGCCCTAGGGCGGAGAGTGTCGGTGTCTTTGGAAAGGGTAAGAGTGTTGTGGGAACCGCGAGTCGGTCTTCGCCCACCGCTACCCTAGGTTGTGGTCGCGACCGGAGAGGTTGCGGGCCATGTGAAAATATAAGGACTGAACCCCTTATGCTGAGCAACTGTCATAGTGATCGCTCAACCACAGGAGTTGATTCGTCAACACTGGTTTAGTAGCTGCTCAACTCGATTGAAACTCTACAGGTGTAGTGGAGGCAGGAGGTTGGGTAGTTGAATTAGGTATGCCGTGCTGCGGATACCTAATAACGGTAGGGTTCACTCGAAGCGGACGGGAGTTTCCATGTGCCGGACCGAGTGAATTCCAGGGTAGAGCCTATATAAAGATTTGAGCAAAGAAACGACCTGGCTTTCTTAACTCTGTCGCGGGAGTTAAGAGATCGTGTGGGTAAAGTTGAGCAAACTCTGCAGAGTCATCTAAATGGTATTCGGATACGCCGTGCTCCCGGTTAATGGAGCTGTGTCACTTGGGTGATTCCATCAGCAAAACTTAAGTAGTTTTCTTAATATTTTAATCTGAGTAGTTGGTTAATTAACTCTTCGTGAAAACCCCTGTTGTTTAAGGAGTGATTTTTATCAGCAAGTTTTGCGAAAAGATTTACAAACAAAACTGCATCCACTCAAAGATAATAAACCAAGTATATTCCATGCCTTGTGAATCCGTGCAAGTAGTAAGCTAGGGTTCCTTTGCGATTTGCTGAGCTGGTTGTTGGCTCACGGCTTGCTAAATCAATTCTTTAGAAGATCAAGACGAAGGTGAAGGTCTCCCCGTTGAAGAAATCCCCGAGGGTCTCTTCTTCGACGAGGATCCGTGGCTTTAGGTCTTCGCCGCGCTCAAGCGGATTCTGGAGCTTTTGTGATGTAAATATACTTTGGGCTTGCACGCCCCGCTGTTAAACTCTGGATGTTAATCCATATGTGAAATATATGCTGGTCTTTGTTGTAAGTGTGCAATGGTATACTCTTGCGCGACACTCCATAACTGTTCATGCGTGAACAGTTGCGGATTGCCGTGTCCGTACACGCCCCGGAAGCAGGCGCGCTGTGTTTGACCTGCTCGCAGACAGCTCGCTTGAGTTCATCCGCGTTCTCTGATTGCGCCAATTGGCGTTACTATCAGAGAATGTTATGTACTGAAGGTGGCCTGTTTATGAGAACAAGTCAAAACTTGTCGTAAATCGGCCTTCGTGTTGCCCAATTACGGGGAACGCAGACGGCTGGATCCCCAGTAGTTTGGGCTGTGAGGTTGTCGCACGGACTCCGAAGCCGAGGTGACCGCTTCTTGCTGTTCCACAGGTTCGCCGGTCGGTCATGAGTCTCCGCCGGTAGGGACCGCAGGGTTATTAACACGAACCGTCTGTGATATATTGGTTTCACAGACCGTTTGTGGTTGGAACCGTCTTTGATATTTCGCACCATTAATCATCGGGCGTACTTGCTCGATGTCGACCTGACGCATCTTCATTCATTGTTGCAGCACGTGGAGCAAGGCGGCCGGCTTTAGGGAGTTCGGGGTGAAAACATATCGCCGTCTTCTTAGTGATCTGATCAGAGGTTAGTACTCAATTAATTTTAATAACTTAGTGGTTTGGGCTGTGAGGTTGTCGCACGGACTCCGAAGCCGAGGTGACCGCCTGCGCTGTTCCACGGGTTCAGTCGAAGCTAGTCTGATTAGCGGTAATAATCAATTTTGACACCCATTAATTAATTTGTTACTTGTGTAGCGTAGATGGACCGAAGCTCGATGTACATTGAGAACCGTGTGAGTGAAGAGTACATCAATGGCGTGTCTGCTTTTAGAAGAGCGGCCAAGTCGGATATGTTGAAGAAGGGATGACGATATGTCTTGTCCATGCATTGATTGTGATAATCTAAAGATGTTTAGCAACTCAACAAGATATTGAAGCTCACTTGATTCAAGGGGTTTCGTAAAAGGGTACAAATGTTGGACCAGTCACGGTGAAGAGAAGAGTACACAAGAAGGTAGTTATGATCACATAGTCGAGGGAGACAACGATATGCCATTTGTGGATTGTTCTTTTGATCTTGAGGATAGGTCGCAGGATGACAATCTGGATCAGATGTTACGTGATGCAGAAGGGAACTATAGTGAGAGAGAGTTTGGTAAATTCAAGGGCTTGATGGAGGACTCGGAGAAACCTTTATTATCAGGCTGCAAGCCGCAATACACGAGGTTGTCATCAGTTCTAGAACTGCTGAAATTGAAGGCAAGCAATGGTTGGTCCGACAAGAGTTTCACGGCATTGTTAGGTCTCCTAGCGGACGTGCTTCCAATTGGAAATGTGTTGCCAAGAACCACCTACCAAGCCAAGAAGATTCTTTGTCCATTAGGAATGGAAGTAGAAAGAATACATACATGTCCGAATGATTGTATCTTGTACCGTAAAGAGTATGCTAGCTTACATGTTTGTCCGGTATGCAAAGCATCCCGATACAAGCGTAAAAATGACTCTGATGATGGGAAGGGCATTGAGGTGAAGCAAGGACCTCCTGCTAAGGTGTTATGGTATCTTCCTATAATCCCCAGTTTGAAGTGTTTATTTGCAAACCGCAAGGATGCGAGATTGATGCGTTGGCACTAGGAGCAGCGTAAGAAAGACGGAATGATAAGACATGTTGCTGATTCTGCCCAGTGGAGGAACATCGATAGGATGTTTGTAGATTTCGGTGTGGAACCGAGAAATATAAGGTTTGGGTTGAGTACAGATGGAATGAATCCTTTTGTTAACATGAGCAGCTGACATAGCACCTGGCCTGTGACTTTGTGCATGTACAACCTTCCTCCTTGGCTGTGTATGAAGCGGAAGTATAATTTGATGTCACTACTTATCCAAGGGCCGAAACAATCTGGCAACGATATTGATGTGTTCCTAGCACCATTGGTGGAAGATCTTGCAATACTGTGGAACGAAGGGGTGCATGTATGGGATGCGGACAAATGAGAGAACTTCACTTTACGCGCCATGTTGTTCTGTACCATTAATGATTTTCCTGCCCTTGGTAACCTGTCAGGGTTGAGTACAAAAGGAGCCAAAGCATGTCCACACTGCTTAGATTATACCGAGAGTGTGTGGTTGAACAACTCGCGTAAAACTGTGTATATGCGTCACCGTAGGTTCCTTCCAAACTATCACCCATTCCGCAAGATGAAGAAACAATTTGACGAAAAAAGAGAGGATGACTCAGTACCAAGACCTTTTAGAGGGAAAGAGGTGTATGATATGGTCAAGGATATAAACGTTGTGCTTGGAAAGGGACGTAAATTCAGGAAGAACATGTGGAAAAAGAGGTCAATATTTTGGGACTTGCCTTATTGGGAGCACTTAGAAGTTCGCAATTGCATTGATGTCATACACGTAGAGAAGAATGTATGTGATAGTTTGATTGGTCTTTTACTGAACATTCCTGATAAAACAAAGGATGGTGTTAACGCGAGGCGTGACTTGGTCGCTATAAACATCAGGACCGAGTTAGCACCGATAGAGACCGATAAAGGTCGGACATACCTTCCCCCAGCTTGCTACACTCTGTCTAAATCCGAGAGAACTGAACTGTGCCAGTCCTTACGTAGTTACGTGGTGTGAAAGTTCCATCCGGTCACTCCACCGGCATGAAGAAACTTGTTTCCATGGAACATTTGAAATTAATTGGCATGAAGTCTCACGACTGTCATGTGCTAATGACACAAATGCTACCTGCTGCAATTAGAAGTATTTTGCCGAACAAGGTTCGAGAGACAATCATAAGGCTATGTTATTTCTTTAATGCAATTGTTCAGAAGGTCATTGATTCCGATGGACTAGATGCTCTGCAAACCGAGGTGGTGACAACTCTTTGTCATCTAGAGATGTATTTCCCTCCATTTCTTGTGAAAGAGATAAAAATATGCGGCCCCGTGTTTCTACGTCATATGTACCCTTTCGAGAGGTACATGGGAATTCTCAAGTCCTATGTACGCAATCGATCTAGACAGGAGGGTAGCATCATCGAAGGTTATAATAACAGAAGAGGTCATTGAATTCTGCATCGGCTACATGGCTCAGGTCGAGCCGATAGGTGTACCTCTATCTCGTCACGAGGAGAGGCTAGAGGGTATCGGGACTATCAGAAGGAAAGCAATAACTTCGGATCAAAATACGTATGCTCAAGCCCATTTCACGGTTTTACAACACATGACTGAAGTGACCCCATATATTGAAGAGCACAAGGATATGCTATGTCAAGAGAATGCAGGCCAGTCAAAAGTTTGGATCACGAGACAACACAACCGTCAGTTCTGTTATGAATAGCGCTTGTATTCATATGAGGCCAAAGGGCCGGTATATATACACAAGTACAATGTGGTAAGTATGGAAAGATTACATATAAGGAAGGAGTACATGTATGGAAAGAATCCAAACTATCCTAATACAATGCAATCTGAATATTTCTCTAACACCCCCCTCAAACTCATGGTGGATCAACAACACCGAGTTTGGAGAGGTAAAGCAAGTGGTGTGCTCGGTGCGGGCCTCGTGAAGAAATCCGCTATCCAAGCTCAAGGCACATCTTCAAGAGCAACCACCGATCATGCACACAAGACCTCATGAAGGAAGCATCAACACCAATATGCTTGGTGAGCTCATGCTTCACAGGATCACGGCATCTTGATAGCTTTGTCTTGTCGACAAAAGAGGAGGTGTAGTGACGAAACACCAAAATCCTCAAGTAACCACCGTAGCCAAGTAATCTCTTGTCAAGAGAGCCATAGCTCGCAACTCGACCTCTGCACTCGAGCGGATATTGTAGTCATTTCTTCGTCTTCCGTGCAATGAGAGAACCACCAAGAAAAACACGATGGCGAGATAGACCGATGATCGAGGGATCGTGGCCCAAGTAGCATCCGAATAAGCTCAAGTCAGAACGAGTGGAGCGTGGAAAGAAGAGGCGGTGAGAGATAGTCCCACAAGGTATCGCAGAACTCAAGAAGGTGGTGTAGTGGACTGCGTGGGAGCGTAAACGAATCGACTCGTAATGTGAACTGGATAAGTGATATCCGGACGAGTATGACAAGGTAGACAAGACTCCCAACAAGATGACGATAGCGAGTCGGATCGTAAAGAGGCTCGCCATCGAAGGTCTGAGGTGAACATTGAGCTCCATGGGAGTCTCAGCAATCTGTTGATCAGTGAGAGAAGCGCGATCAAGAAGATCCTGAATATACTTTTCTTGGGACATAAAGAAACCATCTAGAGTGGAAGTAACCTCAATCCCAAGAAAGTAATGAAGAGGACCAATGTAGGACCCCAGATTTTACTATCTGGAATCCTCTGTGATTTAATGCACTATTCCCTGGATCGGTAGATAGTGCTCACGATTCTGTAAAATGAATATCAAATACATACCATGCGGAAGCATAAATAAAATAGTAAACTTACTCATGGGCCGATTAGGCCGAAATCATTAAACAAAGAAGAGCGGAAGAACGAAGCACAGTGTGGGACCTTGGGGCGTGCCCGAGGCACCAACCGGAGGTTCGCGACCCAGCCCTTGACGTCTTCATCCTTTTTGTCATCATGACCAATGGTGTTGCTGAAGCACAGTGACCTGATTCTTGATTCTGGATTTTGTTATAAGAGCGAGTGTGAGCACACTAACCACCGTGCTCCGCGAGCCAATACACAGAATGCAAATATATAGTATGCATGGCTTATCAAAGGAAAGGCTCGGGTTATTTTATTTGCCAGAAATCGCTTTTGGTAGCATTGTCGTTATTGTACCCTAGTGTTATAGTTGCAACCTAGGACTCCACACGGCGATTGCCATAATTGACTTAATCCACCAAGGACATATTCTCTTTACTGATTGCTGTCTAAGAGTCCAAACAGCAGGGTCCACCGATCATATATTCTCTATATACATATATCTATTCGAATCCATCAATACATTTGTAGTTCGGATTCCTAATATTCCAATCTTGCAATCACTAATCACCAACTCTTCACTTCTAAATTCTAATGATTCTCTAACATGATTACTTTTTAAACCACCGGACTCATTTGTATCAGAATACTCTATCAACTCTATCCTTTTTGGTTAATAATCCAAATCCATAATTTGCTCTCTCCACAATCAACCTTATTTTCCATTATCTATCTCCAACCAATTCATCAATATTTTTCCACCAAGAATATTATTAATCGAGTTTATACCCTAATTATCATGTCTCCAAATTTCCATTAATTCAAATCATCCATCTAGGTCAAATCCTACTAATCCCATTTATCCCAACAATTACCTTTACACTCTTCTAATTCCCAAAATCATTGATCCAGATTATACTCCGGTAATTATTATTATTCCTCCGATATACCCAAAAATTCAATTCATCCTTCTAATATTTTGATCAAATCATATCAATCACATTATTCCCAGCCTCTTCCAAGAATTCATACTATTTGTCTGTATCGTAATCCCGTAATTTCCTTTGCACTTCCTAATTCCCCAAAAATCATTTAAATCATCTACCTAGCCTATATATTCATTCAGACTCCACCCACTTATTTCTCCTGGACTCCTTTCTATCATTCCCTTTTTATAATCGACATGAATCCACCAATCATTGTTATATACTTACCACCACAATCATCCTCTTTCCCTACGACTCTATTTATTCTTCCAGTCATTTTACTTTGTAAAAGAGGAAGCTTTATCATCGTTTAGCTTTTGAAATATAATACATAGAAACCTCCACGAGACTTAGCAGTTTAAACAAAACATAATGTATATGAGAATGCAATAACGATGGCGATTGATTCCATCCACCGTTACATGGCATCTCGCACCATATGCATAATCCTTGACGTTCTAGCCGCTTAACTTATCCTTTGGGACGACACCGGGACAACACAAACCGAGGGCCTTGCAATCGCCCTTCACTTTTCCATTCCACCCACAAATCATTTTGAAAGCAGAACTATATCGGTTAAGTTTCCCATGTCCGCCCTTGACCGTGGGCACGGCTATTCGAATAGTTTTGACTCTGCGAGCTTGTACACTTTCACCAAGCGATAATCCACCCATTGCCCCACACGATTCCATAGTCGGATGGTCGAGATTATCACATGACTGTTTAGAGTATCTAGTTCCACTAATCATCTCACCCTATGGGAAGCGCCCACTGCGATGGGTCCCATCGTTGCAGGATGTTCACCATCGCTACTAGCATGCGGGCTCCCCTTCCCCCTGTGCTAGCACGACAGATGAACGTCACCCTCCCCTTGGTGTCCCTTTAGGCCTCCTTTGCCCTTGCATATCCACGCCTATCCACCACGGTGAGATGAGTTGGGGAGTTTCGATACCGCTACTTAGCCAAGTTGTAATTTACATACATGTGGTTGCCTTTGTTTCGTGGGAGATCATGACAAGATTCAGTCCTTAGTATTACCTAGGCGGTTCTACCACACTCCATATTTGTGCTCCCACCGCACCACATACCAGCCCCCAAATCATCCGCCCAGATATTCAAGCAAGTTGAGGTTTTGGGAGCATAAAATAATCATATCCAACACGAATACGGTCATTATCACCATGACTGCCCAAACCAGTTTCTCATGATTGAAAATGTTGATGATGCTTGGGGCATTTCAGCGCCCCCGAGTATCTATGCAGAACTAAGCATGGCGCATAATTAGGGACTTATTTTCGAAAGATTACTACTATAATTTTTGCTAGGGCGACAAGGTTCGCATAATCAATATTCAAAAGGGGTATAATGTTAATCAAGGAAACAATAGGCATATACTAGAATCTTGAATTAAACATGTAGTTGCATATAAAATAATAGCATGCAATTTGATAATTTAAACAAAAGTAATTTGCAGAAAATGTAGGTTCAACATGATCAAAGTATTGACTCGCCTGGCGCGGTTTACCGCGGACTTGAGCTCACACGTTGCTTCTCTTGATCTTTGGGTCTTTATCTTCACTTCTAGCTCGACCTCGCTTGATCCTCTGAATCTTCACGACTTCCAATTTCTAATTACGTGCTAAACGACTGAACACGAATAAAAGCAAATAACTCAAAAGATTCAAATAAATCCGAATAATCTTGATTTGGTTTTATTATGGGTTAACGTGTGATTGGAGGCAAGGTCGGGGGTAGAATATGATGACTTGATCTTTTTATTAGCAATCTCTTTTATTATTTTACATTTATTTAGGAAGTTCCATGAGGTAGGTTAGACCTATGAATTGGTGTATTTTGCCGAGCGCTAATATTCAGGGCATGTGCTAAATGCGATGTATACAATTTGTAGTTTGTCGAATAAATTTTAGAGTCCAGGTTTTCACAGCATTTTGTGGTTCGACAATTTATGTACCTTCGGTTATCACTAGGTTAAGTCTAATTTGAATTAGTGTCAATTTATGCGGGTCCTAGCTTGTTATATACATTTATGCATAATATTATTATTCATTAAATTTATTGTTTAGATTTAATTAAATGCACTGTTATTATCTTGCCTATACTTTATTTACTATCAGGCTTAGCTTTATTTCTAATTTAATTTAAATGTAGTTTTCCGGGCAAGGCTTGCCTTACATAGTTATATTTCAATATTTGTTATTTAGCAAAAATTTACCGCTAAGATTCATTTCACAGGGGCATGATAAACGTTATGGCACATATGTATATATATTATAATTATATGTAATCTTTGTTGGATGTGGATATTTAACTAAAGTCACTATATTTTATTACCTAGTTTTGACCTTTTATTTGAGGTTGTTCTGAGAATCAACTGACATTTTTATTTCATTATTTAACTTAGCATCTGACACAAGTTAACACTATTTGAATCCTTGTTCTTATAACTTTATTTCACTACCCTTTTCAACTATATATATGTACATCGTTGAGATTTATTTACTAACGGTAGTTTAGTTACTATTAGAGATATTCTTTTATTTGAAGCCTTACTTTTATAACTAAACATGGCATCTACTATCGTTATGAAATTTTGGATAACTACCAAAAGGCATCTTAGTTACTCATACATGATATTAATTAATCCATGATTATATATTTATTAAGCTCATTTATATCTTAAAATGTTTTGTACCTTTTATGGATTTTTTTTGTTGGTTCTTCCTGATTTTTTTTTCTCGGTTGGATTGGGTTAATAAAAATCAATAAAGAAAAAAAAATGTTGCGCCTGGCAGGATTGAACTCGAGACCTGAGGTCTTGTGGCCGCTTAACTTGAGCTGAGCTAGCCAAGTTGGCCTTCGGCCTTTTCTTACAAAGGAAAGGGAAGAAAACCACCTGTACCGAGTTACAGCCGAAGTCAGACAGAGGAGCCATGCCGGCGCTCGGTGCTGACGCCGTCGGCGGCGGACAGTGGCCGGGGAGGGCCAAAACAGAACGCCGGGGCTGAGGGGATGCCGAAGGAGGTGGAGTCGGGGGCCGGGGAGCACCGAGGCGGACCGGCGGCGAGCACGGCGGCGGCGCGGAAGAGGCCACCGTGGGGGAGGAGCTCGGGCGGCGGAGGGCTTCGACCGATGGCTGGGATAGCATCGGGGTGTCGAGGTGTCGCTCCCAACCCGCCGAATTGACTGCGATCGACCGGGGAGGGTACAGCGGTGGGCGGTGGTGACGGCGGCGGTGAGGAAGAAGCCGATTCCATGAGCTCGGCGCATGACTCTCAATTAGGCCAAGGGGAAGCGGAGGGGAGTGGGGCACGCATACGATGCATTCAATTTGGAGAATGAACTGTCGCGGTGGCGGGGTCGTGAGGCGCGGCTGCCATGAATGGAGCGCGACCGAACTCCAAAAAGAAATGGAGGAAGGGAGAAGTGGCGGCGAAGGGGAAGAGGAGGTGGAAGAAGAGGGGAAGGCAGGAGGCATCTTATGGCCGCAAGGGCGGGAGGTGCGGAGGACCGGCGGCGGCGGATGCCGGTCCTTGCCGGCTCGGGGCTCGGCGTCTGGCGTGGGGCTCGGCGCGCAAGGGTGACGGGTGGCGGCGGCGGGGCTGGCGCCTGCGGCGTTGTCAGAGAGCAGACGAGGGAGAAGAAAAGAGGTGACGCGGAGGAAGCGCAGCCGCAGGAGGGGAGGAGAAGGAAAAAGGAGGAAGCAGGGCGCGTTCGGGGGAGGAGAAAGAAAAAGAAAGGGAGGAGGAGGGCCAGCGGCAGAGGGAATAGAGAGGGAGAGAGAGAGAGAGAGAAGGGGGCGCACGGGAATGTCCACCGGGCAGAGGGGAAAAAAAAGGAGGGAAGGGAAAGGGGGCCCACATGTAATAAAAAAAAGAAAAAGAAAAAGAATTACTAGAGAATGAGAGGAAATGGAAAACTTTTGGATTTGTAATTTGGGACTTCTATTTTCTGATTTTCGGTTTATTGATTCCAAATTTTTTTGAAATCTTAATTCAAATCTCATTCAATTATCTCGACACAAAATTTAATAGAGCCCTCTTTTTGATTTTATTAAATTTATTATAAATTGCACATATATGTATATATACACATATATTTGAATGACAAACTTGGGTTTTTGTATGCTAAATAAATTAAAAGAATAAATTTTTGGCCCAACCTTTTAAAGATGTGTTTTAATATTCTTTCCGGTTTCATTTTATAAATCTTGATTTTAAATTCAAGATTTTAGTATTTGGATTTATGATCTTATTTTTATCCTTGTTTATTAACTTGCATGCCATAAAACCCTAAAAGACTTCCGACAATTATTCAGAAGAAATTCGAATACCAATAAAGTGCAAGAAAAAGTTTTAAAATTTCCATATTTTTGAATACTCGAAATTTGGGATGTTACAACCAAGATCCGACATAAGAAACTGCTCACTAGGACGAGCCTTGACAAAGGCAATGTACTCAGAATCATCTCTGGTAATGATCATATCATCAACATACAGAAGAAGAAGAGTCCGACCACGAGATGAAGTGTGGACAAAGAGCGCAGGATCATGATCACTTGTGAAAAACCGGCGGTAACCACGTAAGAAAACGCTCAAACCAAGCACGAGGAGCTTGCTTAAGACCATAGAGAGAGCGACGAAGGCGACATACCATGCCCTCAGGAACAGAATACCCAGGCGGCGGATGCATGTAGACCTCCTCACGCAACTCACCATTAAGAAAGGCATTCTTGACATCGAGCTGAGAAACAGACCAGTGGCGTACAGACGCTACTGAGAGAAGAGTGCGGACAGTGGTCATGTGAGCCACAGGAGCAAAAGTCTCGTCATAGTCACGACCATGCTCCTGCTGGAAGCCACGGGCAACAAGACGCGCTTTATAGCGCTCAAGAGAACCATCGAGGCGAGTCTTAACCTTATAGACCCACTTATACGTGATGGGGCGAGAATGAGATGGAAAGGAACAAGATCCCAAGTACCCGATGCGCTCAAGGGCAGCAATCTCCTCGGCCATGGCATGCGCCACTCGGGGTGAGTAGTGACATCCCGGAAGAAACAAAGCTCACAGTAGCTGCGCCAAAGAAAGGCAAACAGACGGGGGCGGAGTGGCGGAGATCGCGGAGAGCGTAGCCGCACGTCGGCCTCCTCTTCTGTGCCGCCGCCGCGCCTCCCGGTCCGGACGCCGGCCTCCTCCCCGCCGCGCCTCCCGGTCCGGCCCGTCGCTCCGGCCTTGCCGCCTCTGGTTCGGCCTCGTCGCTGTGCCTCCGGTCCGGCCCCGCTCGTCTCTCGGACCGGCCCAGACGCCGCCCGACGCCGCCCCGCCCGCCGCCCGACGCCGCTACCTTCCTCCGCCTCGCCGCCCGACGCCGCCGCCGCCGCCTCGGCCGCTCAGCGACGCCCGCGCCTTCTGGTCCGGCCCGTCGCTCCGGCCCGCCGCCTCCGGTTCGGCCTCGCCGCCGCGCCTCTTGGTCCGGCCCATTGCGCCTCGGAGTCTCCTCCGCGCCGCTCCCTCGGACCGCCCCGACGCCGCTTGACGCCGCCGCCTCGACGCCGCCTCGCCGCCGCCTCGGCCGCTCCCGCCGCCGCCAGGGCCGCTCCCCGCCGCCAAGGCGCGCCTCGGGGAACTAGGGTTCCCCGTTTTACATCTACATTGTGGGCGAGCGGCCCATAAGTAAATAAGAAAAGAAAAAGAAAAAGAAAAAAAAAGAAAAAAAAACCACGTCGCTCTAACCGCCGCGCCGTCCAGCGCCGCCTGTTAGACTTCGTTCCATTGGTCGCCGTGCCGTCCAGCACCGCCTACCAATGGGTACCGTTGCTCTTCCTCGTTGCCGGTGATCTTGATGGTGTTAATTACACCGACTTGTGTCTCACATGCGCATCCATATGCGTGGTCTTCGTCTCTGGGGCATCCTCTCTGGCGATGTCCTCTCGTCCGCCTTTGCCCTCCTCCTCCGACGGAACCTCCGCCCCGACACCGACAAGGATACTACGATCTTGATGATCTGGTGCCTCTGTCTACCAAGAGGCTCGGATTTATCTGAGGATCAGCGGCGATCTATACTCGGTGACGACGACGACGGCCTTGCAGGCTGCCTCATTGTCCTCATTGCGATGTCGACCTCGGTTCTCTTACGAGGTTGTGGGACTCTCCTCGGCTTTCCAGATGTGGGCTCACCTTCGTCGGCCTTCGAGCCCTCTGGTGACGCCTTGTACCTGTCCGTGGTGCATCAGAGCATTCTCTTGAGCGGTGATGCCACTGTTGACGCTTTTTACACTCGAGCTCTGTTTGCGGCGTCCGTTGGACTCTCTCCGCACCGCTGGTTGTCGCTCTTGTCCGTCTTTGCCTAGCCGCACGGGCCGACTGAGTTCAGCGGGTCTATGAGTTCCTTACTGCGCCGTCCCGAGTTCGAGCGTGGCGTGCCCAGCTCCTTGCACGTCACCCTCGTGTCACTCTCGGAGGTCATTCGAGAGTACATGGTTGTCAATGCCAAATGAGGGTATAACAACTATCGGTTTAACTAATATCTCTAAAACAGAAATTATCATTTTATGTAATATAGCAATGCATTAGATTTAAAATAATCAAAACATTTCTCAAACATGGGTTCAAGATGTTCAAAGGAGACTTGCCTTCGTGTGCGATATCTTGACTTTCTTCTTGTGGGTCGGAAATTTCTTGACACGTCGGGTTCTCTGGCGAAGCGATAAATACAAAAGAACAAATAAATACAAATAAAATCACAAAATACAAAATATATACTAGAAGAAAGGTTAAGATTTTAGATGAATTTAGAAGAAAGAATCAACAGATTCGGAGTTCGAATGAGGAGAACGAATATCGGAAGTTTTAAAGATCACATCAAATGATAACAAAATCCGAGAATTTCTTTTTGAATAAAGCGGTGTTGATTGGTTGCGAAGTGATGGCGAGCGGACAAAATAGAATAATGGAGACGAGGCAAAGGTAGTGACATGGTTACGGCGTCGAGGAAGCGGCAATCATCGGCGGTGAGGGTAACGAGCGGTGATGGCGATGTTGCGACAACGATGCAGTTGGAGGAGATAGTACGGGTATGGGCGTGGAGATGTAGGGTGAGCACGGGCTAAAACGCGGCTTGGCAAAGCTAGGAAAATCGTCGTCTCACCGAAAACCCATCGGAGACAGGCGCAATCGACGTTTGAGCGATGTCGGGAGGGAAAGGAAAAACTTGATATCTTGATGCTCGGTGAAGCGAATCCAAAACTATTTGGAAGGTAGCTACCTGGGATGGTTTGGCACGATATGGCGAACGGATTGGGGAAAACACCAACGGATGAGCGGAGACACGAGATGCCATTGGCGGCCATGGCGGTGTCGGAGGCAAAATTTGTGGATGCTTTTGGGAAGCGGAAGGAAGCACGGCGAGAAGCGGCGAGGCAAGTCCAAGAAAAATTACGGACAAAGCTAAAACTCAACAGAGGCGATTTAATCGACCTCGGGAGTCAAAACGGCCATTTTCGCGGAAAGTTCAATTTCTGATAATTGGATCCATGAAAAATTAAATAAAAATGATAGATAAATTTCTTGGAGACTAGGACACGATATGACGCGAACAGAAATCAAAGCGCCAGAAAAAGTGGTGTACGTGAAGGCACGGTTTTCGCGTCGGCTCCACCTGTCGGCGACGCCTCGGGGAGTCTTGAGTGATGGCGATGGGAGCATGGCGTGAACGCGCGTCGGCGAACTCAGCGTGCAAGCGGCTCGGCCAGCGGACATCGGATGGTGACGAAACATGGCGGAGAAGACATTAGGCGTGGCGGGTTGACATCGGCGTTCGGACAAGCGGAGAGGAGTTAGTGGGTGAGGTTTGTGGCAAAACGAAGAGGAGAACGTCGGGAACATGATGCTCACCTTGGTTTTGATGGAACACGCACGGTCGGCTCGCAACGAGGAGAAAAACGACGGTAGCGGTTTGGCCACGGTGGTCGGCGATGCTCGGTGATGCTCGGCAAAGCGAGAGGAGCACGCAGAGCGCGAGGAGGCGAAGCCAACGGTGTGGTCAAAAGTGACGGACTCCACCGTTGGGCGCAAATGGTCAAGAACACCACTCGGTTCACAAAAGAGAAATGGCTATTGCGAGAGAAGAATGGGAGAGAGGCTTTGAGATTTGGGGTTGAGTGAGGTTGAGAAGGGCACCGGTGCTCCCTTTATAGGGGTGGAGGTGGACCGGAGAGGGAGATCAACGGTGCATGCCATTTAGAGCACGGTTTAAATTTCGTGTAAATACTCATAAATGTGAGGGGAAACGGTGAGGAATTGAAAGCCCTTGATGAGAGGAATTGAATGCAATTTATTTCACGAAAAACCGTTGAGAAAATCAATGGGAAATCAAGTTTTAAAATCTCTGACCATGGCGGCGGCGTGGCAGCTCGGGGCGAAACTACGGAAGATGAGCGGTGCCCACGGCGCATCGTTCACTCTCCATTTTCTTTTTTTTTGTATTTTGTTTGAGATTTTGAAATTGAGCTCAAACAAACTCCGAAAATTCTAAAAAATTTCGAAACTTCCTTGAGGCTCAAAGAACTCAAATAAAATATTTTTAGCAAATATTAATATTTTAATTTATTTTATTAAATAAAAATTCTAATTAAGATTTAGTTTAAACCAAATAAATTCAAAAATTTGAAAATAGGGTATAAATAGATATATTAAAATTTTAGATAAATTTAGAAATTTTAATGGGCTCAATCGGAGTTAAAACGATAATAACGGGCTCTCGGAAGTTTGAAAGAGAGAAAAGAATAAACCGATTTTCGGAATTATTTTTGAACCGAAAAATCAAATTATGGCGTCATCAACGGAAATGATTTTTAAATGAATTGTTTTTCTGTGGAAAAGAAATTTATGACGTCAGCAAGGATTTTGATTTTCTGGCCAAATTATTTTTGTAAAGAAAAATAATTTTATTCACTAACAGGTGGGACCGGTTTATCAACGAGAGAGAAGAGAGAGAGGAAAGAGCGGACGATCGGATGAGCGATGTGACGCAAGGAGGAAATCGGGATCATCGGATGGAGAGCTAAAAGGGTTAGGTGAAAATGGACGATGCGAGATTAGATCGGGCAGAGGATTAAATTTGATTTAGATTTTGAGAAAACACCGGAAGATTGAAGAAAGCTCGGAAAAATATGAAATTACATCCAAAAATTCCAGTAAAATTCAAAGAACTTCACGGAGACATTTTGGACTTAATAAAATATTTCCAACTACTTTTGGTATTTTAAATTTCATACCTAAAATAATTTTTATTTTAAAAATGGAATTTTAAAACTCCAGAAAAACTCAGAACACCAAATAAAGGCCAAATAAATTCAAATGATTAATTTGACATAGGATTTTTACAGAAAATCAAAATATCATTTTATTTAATAACATTTTAAATTTTACTTTAAATTACTTTTCAAATCTAGCTTTCTAAAAGCAGAGAATCAGGGCAAACAAAATTCAAATTTCACACAAACAAAACTTTTATTTTTATTTTAAACTAATTTAATTTAATTTTATATTTAAAATTTTTTTCTCCAAAATTTTGGAATAAACAGCTGGGCTGTTACATCGTGTGGGTAAAGTTAAGCAAACTCTGCAGAGTGAACTAATGGTATTCGAATCTGTAGTGCTTAGGTTATTGAAGTCGTGTTAATTGGGTGATTCCAACAATGAGGCATAAGTAGATCTTTGGAATTGAATTGAGATATGAATGAACATTTTGTGGTTAAAACCCCGATCTTAAGGAGCAAGCGTTTTAAATTTTGATTGGTTGCAAATAAAACTGCATCCACAAATGTAATAAAATCCTATATGCCAAGCCTTGAATATCCTTGCATATAATAAAGAAAGGATTACCCTTGTGACTTGCTGGGTACGGTGGTACTCATGACTTCATGAATAAATTACCAGAAGGACAATGGATGGAAGGAGGCCCAGAAGAGGAAGAAGCCCTGGAGGAGCCAATCGTTTCAGATGATGATTGGTGTTAGGTCTTAGCCGCACTCAGGCCGCTTGGGGTGTGTTGTGTAATATGTTGTGGTTTGTGGGCTTCTGGCGTTGTTATACTCATGTTAACCATATATTGTAATAAAAGAAGTCTATATTGTATGTGTGTACTGTTGTGATAATCGCTTTACATAATGGAACATCACATCGTACATTTCAGACGGAAATGGCGCCCGCACCGTCTCGAAATGGGGACGTTACAGAGAGGGAGCCAGCCGCGGCTACCACCCACGTCGCGGCGGACGCTACGACAGCGCCGAGGATCGGAACCCGAGCCCCGATCCATGGGGCTCTAGGCTTTGGGCCGCACATCCTCAACACGGCCTTCCCATCGCGATACCGTCCAGACCAATATCCCGAGATACTCGGGAAATGAACCCGACACGTGGCTCGAGGATTACCGGCTTGCTTGTAAAGCCGATGGCATGGATAGCGATTATTTCATTATCCGCAACCTCCCCTTGTTCCTGGCCGATTCGGCACGAGCATGGCTGGAGCATCTCCCACCCAACCGGATTCAAAGTTGGGCGAACCTGAAAGAGATCATCGTGGGTAACTTCCAGGGCACTTACACACGCCTAGGAACCCATGGGACGTCAAGAACTACCGACATAAGTCGGGAGAAACTTTCTGTGAGTACATCCGACATTTCACTAGGCAGTGCAATGAGCTGCCTAACATCGCCGACGCCGGCGTCATTGGGCGTTCTTGTCGGGACCACTGCGAGTCCACGGTTCTGGTCAGGCGAGAAGAGTCCGTGGACCACCAAGGAGCTTCTCGACATCGCCACCAGCCACGCCTCTGGCAAGGACGCGGTGGGGGCGATCTTCGACCGCACAAGGGCAAAGCGAATCGGGACGAGGACGCTGACGAAGGCGCCTCCAACCGCTCTGCCAAGAAGAAGAAAAAGAACAAGCAGCGGTGTGAGGGCTCTCTCGTGGCCGCTGCCGAGCGAAAGGGCAAGAAGGTGTCCACTGAGGGCACCCCGGCTCACCGAGAAGATGCTCGAGGGACCGTGCCCAAACCATGGCTACCCGTCAAGCATGCCCTCAAGGCTGCGGTCTCATAAGGAAATTCTTGGCGGGAGGCCCCAAGAAGGGGAGCCAAGAAGCCGACCCCAAGGACGATGACGCCGAGGTGGAGGACGCGGTCTTCCCAACCGAGACCGCCTGCCTCATGATCTTCAGGGGCTCCGAGTCCTACGCCTCCAAGCGCCGTCAAAAGCTCGAGCGTCGCGAGGTCTACGAGATCGAGCCGGCCACACCCACTTTCCTCAAGTGGTCTGGCTCGCCCATCACCTTCGACCGGTCTGACCATCCAGAGCACATTCGCGGCCGGCGATGCAGCTCTCGTGGTCGTCTGGTGGCTCACCAAGGTGCTGATGGATGGGGGCAGCGGCCTCAACATCATCTACGCCGAGACCCTCGATGCCATGGGCATCAGCCGGGCACGCATCCGTCCGAACGAGCGAGCACCCTTCCATGGCATCGTGCCGGGGCGGATCGTGTCACTTGGGCCGTCGACCGCCGTCACCTTTGGGACTCAGTCCAACCGGGACGGAGACCCTCACCATCAGTGGTTGGGTTCCATGGGACCTACCACGCTATCTTAGGGCGTCAGGTGCTACGTGAAGTTCATGGTCGTCCCCAACTACACTTATCTGAGTCAAGATCTGGGGCCAAGGGCATCATCACGGTCGACACCTCGTCCAAGCGCGCCTACGAGTACGAGGTGGAGTACTGCGAGTTCACCTCGGTGATCATCGCCTCCGAGGGGCTCCCAGCCGTTCACCAAGTGGTCGACGAGAAGGCGCCCGACGCCAAGAAGACGTCCAGGTCGTTTAAAAGCCGGCCGAGGACACTAAGGAGGTCCTCATTGACCCCAGCATCTCCAACGGGAAGACGGTGCGTATCGGCACCGCCCTCTCCCCCAAATAGGAAAACGCGCTCGTCAACTTCCTCCGCGCGAACAAGCAAATTTTCGCGTGGAAACCCTCGGACATGCCGGGCATACCGAGGGAAGTCGCCGAGCACGCCTTGTGGATCAGGCCGGGCTCCAAGCCGGTGAAGCAACGCCTGCGCCGCTTTGACGAGGAGAAACGCAGAGCAATCGGCGAGGAGATCACGAAGCTTTTGGCGGCCGGGTTCATCAAGGAGGTGTATCACCCCAAGTGGTTAGCTAATCCTGTTCTTGTGAGAAAAAAGAGTGGGAAATGGAGAATGTGTGTTGACTACACGAGCCTTAACAAGGCGTGTCCTAAGGATCCGTTTCCTTTGCTGTGCATAGATCAAGTAGTCGACTCGACCTCGGGGTGCGAAACCCTTTGCTTCCTTGATGCCTATTCCGGTTACCACCAGATCGCGATGAAGGAGTCCGACCAGCTCGCGACCTCCTTCATCACCCCTTTCGGATCGTACTGCTACATGTCCATGTTGTTCGGTCTGAAAAATGCGGGAGCTACTTACCAACGTTGTATGCTCAAGTGTTTCGGAGACCTCATCGGGCGGACCGTTGAGGCATACGTGGACGACATCATAGTCAAGTCCAAACAGACCGACAATCTTGTTGTCGACCTCGAGTTAGCCTTTGAAAAGCTAAAAGAGAACGACATCAAGCTCAACTCCGAGAAGTGCATTTTCAGGGTCCCAAGGGGTATGCTGCTTGGGTTCATCGTCTCCGAGCGTGGCATCGAAGCCAACCCCAAAAAATCACGGCTATTACCAAAATGGGCCCAATTCAGATCCTTAAGGGGGTACAACGGGTTGCAGGTTGCCTCGCGGCCAATTTGTTTCATTTAGCGCCTCACGACCGAGGCCTACCCTATCTGGGTTCTTTGAAGAAAACAGACCGTTTCACGTGGACACCTGAGGCCCAGGAGGTGCTTGACAAGCTCAAGGAACTCCTATCCAAAGCTCCTCTATGCCGTCCTCATCACAAAAAGGAAACTCCGTCACTACTTCGGATTACACCCGGTGACGGTCGTCTCCTCATTCCCTCTCGGCAAGGTCATCCAGAACCGAGTGGCTACCAGAAGGATCGCCAAGTGGGCGCTTGAGCTGATGGATCAGGGGATCACGTATGCCCCACGAGCGGCGATCGAGTCCCAGGTGCTCGCCGACTTCATCGCGGAATGGACCGAAGTCCAAATGCCGACGGTGGTCGTCGATCAGGAATACTGGACGATGTTCTTCGACGGGTCGCTGATGAGGAGGGGCGCCGGTGCGAGACTGGCCTTTGTCTCGCCACTTGGGGTACGTATGAAGTACGCGGTCCGCCTTCATTTCCCTGTCTCAAACAATGTAGCGGAGTATGAGGCCCTCGTCAACGGCCTGCGCATCGCCATCAAGCTGGGCGTCCGACGGCTGGACGTCCAGGGCGACTCGGAGCTTGTCGTTGGCCAGGTCATGAAGGACTCAAGCTGTCACGATCCCAAGATGGCCACGCATCGCCAAGAGGTCCGTCGGCTAGAAGACAAGTTCGACGGCCTCGAGCTGAACCACATCCCGCGACGGGACAACGAAGCGGCCGACACGTTGGCAAATATTGCGTCTAGCCGAGAGCCCGTCCCGGCCGGTGTCTTCGCCAGCGACCAACGCAAGCCCTCGGTCCGCTATGGGGAGCCGAAAGGGGTCGGCGAGAGCCACCGCCACGGGGGCGAGAGCGACCCTTCACCCTCGGGGCTAACCGCTATTAGCTCCCGCCGCTCGTGGTCATGCGGTCGATGAAGACCCAGCGGTGAGCGACCCTCGCCGACGGAGGACGCCCTACCTCACCGCACGATCCGCGAGGTCCTCCCGCCGATAAAGCGAGGCGCGGCGGCTTGTGACGAGCCAAGTCATTTGTCGTCATAGACGAGGAGCTCTACAAGAAGAGCCACACCAACATCCTGTAGCGCTGCATTCCGATTGAACAAGGGAAAAGGCTGCTGGAAGACATCCATGGTGGGGTCTGCGGGCATCACGCTGCGCCGCGCAGCCTGGTCGGAAGTGCATTCCGGCAAGGATTTTATTGGCCAACGGCGGTAGCCGACGCCGAAAGAATTGTGCGTACTTGCGAAGGGTGCCAATTCTACGCTCGGCAGACCCACATGCCAGCCCGGGCGCTCCAGACAATCCCCATCACTTGGTCGTTCACGGTCTGGGGGCTTGATCTGGTCGGACCTCTCAAGAGGGCGCCCGGGGGCTACACTAACCTCCTCGTCGCCGTGGACAAATTCACCAACTGGATAGAAACCTGGCTGATCTCCAGGATCCGATCAGACGAGGCCGTGGCATTCTTCACCGACATCATCCACCGTTTCGGAGTCCCCAACTCCATCATCACCGACAATGGGACGCAGTTCATAGGGAAGAAATTCCTCGAGTTCGCGACGACCACCACATCCGAGTCGATTGGGGCTGTGGCGCACCCCTGCACGAACGGGCAAGTCGAGCGCACCAACGACATGATTTTGCAGGGCCTCAAGCCTCGGATCTTCAATCAGCTGAACCAATATGGCAAGCGATGGCTCGTGGAGCTGCCCTCGGTGATCTGGAGCCTGCGGACGACCCGTAGCCGGGCCACCGGCTACACTCCTTTCTTCATGGTCTACGGTGTCGAGGCAGTCCTCCCCACTGACCTTGAATACGGGTCGTTGAGGGTGTTTACATGGAACCTAAATTAATTTAAGACTGATGAAAAAAAATTCACTTACCTGATTTTTGCTAAACTCGAGATTTCCCGAACGAGTGGTTCGTGGCTCACCCGGGCGCGTAGCCTAGGCGTACCCAGGAACGAAGTCCTGGGCGTACTCAGGAATGAGCCACGGCGTGTTCCCAAAGCAGCTAGCTTTGGGCGACCTCGAGAGAGGGTTCTCGAGCGTAGCTGGATGCGAGAATTCCAGATAGCATAGGATTGGATTTTCTGTTCTTTTTCTCTTCTTTGAGCTTGTTGAAGTTAGTTCTTTTCGCCTTGGGATTTGTTGGCTAAACAAGAATTAAAACCTCAACTACCCATACAGATGCATTCTTATCTCTAATATGCTGCTGTTAGTTGTCAAATTACCTTAAATTCTATGATTCACCTAAACATGACTGCTAAACACAGTTAAAAAGTTAGGACGTCCGGCCGTCACCTTGTAGAAAGAGAGTGGTGTGGGTAGAATTGTTTACCAGTGCAATTAAAACCTATCGCCATGCCTCTGTAGGATGGATGATCGTCCGCGAAATGAGCAGGAATTGGGTTTAAGATTGGGTCCTCTTCAACCTGTACCTGAAGGCATGCCAACAGAGAATCCTCCACGACCGACTGGTGCGCAACCACACCCAGCAGTTATACCCGGCACTAATCAGTCATCGTCTTCTAGGCCTGCAGACCCATTAGGAGTTATGGGAGAGGTCCTCGATTTTAGAAAATTCCGGAAAGAAGCCGGGAAAATCAAAATCGTTTTATGGAGTCATTACTGAACCGGGTGGCAGCACCTCATCCTCCTACTACTACAGGAGTTAGCCTGGGAGATTTCTTGCAGACCCGACCCCCTACTTTTGCCAAGGCGGTGGATCCGCTGGATGCTAGTGACTGGTTGATAGAGATAGGGAAAAGGTTGGATACTGTGGGATGTTCTAATGAAGAAAAACTCCGGTATGCCGCTCACCAGCTAACTGGACCTGCAGCCGCATGGTGACTCACTTATACTCGTAATAGGGTTAGCGAGCAACCCATTACCTGGGAGGAATTTAAGCAAAGATTCACTGAAACCCATGTTCCCACCGGGAGGCTAGAATTGAAGAAGATGGAATTTAGAGCTTTGACTCAGGGAAATAAAAGAATGATTGACTACCTCAGTCAATTTAATGATCTTTCCCGCTATGCCACCACGGATGTGGATTCAGAAGAAAAGAAGATAGATCGATTTAAGGAGGGCCTCCGTCACTACTTCGGATTACACCCGGTGACGGTCGTCTCCTCATTCCCTCTCGGCAAGGTCATCCAGAACCGAGAGGCTACCAGAAGGATCGCCAAGTGGGCGCTTGAGCTGATGGATCAGGGGATCACGTATGCCCCACGAGCGGCGATCGAGTCCCAGGTGCTCGCCGACTTCATCGCGGAATGGACCGAAGTCCAAATGCCGACGGTGGTCGTCGATCAGGAATACTGGACGATGTTCTTCGACGGGTCGCTGATGAGGAGGGGCAAACATAAAACATAAAAACAAGAATAAATTATCCAACAAGAACAAGTCTCCTGTTTATCAGTAACTAGCACAAAAAATAGAAAGAAACATAAAAGCAAGAATAAATTATGCATGTTTGTTTTGGTCAAACATAAAAAGAACAAGTCTCATGTTTATCTGTCATAAACGCAACTCAATACCATGTCCAATAAGAAGGCATTTGGTTCCCTGCAGATGCCGGCCAACTCGTGGGTGCAGCTTTTGGGCGTTTGGTTGCACAGGGTAAGGTCTAAGCACGTCCCATGGCATGCAAAAGTAGCCACGAGCACGGCTCCACGCAACGAGATTGAAATCCGCTTCTCCCGAGCCAGGCTCGTGAGATGCAGGGTATTAACATTTCAATGATGGTATTAGCAAATAATTATCATGTTTTAAGGCATATTAGTATATTTCAAAGTAGATTAAGAATTAATGACAAAAATAAGTATTGTGCGGACGATTCAAGCAAAATAAATATAATCTTAATATTTGTCTTTTTATTTCAATATAAGCTGTTTAGTATTGATTTGACTGAATTCCACCACAGTTAAAGAAAAGCGAGTATGGCCTTTCTACTTCCATACAGCTTTGCTAACATTTCACAGGAAGGATCGCGCACAAACAACAAAAATTCAGCTTAACACAAACTTATTTTTATTGGATTGCCAGGATTTGTTTAATCAACTGATATACAACATCGACAACACTGTACAGAACAAGTCATATCAATAACCCTCCATTGAATCACACTGTCATCAAGCCATAGCTCCTGAATTAGATGCACTAACTTGCTAAGCTCTAGACCCTACTGAAACCAGAATGGTACCAACACAATGATTCACTAGTTCTCATGGCAAGCATGGCATTCATACATATAGTCGCACATAAAACATAAAGGAACTTACCAAAGATCTGAAGTTACCTTAATATTGCTCAGTACCCTGCAGATCTCACTTGTGCAGAAGTTCGGCAAGAAAATGATACTCTTCTGGACATCAAGCTCTGCCAATCCTCGCAATGTTGCCTTCCTCACATCAATAGCAAACATCACTGCCAACTTGTCCATGTGCCTGGGTCTGGTTTGAGAAAGCAAGTAAACGACATCATCATCCATGCTTAGGATGGGGTATGCCACTGGAAGTTCCTTCAATGTTCGTGTGGTCTTGCTGCTCAGCATAGCCATGAGATCAGAAAGACATGGGTCACTAGCCTCGAAGTTGACGTCTTTAACGTCAACTACGATCCGAGTGCCGACCCTCCCACGAACCAACCGGTATTGCCATGTTCCATGTTGTGGACTTCCACCATCACGGATGACCTTGTATTTCCTTGAGTTATTGCGCACCCGATCGTTGTAGGAAGCAGGGTGGCATTGGCTCTTCTCGTGACAAGAATTCCAACTCAACATACTTGATCGAGTCTTTGTTTTGGCTGATAGTTACGTCCCGCAAATAGCTGGGGTCACATTCTTTGAGGAGGCGATCGAGTTACCCTTGCCAAGACCGGCGATGGGACATCTGAGCGATGGGCATTCCTTGAGCACGTCGCAAAGAAGATGCCACGCCAGAGGTCCACCCAGCGACCGTGCCATGCTCACCACCAATTGTGATGGTCTTCCCGTCTCGTAGTACGACTGTTGTCGCCGAGGTAAAGGGATGAGCTTGTCCCTCTCGAACTCATTCATCGACAACCGCTTGAGATCCACCCTTTGGAATCGAGGATGCATGCGGTGGAGGTCGAACTCCCACCTAATGAGCGCATGGCCATCGTACAGGGGGGCCTAACACCGAGAGCAGCGACAACATACCAAGCGCCGTCTTCGCAGCTAATGAGGGTAGTTGCGGAGTTGTCGAGCCCCCTGGGGTGCGGGTTCGGTAGCAGATTTAGCCACTGGGCGCGCGGCCTGTAGACGAAGTGGTCCCAGTCCAATCCTCTCCTGGTGCTGTTGGGGTCGACGGGAACGCAGAGGAGGACGAGATCTGCGTCGGTGGCGACAATCTTGGGCCCTATTCTGCGGAAGTCCGAGGCGAGGCGGTGGACACAAAAGTGGGAGAGAAGTGGCGGGCGGGCGGCGGAAGGTCACCTTGATAGGCAAGCCGCTCGTGGTGCTCTCGGCGGTGGTGTTGTTGGGGAGGTCGGCGATGTAGCACCACCGTCGAGGAGAACCAAGCCCGAGGCGCGCGGACTCGGAAGAGAAGGTGGAACCCAGGAGGAAACGGTGGAGGCAGCCATGTCCGTGAAAGGGCGAGGAAGCTGAGGAGGTGAACAGATCCAAGTAGAGGCGAGGGGATCGGATGGGATGGCGTGAGATTTGGGAACAAAATGTGGGGCTAGGGACCTAGGGTTCCCTTTGGGATTTTGGACATGGCAGCGTCGATCGTCTGCGTGTGCGGTTAGTGCTTTCATGCGCGGGCCGCACCGAGAAAGCCCAAAACTTTCGTGCTAAGGGTGCATTTGGCGAGCTCCACTAAGCTTGAGATAAAAAAAAACAGCTCCACTTTAGATTTTTCCAGCCAAACGGTCTCAGCTCTAGCAGCTCCACCGCTGATCTGCTCCACAAAAACGGTGAATCTGCCCCCAGATCCATGGATTTCGTGGAGCACCACTGCCACTGGTAAGTGGAAAATGACGATTCGTTCTATTTTTTCTTCTCTTTCTCCGTCATGAGTCTTCTTCACATGACCAAGCCATCGCCTTCGCCCGGTCTTCCCGCCACCGCTGCCCTCCCTCGGCCGTGGCGTGCCCGCGATGGCTCGCCGCCCCGCCCGCCCGCCCGGCGAGGCCGCCTCGCCCATGTCGACCTCGGCAAGCCACGCTGCCCCGGCCCACCGCCGGCCGGTCGCGCCCCTCTGTGGCCCCCGCCCCAGCTCCATCTTATTTGCATAGATCTATTCACCAGGAACCCAACAAGATTGGTTTTGCATTTTTAGCATTTTTTCTACAATTTTCTATGCAATAAATAAACAAGATTGGACCTATACTCCAAAATACGAAAAACAACAAAACCCAAAACATCACTTGGGCCGAGGCATCGATGGGCTGCAGGGAGCTGCGGAAGAAGAGCTGCAGGGAGCTGCGGAAGGGCGGTCCGCCCAGGATGCTCGTATACGCTGCCTGGAGTTGGAGTGCGCGGAGATGAAGACGCGCACCGATGGGCTCGTTGCCGCGGCGCGAGCCTCGGCCGCGGAAGCGGTGCGGCAAAAAGCTGCTGCAGAGCGGGACGACCTTTGTACAACAAATCGCTGCTCTGGAGGGGAGAAACAGCGAGCTTGCTGCCTCTCTCGCGGAGCGAGATCAAGCTCTCGCGGAGCGAGATCAAGCCTTGGGCGACGCTTATTTGGAAAAATATGATGAACATGTATGTATAGATATGCCATAAAAACTCCTTTCAACCTTATTTGGAAAAATAAGGAGAAAATAACATATATGTGTGTGATTTAAATAAATCATTATGTCGTTGGTATCCCATTAAAAACCCCAGTGGGGAAAAATATTAGAGATACGACATAAAGATAACTCCCCAAAAAACCATTTAGGAAAAATATGAGGAGCAATATAAAGTGATATGCCGCTAAAACTCCTATAAAAACCCAGTAGAAAAATTAGGAGAAAATGTGGCGACATATTAATGGTATTGCCTCTTGGATAACTCACATGAAAAACCTTTTCAGGGAAAAACCATGGATGAGTTGCGAGGGCAATATGTGTCTTTGATATTTCCCACAAAACCCCGGTGGGGAAAAATAGAAAATATAACACATAGTTATGTTAATATTACCTCATTAAAAATTTTAACAAGAAACCTTATGAGTAAAACTTATGAAAGAAAAGAGTGTAATATGATGTTGGTACAGGTTAACATCTAGGAGATGTCGCCCCCTGATTCTTGCAAATTTCGAAGTCGTCGCATACCAATTCATGTACAAATTTTTGAAAAATAGATGTTGGTAAGGACTTAGTAAATAGGTCAGCGAGATTATCACATGACTTGATTTGCAAGATGTTTATTTCTCCACTTTTTTTGTAATTCATGGGGATAAAACAGCTTAGGAGTAATATGTTTAGTGACATTGCTCTTTATGTAACCTGTTTGCATCTGTGTAACACAAGCAGAATTATCTTCATAGATAACCGTAGGTGATTCAATTGAACCAATACCACATGACTGTTGTATGTGGTTAATCACTCTGCGAAGCTATACACATTCACGTGATGCTTCATATAGTGCAATAATTTCAGAGTGATTAGTAGAGGTTGCTGTAAGAGTCTGTTTAAAAGACTTCCATGAGATAGCTGTACCTCCATGTAGGAATACAAACCCTGTTTGGGATTTGCCGTTATGGGGATCAGATAAGTAACCAGCATCCGTGTATCCTATCATATTGGGATCATGATTTTTCTTAAAGAATAAACCAAGATCATTTGTGCCATTAAGATATATGAGGATATGCTTTGCTCTCGTCCAATGACGTTGAGTTGGATCTGCACTAGTAAGTTCACTGCAAATGCGATATCAGACCTGGTGCAATTTAGAAGATACATAAGTGCTCCAATGACACTGAGATATGGAACCTCGGGTCCTAATATCTTTTCTCCAATATCGCGTGGTCTAAATGGATCTTTCTCCATTTCTAGAGAACGAACAACCATCGGCGTTTTGGAAGGATAGGATTTGTCCATATTGAATTTCTCCAATATTTTCTGGATATAGGCTGATTGATGCACTAATATTCCTGAGGGAAGGTGCTCAAGCTGTAAGCCTAAGCAATATTTGGTCTTACCTAAATCCTTCATCTCGAATTCCGTCTTTAGGTGATTGCGTGCTTCTTCTATATCCTTTGGGCTGCCAATGATATTTAAATCATCAACATATACAGATATAATACAAAATCCCGTTGGGGATTTCTTTGTGAATACACATGGGCAATCATCGTTGTTAGTGTATCCCTTCGTTAGGAGGAACTCACTCAGTCGGTTGTACCACATTCGTCCCGACTGCTTTAAGCCATATAATGACTTTTGAAGCTTTACACAATATATGTTGCGATTTGCGTTTGGATTCGGAATTTGGATTCCATTGGGAACCTTCATGTATATGTCCGAATCAAGTGACCCATATAGATATGCTATCACTACATCCATCAACTGCATATATAGATGATTTTGAACTGCCAATGATATTAAATATCGAAAAGTTATTCCACTCATTACCAGAGAATAGGTTTCATTGTAATCAATGCCGGGTCTCTGCGTGAACCCTTGTGCTACATGCCTCGCTTTATATCTCACCACCTCATTGTTCTCATTCCGCTTTCGGACGATAACCATTTAAATCCTACAGGAAAGATTTTGGGAGGTGTAGGCATTGCAGATGTGAATACCCCTATTTTAGTGAGCGAGGCTATCTCGGCTTGAATTGCTTCTTTCCACTGAGTTCAGTTCGAGCGCTTTTTGCACTCTGCCATAGTCTTGGGATCTAGATCATTTAGGAAGTTTTTTGCAATTGCTGCGGAGAAGTACATGTCGACAACAGTAGTCTTTGTAACATCCCAAAATTTTGAGTTTTGAAAATTTTAAATTAAAATTAATTATTTTAGAGCAATTGGCTTTTATTTGGATTTTTCTATGTTTTTCTGGATTATATTTCAAAAGCTAAAACAAGCAGATGTATTTTAAATATTTTATTATAGCCAAAAAGAGCTCATTTTATTTTTCTCAATCTTCCCATAATTTTTAATTAATTTTTGAGAATTTTTTAGAATTAAAAATCAATTTTAAAAGATAAAAGGAATTTTGTAAAATTATTAAAAGCAAATCCGAAAATAAAAATATTTTTATTAAGTCTAAAATATCTCCACAGGAATATTCTAGGAATTTTCTGGAATTTTTAAATATTATTTATTATTTTCTAAGCAATTAACTTGTTTCTAGTATTTTCTGAAAATTTATTCTGAAAATTAAATCCGGATTAATCTCAGGCCGCCACGTGTCGCGCCCGGATTAAATCCATCTCTCTCCACGTTTTAATCTCAACCCTCCATCACAACTTACCCCTTCATTTAAATCCAACGGCCGCGATCTTTTCACTTGCCACGTGTCGCTCATCTGACAGCCCGTACCCCTTCACCTCTCCCTCTCTCACCGACAGGTGGGCCCCACCCGTCATATGTTTCTTCAACCTCACCTTCTTCCTCCTTCACTCCCTCTCTCTCTCCTCCATTAAAGCCGAACGGGAAGCTTCAATTGCGGCCGTTTCCTTCTCTTAAACTCCCGATTAATTGCGCAATAAGAGCCCCCAATCACTCTTCCACTAATTTCCGGATGTTTCCCCCCCTTAATTCCCCTATTCACGGCCACAATTCTCGCCGGAGAATCCTCCATACCGCCGGTCCCCCTCCTCTCCCCGCCTATAAAAGCCCCCCAAGCACTCTTTCGGCACCATCCCTCGCCGCTGCCCCTTTTTCTCCATCTCGGCCGAGCGCCAAAGCCCCCGAAGCCCCGCCGCCACCACCACCTTCACTTCCTCCACCGTGCCCAACTCCGGCAAGGAATTTCCGGCGCCTCGGACCTTCTCGGCCCTCGCCGCCGCCTCCTCCGCCTTCACCGTGCGCCGGCGACCACTCTCCGCCACACCTGATGGCAATGGCTATTGGTCTGGGTGAAACTGTTGGTCGTTGGTAGGTAAGGTGGTGCGGTTTGGGTTTTGGAGGCCCATGCTTTGGTGGATTGGAGGAATGCGAGGAAGGGCGAAATCTGCTGCCTGTTGGGGCCCGCTGATCAGTCCTTGCTTTCTTCCTCCTTTCCTCAGTAAGGTTGGAATGCTCGCTTTCTAAAATAATGGCTCTGTTAACCAAGTCTTGGAATTATGTGATTTTGTGAATGGATAGGAGCATTTTAAAATAAGGGTGCATGCCCTCCTTAAATCGATCTATCTTCTTTTCTTCTGAATCCACATCCGTGGTGGCATAGCGGGAAAGATCATTAAATTGACTGAGGTAGTCAATCATTCTTTTATTTCCCTGAGTCAAAGCTCTAAATTCCATCTTCTTCAATTCTAGCCTCCCGGTGGGAACATGGGTTTCAGTGAATCTTTGCTTAAATTCCTCCCAGGTAATGGGTTGCTCGCTAACCCTATTACGAGTATAAGTGAGTCACCATGCGGTGCAGTCCGATTAGGCGGTGAGCGGCATCTGGGAGTTTTTCTTCATTAGAACATCCCACAGTATCCAACCTTTTCCCTATCTCTATCAACCAGTCAATAGCATCCAGTGGATCCACCGCCTTGGCAAAAGTAGGGGGTCGGGTCTGCAAGAAATCTCCCAGGCTAACTCCTGTAGTAGTAGGAGGATGAGGTGCTGCCACCCGGTTCAGTAATGACTCCATAAAACGATTTTGATTTTCCTGGGCTTCTTTCCTGGAATTTTCTAAAAATCTGAGGACCTCTCCCATAACTCCTAATGGGTCTGCAGGCCTAGAAGACGATGGTGATCGGTCTGGGTATAAGCTTCTTTGGGTGTGGTTGCGCGATCGGTCATGGAGGATTCTCTGTTGGCATGCCTTCAGGTACAGGTTGAAGAGGACCCAATCTTAAACCCAATTCCTGCTCATTTCGCGGACGATCATCCATCCTACAGAGGCATGGCGATAGGTTTTAATTGCACCGTAAACAATTCTACCCCACCACTCTCTTTCTACAAGGTGACGGCCGGACGTCCTAACTTTTTAACTGTGTTTAGCAGTCATGTTTAGGTGAATCATAGAATTTAAGGTAATTTGACAACTAACAGCAGCATATTAGAGATAAGAATGCATCTGTATGGGTAGTTGAGGTTTTAATTCTTGTTTAGCCAACAAATCCCAAGGCGAAAAGAACTAACTTCAACAAGCTCAAAGAAGAGAAAAAGAACGGAAAATCCAATCCTATGCTATCTGGAATTCTCGCATCCAACTACGCTCGAGAACCCTCTCTCGAGGTCGCCCAAAACTGCGCGTTTGGGAACACGCTCAGGGCTCATTCCTGAGTACGCCCAGGACTTCGTTCCTGGGTACGCCTAGGCTACGCGCCCGGGTGAGCCACGAACCACTCGTTCGGGAAATCTCGAGTTTAGCAAAAATCAGGTAAGTGAATTTTTTTTCATCAGTCTTAAATTAATTTAGGTTCCATGTAAACACCCTCAGCGCCCCGTATTCAAGGTCAGTGGGGAGGACTGCCTCGACACCGTAGACCATGAAGAAAGGAGTGTAGCCGGTGGCCCGGCTACGGGTCGTCCGCAGGCTCCAGATCACCGAGGGCAGCTCCACGAGCCATCGCTTGCCATATTGGTTCAGCTGATTGAAGATCCGAGGCTTGAGGCCCTGCAAAATCATGTCGTTGGTGCGCTCGACTTGCCCGTTCGTGCAGGGGTGCGCCACAGCAGCCCAGTCGACTCGGATGTGGTGGTCGTCGCAGAACTCGAGGAATTTCTTCCCTATGAACTGCGTCCCATTGTCGGTGATGATGGAGTTGGGGACTCCGAAACGGTGGATGATGTCGGTGAAGAATGCCACGGCCTCGTCTGATCGGATCCTGGAGATCAGCCAGGTTTCTATCCAGTTGGTGAATTTGTCCACGGCGACGAGGAGGTGAGTGTAGCCCCCGGGCGCCCTCTTGAGAGGTCCGACCAGATCAAGCCCCAGACCGTGAACGACCAAGTGATAGGGATTGTCTGGAGCGCCCGGGCTGGCATGTGGGTCTGCCGAGCGTAGAATTGGCACCCTTCGCAAGTACGCACAATTCTTTCGGCGTCGGCTACCGCCGTTGGCCAATAAAATCCTTGCCGGAATGCACTTCCGACCAGGCTGCGCGGCGCAGCGTGATGCCCGCAGACCCCACCATGGATGTCTTCCAGCAGCCTTTTCCCTTGTTCAATCGGAATGCAGCGCTACAGGATGTTGGTGTGGCTCTTCTTGTAGAGCTCCTCGTCTATGACGACAAATGACTTGGCTCGTCGCGCAAGCCGTCGCGCCTCCGTTTTATTGGCGGGGAGGACCTCGCGGATCGAGCGATCGGTGGGCGTCCTCCGTCACCGAGGGTCGCTCATTCTTTGGTCTTCATCGACCTGCATGACCACGAAGGCGGCGGGAGCTAATAGCGGGTTAGCCCCCGAGGGTGAAGGGTCGGCTCTCGGCCCCAGGGCAGGTGGCTCGCTGCCGACCCCTTTCGGCTCCCCATAGCGGATCGAGGGCTTGCGTTGGTCGCTGGCGAAGACACCGGCCGGGACGGGCTCTCGGCCAGACGCAATCTTTGCCAACGTGTCGGCCGCTTCGTAGTCCCGTCGCGGGATGTGGTTCAGCTCGAGGCCGTCGAACTTGTCTTCTAGCCGACGGACCTCTTGGCAGTACGTGGCCATCTTGGGATCGTGACAGCTTGAGTCCTTCATGACCTGGCCAACGACAAGCTCCGAGTCGCCCTGGACGTCCAGCCGTCGGACGCCCAGCTTTGATGGCGATGCGCAGGCCGTTGACGAGGGCCTCATACTCCGCTACATTGTTTGAGACAGGGAAATGAAGGCGGACCGCGTACTTCATACGTACCCCAAGTGGCGAGACAAAGGCCAGTCTCGCACCGGCGCCCCTCCTCATCAGCGACCCGTCGAAGAACATCGTCCAGTATTCCTGATCGACGACCACCATCGGCATTTGGACTTCGGTCCATTCCGCGATGAAGTCGGCGAGCACCTGGGACTCGATCGCCGCTCGTGGGGCATACGTGATCCCCTGATCCATCAGCTCAAGCGCCCACTTGGCGATCCTTCTGGTAGCCACTCGGTTCTGGATGACCTTGCCGAGAGGGAATGAGGAGACGACCGTCACCGGGTGTAATCCGAAGTAGTGACGGAGGCCCTCCTTAAATCGATCTATCTTCTTTTCTTCTGAACCCACATCCGTGGTGGCATAGCGGGAAAGATCATTAAATTGACTGAGGTAGTCAATCATTATTTTATTTCCCTGAGTCAAAGCTCTAAATTCCATCTTCTTCAATTCTAGCCTCCCGGTGGGAACATGGGTTTCAGTGAATCTTTGCTTAAATTCCTCCCAGGTAATGGGTTGCTCGCTAACCCTATTACGAGTATAAGTGAGTCACCATGCGACTTTAGGTCCAGTTAGCTGGTGAGCGGCATACCGGAGTTTTTCTTCATTAGAACTGTCAGACCCGGATTTTTCAATCCGAAATCCCCTGTGATTTAATGCACTATTCCACGGATCGTAGATAGTGCTCACGATTCTAAAATGAATATCAAATACATACCATGCGGAAGCATAAATAAAATAGTAAACTTACTCAGGGGCCGATTAGGCCGAACTCAATAAATTGCAGCAGCGGAAGAACGAAGCACGGGTGGGACCTTCAGACATGCCCACAGTGCGACCAACTGGAGGTTCGCGACCTAACCCTTGACATCTTCATCTTCTTTGCCTTTCGGACTGTAAGCATTGGCGATGCGTAGCAATCAAGCCTTGATTCGGATTTGTTATGAGAGCGAGTGTGAGCACACTAACCACCGTGCTCATGAGCCAATACAGAATGCAAATATATAGTATGCATGGCTTATCAAAGGAAAGGCTCGGGTTGTTTTATTTGCGTAAAACGCTTTTGGTAGCATTGTTATTATTAAACCATAGTGTTATTATGCTACCTAAAACTTCCCACGGCATTGCCAAATTGACTCACTCCCCCGAATGCCATATACTAAATGTCGTCTAAGACTCCAAACAATGAGTGGCATCATTTAGCTAATCCACCGATCAAACTCTTTATATATATATATATATATATACATCCATTTTGAATCCACCAACGTCCTCATGTATTCCGAATTCATACTAGTCCAATCTTGTAATCAATATTCACCAACTCCCTGCTTCTGAATTCCAATGATTCCCTAATAGGATTGCTTTTTAATCCACCGACATCATTCAAATCAGAACTTTCTAACAAATCAATCATTTCTGCTAATGATCCAAAACCATAAATTGCTCTTTCCATAATCACCCTTATTTTCATTATTTATCTCTAACTAATTCATCAATACTTCTGCACCAAGAATATCATTAATCTAGTTTATGCTTCAACTATCCTATCCCCAAATTTCTCCAAATTCAAATCATCTATCTAGGTCAATCCCTGTTAATTCCATTAAATCCAACAATTGCCTTTACACTCTTCTAATTCTCCAAAATCATTGATCCAAATTATACTCCGGTAATTATTATTATTCCTCCGATATACCCAAAAATTCAATTCATTCTTCCAGTATTTTAATCAAATCCTATCAATCACACTATTACTACATCTCTCAAGAATTTATATTAGTGTCGTAATCCAACAATTTCTTTTGCACATTCTAATCTTCCAAAAATCATTTAAATCATCTTTCTAACCCATCCATTCATATAGACTCCACCGATTTATTTCTCCTAAACCCCTCTCTAATATTCTCTTTTTATAATCGGCATGAATCCACCAATCATCGTTATGTATTTACCACAACAGTCATCCACTCTTCCTACGACTCTATTTATCTTCCTATCACTTTACTTTGTATAAGCAGAAGCTTTATCATCATTTAGCTTTTGAAATATAATACATAGAAAACTCCTGAGACTTAGCAGTTTGAACAAAACATATTGTATATGAGAATGCAATAACAGTAGCGATTCAGATTCCATCCACCGTTACATGGCATCTGCACCATATGCTTAATCCTTGACGTTATAGCCGCTTAACTTATCATCTGGGACGACACCGGGACAACACAAACCATGGCATTGCGCCCTTCACTTTCCCATTCCACCCACAAATCATTTTGAAAGCAGAACTATATCGGTTAAGTTTCCCATGTCCGCCCATGACCGTGGGCACGGCTATTCGAATAGTTTTGACTCTGCGAGTATGTACACTTTCACCACAAGCGATAATCCACCCATTGCCCCACCGATTCCTTGGTCGAGGTCGGATGATTATCACATGACTGCTCGTAATATCTAGTTCCACTAGTCATCTCACCCTATGGGAAAGCGCCCACTGCGGTGGGTCCCATCGTTGCACGGATGTTCACCACGGCTACCAAGATTATTGGGCTCCTCTCCCCTCAATGCTAGTACGACTGGTGAACGTCACCCTCCACTCGGTGTCCCTTTAGGCCTCCTTGCCCTTGCATAACCACGTCTATCCACTACCGGTGAGATGAGTCGGGAGTGTCGATACCGCTTCTTAGCCAAGTTGTAATTTGAGACATGTGGTTGCCTTTGTTTACGTGGGAGATCATGACAAGATTCAGTCCTTAGTATTACCAGGCGGTTCTACCACACTCCATATTTGTGCTCCCACCGCACCACATACCAGCCCCAAATCGTCCGCCCAGATATTCAAGCAAGTTGAGGTTTTGGGAGCATAAAATAATCATATCCAACACAAATACGGTCATTATCACCATGACTGCCCAAACCAGTTTCTCATGATTGAAAATGTTGATGAGGCTTGGGGCATTTCAGCGCCCCCAAGTATCTATGCAGTACTAAGCATGGCATATAATTACGGACTTATTTTCGAAAGGATACTATTATAATTTTTGCTAGGGCGACAAGGTTCGCATAATCAATATTCAAAAGTGGGTATAATATTAATCAAGGCAACAATAGGCATATACTAGAATCTTGAATTAAACATGTAGTTGCACATAAAATAATAGCATGCACTTTGATAATTTAAACAAAAATAATTTGCGTAAAATGTAGGTTCAACATGATCAAAGTATTGACTACTTTGGCGCGGTTCATCATGGTCTTGAGCTCACACAATGTTTTTCTCGTTTGATGGTCTTGATCTTCACCTTGCTCTTGATTACACTTGATCTCTCGATTCTTCGTGACTCCACTTCCTAATTACGTGCTAAACGAGTGAACACGAATAAAAGCAAATAACTCAAAAGATCCAAATAAATCCGAATAAACTCAATTTAGTGTTATTCTGAGTTAATTGGTGATTTGAGGCGAGGTTGGTAGTATAATACACTGACTCAGTCTTTATGTTAATAACCTTCTTTTATTATTTTTGCATTTATCGAGGAAGTTCCATGAGGTAGGTTAATCCTATGATCAGGTGTGAAAGTTGTCTGGAAATGTTGAGTATCATGCACCGAGGGTTATCTTTTAAGAATTAGGTCCCGAGCTGAGCTTATGGTGTACACTAAATTAACTTATCAATTTAATCCCAGAGCTTGCGTTTGAGACAGTTCATATGGTAATATGTTAGGTGAGTTTTATGGTTGATTAATCAATTTATTAATTAAATGATTAACACCCTAATTTATTAGCACACAGGACTATTTATTTGGCCATTGTTATTTAAATGGTTAACACCAACCGATTTCCATTTCTTATTGACCCGCGACCTTTGGGCTACTTTAGGTTTTAGATACAACTCGGATATAAATACCATTACCTGCTATGCCTAGAATCCTTGAGCTTCAGGTTACATATTAGTGGGATTATTTTTTTTTATTACCAATGACCCCCAGCTATTATATTCTAATAACTATACACTAATATGACCTTTTTAATTAGAGTCTTTGCGACATTAATATCCTTATCCTCTTGCTTGGCGCTAGACACAATTTAATCGTAATTACACTCTTATCTACTTGAGGTCAAACTTGTTGTTCTTGGTTATATATCAATATTGCTATTTAATTAAATTTACTACTTGAGATTTGCCTGATGGTGGTATTTTAATGTTAGAGCATAAGGGTAATGGTTTATGATTTAAACTACGCAGCGGTTAATTCTATATCATTTACTAATATGCAAGGGTTTACGATTTATTATTTAGGCAATCTTTATTTACTAAATCATCATTTCATGAGAGCATAGATCTACACAATATTCTTAATCAATATCTCACTATGCCCTTTCAAAATTTCTCTATTAAATTAAATCCAAATTAATCAAACCATGACAGTGGGACCCACCTCAATTTTCTTTCCTCTTCTTTTTTTTTCTCCACCGACCGCGCCTGGCTTCTTTCCTTTTTCTTTGCTCCCTTCCGCCGGCAGCTCTCTCCTCCTTCATTTCTAATCCCCCCCCATTTTCTCCAGCCGGCGGCCTCCTCCCACTCCCGGCCGACCGCGCCGAGCCCGGTGTCGCCTCGGCACCCTCATCCCCGCCTGCCTCCGCTCCGGCACCGCTCCGCCGGTCTTGACTTCCGAGCCCAACCTCGACTGCCGACTACTCCGCGCCGCCGCATGGCGCTGCGGCTTCACCGAGCCGCGCCTCGGCCGACCTCCTCCGGCGCCGCGCCGCCGCCGCCTCTGCCGCGCCCGGGCTGCGCCCGGTCGGCCTCGTCGGCTCCGCCATCTCGGTGCCGCCGCGCGCACGGTCTTCCTCGCCTTGTTGCCGCGCGCGCTGGCTGCGCCCTCGGTCGCCGTGCCGCGACGACGTTCTTTGCCGCCGCCGCCCACGCCGTCGGCCGGCCTAATTTCTTGGCGCGCGCCGCGATTGAACTGCCGTCGCTGCCGTGTACCACCACGGACTCCACCAGGAATCCAGCACCGGCCGCACCTCCGCCAGCGTTGCCTCAACTTTCTAGCCATTCTACTGCTCCTTCCCCTTTTCAACAAAAATGCTCCAACAAACTTGCATGTGAGAACTAATCATACAGTTGGAAAGCTCTCGAGATGAGGAACGCTACCATATAACATGCATTGGGTGATTTGAGATTCTTGAAAGGGATTGGAAGGAGAGAAGGTAGAGAAATGGACATGTACAAAAGTGCTTTTCTTTTGGAGAGGAGGTGGCGTGAAGAAGATGAAAATGGTCGTGTTGCTTTCGGTGGGCAAAGATAAATGGCGGGAGTAATCTTTGGATGGGAGAGGTGGCGTGGTGGTGTGGAAAAGGCGATGAGATGAATGATTCAGCTAGGTATATAAAAGTGAAAAGCGTAGCATGTATTAGCGAGTGAAGGGGTTGTAGCAATTTTAGATTTTGAATTTTAACTTGAATCCTAGTTCGTTTTAAGATTACCGATTTTAGTGTAATTTTAAAATTGGTTTATATATACATATTTTTTTTTGTTAACACTATTACTATTTATGTCGTTATTTCCAAGTGAAATTTTATATTTTAACTCCAGTTCTCCCTCGCTATACTGGATCATCTTTTCAGATTCGAATATAAAATTTTAGTTTTCTATTATTTGCATATTTTCTTTTATAGCATTACTAATGTTTGTTTTGTTTTTCATGAATTTCTTTAATTATCAAAATCTCATCCAAAGTTTTAAGAACCACTATATAAAAATCCAAATTCAAATAGAATACACGGCAAAAATAATTCAAAAGCTTAATATTTTCAAATTTAAAATTTTGGGATGTTACAAACCTACCCCCCTTAAAATGAATCTCGACCCCGAGATTCCGGTAGATTAGAAAGAAAGGAGATGAGGTCATTTTGGCTATCAAAAGGGGTTTTCAGGTGTTGCTCGACGTATAGTCCTTTAGCTTCATGGAGAGGTGAGAATCTGCACAACAGGGATTAGAACTTGGAGAAGTAAAAAGGGAAGAGAGAAACCTTGTTCTCCTAGATAGGTCGTAAACTTCCAGATGCTTGCTTGTTGACTTCGTCGTCTCTTTGCCTTCATAGAGTGGAGTGGTCGCATTGTCTTTTGGGCATATGATGGTCGTAGAACTCAGGCTGATGGGTGGGTAGTATTGGCTTATGCCCCAGGGAGGAAACGGCTTGAGAGATGTCGGTACGGGGTTGGATACATTTATATGGTGGTCTTTTGTCCTTATTAGTATAAGACTTTGGTCCTGTAAATCTTCCCGTACTAGCTTGGTTAGCTCTGGGTCCAGGTCGTCGCAATTTCAAAACATACGTCGCAGTAGCACTTCGACATTTCTGTCTTATAGTGCTACCCCCCTTAAATTAAACGTCCCTAGTCAATATTCTTCTCTTCTAGTTCCATGCATGATGGGTCCTGTGACGAATTAAAGACTCTTCCGCTGTACCTTGGTTGCCTTGGTCAGCGACAGGTTCAGGGGGCAATCTTGGGACAGTGGTCTTGTCCTTCACTAGGAAAACTTGTGGCCTAGCTCACAGGATTTCAGACGGGGTGAGGGTCGTCTTCGCAGTGGGACTAGCTTCATGGAGTATTTCACTTCCCAACGTCGACGTGCTTCTCATAATTGTGTTTAATTGGCGGCGATTTGTTCCATAGGTCTCTGGGGTAGGTAAGGAGAGAATGTCAGTAGGGCAGAGTCTCGGGTCTGGGCCTTTGGCGATCTATCACTTTGCTTCGGTAGACCTGTCTGGGTTTGCAGCAACAGGATGAGAGGGAATAGCATGAGGTGAAGATTGAGTCGTGGGGATAAGGTGATCTAACCCATTCCAATTTTTTTTTTTTTAAAAGAGTGCACCCAAGGAGCTGGGGTGGTAGAAATCACTCAAATTTTCAAAAATAAGCTTTTCCCATGACTGCGAAATAGGACGCCCGAGGGCAAGAAGGCAGTGCACGGGGACAAAGTAAAATCTTGCGACCATACAACGTCTATTCTGGGAGCACACATAAGAGGCTGGGGTTCATCTGCATAGTTTGTTTGAAACGGAACCACTTTATCTTCATGACGATCTTCAACGTTCCTAACCTTAAATTTTTGGAGTAAGGTACGAGATGAGGATCAAAAATTTTCTTCCCAAATCAATAGAAAGAAGAGGAAAGTATTTGAAGGTGGTTGGCTTGATATCATTTCTTATTCCAGTATTATCATTATTAATATTATCATTTTAATGAAACTTTGTGGCAAAATGAAGATTTTATTTTAACTAGGGTGATAAAACCAAGCAGGGGAAATAGGTTTTTACCAACATAACTCTTTCGAAGGTAACACCCCAAGGTTAACCCTTAGGATCTATTTTTGAAAAACAAGGTCCTTGTTGGGGAAAGCTTTCAAGAAATAACTTTGTTTTGAACTATTCAAGAAACCGAGGTAAAGTTTTAAATAAGTTTTTGGTAAGTAGTTGAACTTATGAAAATTTCCTCGGAAGATCCAGGTTTGTCAAAATGAGTTTGAAAAGGGGTTTCGTAAACAATTTGATAATCAGTCCTCCAAGGATAAACAATTTTTTTTTTTTTGAAATAAAGCTTTAAATTCAAACATCATGACTATTGGCCCAAAATAGGTTTTCAAAAAGAATTTACAAGAGGAGCACTAGATTTTCATCCTTTTGAGTTCAAGGTAAGAGAGCATGAGAAGTAGAAGTGGTTAAGGCAGCATATGGATAAGAGGGATTCATCTAAGAGAGATAAGAACGAGCAATATAACTTGTATTTTCGGAGATAGTGTTTTTAAAGAAATATGTCTAGTCATGGAACTAACGGCCAGGCTAACTAGGTCACGACCTGCAGTCGATATGCTCTGATACCATCCCTGTCAGACCCGGATTTTTCAATCCGAAATCCCTGTGATTTAATGCACTATTCCCTGGATCAGTAGATAGTGCTCACAGTTACAGAAAATGAATATCAAATACATACCATGCGGAAGCATAAATAAAATAGTAAACTTACTCAGGGGCCGATTAGGCCGAACTCAATAAATTGCAGCAGCGGAAGAACGAAGCACTGGTGGGACCTTCAGACATGCCCACAGCGTACCAAGCGGAGGTTCGCGACCTAGCCCTTGACATCTTCATCTTCTTTGCCTTTCGGACCTGTAAGCATTGCTGATGCGTAGCAATCCAAGCCTTGATTCTGGATTTGTTATGAGAGCGAGTGTGAGCACACTAACCACCGTGCTCCGCGAGCCAATACACAGAATGCAAATATATAGTATGCATGGCTTATCAAAGGAAAGGCTCGGGTTGTTTTATTTGCCAGAAAACGCTTTTGGTAGCATTGTTATTATTAAACCATAGTGTTATTACTGCTACCTAAAACTTCCCACGGCATTGCCAAATTGACTCACTCCCCCGAATGCCATATACTAAATGTCGTCTAAGACTCCAAACAATGAGTGGCATCATTTAGCTAATCCACCGATCAAACTCTTTATATATATATATATATATACATCCATTTGAATCCACCAACGTCCTCATGTATTCGAATTCATACTAGTCCAATCTTGTAATCAATATTCACCAACTCCACATCAATTCCAATGATTCCCTAATAGGATTGCTTTTTAATCCACAGACATCATTCAAATCGAACTTTCTAACAAATCAATCATTTCTGCTAATGATCCAAAACCATAAATTGCTCTTTCCATAATCACCCTTATTTTCATTATTTATCTCTAACTAATTCATCAATACTTCTGCACCAAGAATATCATTAATCTAGTTTATGCTTCAACTATCCTATCCCCAAATTTCTCCAAATTCAAATCATCTATCTAGGTCAATCCCTGTTAATTCCATTAAATCCAACAATTGCCTTTACACTCTTCTAATTCTCCAAAATCATTGATCCAAATTATACTCGGTAATTATTATTATTCCTCCGATATACCCAAAATTCAATTCATTCTTCCAAGATTTTAATCAAATCCTATCAATCACACTATTACTACATCTCTCAAGAATTTATATTAGTGTCGTAATCCAACAATTTCTTTTGCACATTCTAATCTTCCAAAATCATTTAAATCATCTTTCTAACCCATCCATTCATATAGACTCCACCGATTTATTTCTCCTAAACCCCTCTCTAATATTCTCTTTTTATAATCGGCATGAATCCACCAATCATCGTTATGTATTTACCACAACAGTCATCCACTCTTCCTACGACTCTATTTATCTTCCTATCACTTTACTTTGTATAAGCAGAAGCTTTATCATCATTTAGCTTTTGAAATATAATACATAGAAAACTCCTGAGACTTAGCAGTTTGAACAAAACATATTGTATATGAGAATGCAATAACAGTAGCGATTCAGATTCCATCCACCGTTACATGGCATCTGCACCATATGCTTAATCCTTGACGTTATAGCCGCTTAACTTATCATCGGGACGACACCGGGACAACACAAACCATGGCATTGCATCGCCTTCACTTTCCCATTCCACCCACAAATCATTTTGAAAGCAGAACTATATCTGGTTAAGTTTCCCATGTCCGCCCATGACCGTGGGCACGGCTATTCGAATAGTTTTGACTCTGCAGAGTATGTACACTTTCACCACAAGCGATAATCCACCCATTGCCCCACCTGATTCCTTGGTCAGGAGGTCAGACAGATTATCACATGACTGTTCAGAATATCTAGTTCCACTAGTCATCTCACCCTATGGGAAACTGCCCACTTGCGGTGGGTCCCATACGTTGCACGGGATGTTCACCACGGCTACCGGATTATTGGGCTCCTCTCCCTCAATGCTAGTACGGTGGTGAACGCCACCCTCCACTCGGTGTCCCTTTAGGCCTCCTTGCCCTTGCATAACCACGTCTATCCACTACCGGTGAGATGAGTCGGGAGTGTCGATACCGCTTACTTAGCCAAGTTGTAATTTAGACATGTGGTTGCCTTTGTTTTACGTGGGAGATCATGACAAGATTCAGTCCTTAGTATTACCTGGGCGGTTCTACCACACTCCATATTTGTGCTCCCACCGCACCACATACCAGCCCCCAAATCGTCCGCCCAGATATTCAAGCAAGTTGAGGTTTTTGGGAGCATAAAATAATCATATCCAACACAAATACCAGTCATTATCACCATGACTGCCCAAACCAGTTTCTCATGATTGAAAATGTTGATGAGGCTTGGGGCATTTCAGCGCCCCCAAGTATCTATGCAGTACTAAGCATGGCATATAATTACGGACTTATTTTCGAAAGGATACTATTATAATTTTTGCTAGGGCGACAAGGTTCGCATAATCAATATTCAAAAGTGGGTATAATATTAATCAAGGCAACAATAGGCATATACTAGAATCTTGAATTAAACATGTAGTTGCACATAAAATAATAGCATGCACTTTGATAATTTAAACAAAAATAATTTGCAGAAAATGTAGGTTCAACATGATCAAAGTATTGACTCGCCTGGCGCGGTTTACCGCGGTCTTGAGCTCACACAATGTTTTTCTCGTTTGATGGTCTTGATCTTCACCTTGCTCTTGATTACACTTGATCTCTCGATTCTTCAGGACTCCACTTCCTAATTACGTGCTAAACGACTGAACACGAATAAAAGCAAATAACTCAAAAGATCCAAATAAATCCGAATAAACTCAATTTAGTGTTATTCTGAGTTAATTGGTGATTTGAGGCGAGGTTGGTAGTATAATACACTGACTCAGTCTTTATGTTAATAACCTTCTTTTATTATTTTTGCATTTATCGAGGAAGTTCCATGAGGTAGGTTAATCCTATGATCAGGTGTGAAAGTTGTCTGGAAATGTTGAGTATCATGCACCGAGGGTTATCTTTTAAGAATTAGGTCCCGAGCTGAGCTTATGGTGTACACTAAATTAACTTATCAATTTAATCCCAGAGCTTGCGTTTGAGACAGTTCATATGGTAATATGTTAGGTGAGTTTTATGGTTGATTAATCAATTTATTAATTAAATGATTAACACCCTAATTTATTAGCACACAGGACTATTTATTTGGCCATTGTTATTTAAATGGTTAACACCAACTGATTTCCATTTCTTATTGACCCGCGACCACTGGGCTACTTTAGGTTTTAGATACAACTCGGATATAAATACCATTACCTGCTATGCCTAGAATCCTTGAGCTTCAGGTTACATATTAGTGGGATTATTTTTTTTTATTACCAATGACCCCCAGCTATTATATTCTAATAACTATACACTAATATGACCTTTTTAATTAGAGTCTTTGCGACATTAATATCCTTATCCTCTTGCTTGGCGCTAGACACAATTTAATCGTAATTACACTCTTATCTACTTGAGGTCAAACTTGTTGTTCTTGGTTATATATCAATATTGCTATTTAATTAAATTTACTACTTGAGATTTGCCTGATGGTGGTATTTTAATGTTAGAGCATAAGGGTAATGGTTTATGATTTAAACTCTGCAACGGTTAATTCTATATCATTTACTAATATGCAAGGGTTTACGATTTATTATTTAGGCAATCTTTATTTACTAAATCATCATTTCATGAGAGCATAGATCTACACAATATTCTTAATCAATATCTCACTATGCCCTTTCAAAATTTCTATTAAATTAAATCCAAATTAATCAAACCATGACAATGGGACCCACCTCAATTTTCTTTCCTCTTCTTTTTTTCTCCACCGACCGCTACCGGCTTCTTTCCTTTTCTTTGCTCCCCCTTCCGCCGGCAGCTCTCTCCTCCTTCATTTCTAATCCCCCCCCATTTTCTCCAGTGGCTGGCCTCCTCCCACTCCCGGCCGACCATGGGAGCCGGTGTCGCCTCGGCACCCTCATCCCCCGCCCGCTCCGCCCGCCGCTCACGGTCTTGACTTCCGAGCCCAACCTCGATTGCCGACTACTCCACGCCGCCGCATGGCGCTGCAGCTTCACCGAGCCGCGGCTACGACCTCCTCCGGCCCAGCCGCTGCCGCCATCGCCTCTGCCGCGCCGGGCTGCGCCCGGTCGGCCTCGTCGGCTCCGCCATCTCGGTGCCGCCGCGCCGCCGGTCTTCCTCGCCTTGTTGCCGCGGCTGGCTGCGCCCTCGGTCGCCGTGCGCGACGACGTTCTTTGCCGGCCGCCTCCACGCCGTCGGCCAGCCTAGCTGCTGGCGCCGCGCCGCATTGAACTGCCGTCGCTGCCGTGTACCACCACGGACTCCACCAGGAATCCAGCACCGGCCGCACCTCCGCCAGCGTTGCCTCAACTTTCTAGCCATTCTACTGCTCCTTCCCCTTTTCAACAAAAATGCTCCAACAAACTTGCATGTGAGAACTAATCATACAGTTGGAAAGCTCTCGAGATGAGGAACGCTACCATATAACATGCATTGGGTGATTTGAGATTCTTGAAAGGGATTGGAAGGAGAGAAGGTAGAGAAATGGACATGTACAAAAGTGCTTTTCTTTTGGAGAGGAGGTGGCGTGAGAAGAAGATGAAAATGGCTGTGTTGCTTTCGGCTGGGCAAAGATAAATGGCCAGGAGTAATGCTGGATGGGAGAGGTGGCGTGGTGGTGTGGAAAAAGGCAGTGAGATGAATGATTCAGCTAGGTATATAAAAGTGAAAAGCAGTAGCATGTATTAGCAGTGAAGGGGTTGTAGCAATTTTTAGATTTTGAATTTTTAACTTGAATCCCTAGTTCGTTTTTAAGATTACCGATTTTAGTGTAATTTTAAAATTGGTTTATATATACATATTTTTTTTTGTTAACACTATTACTATTTATGTCGTTATTTCCAAGTGAAATTTTATATTTTAACTCCAGTTCTCCCTCGCTATACTGGATCATCTTTTCAGATTCGAATATAAAATTTTAGTTTTCTATTATTTGCATATTTTCTTTTATAGCATTACTAATGTTTGTTTTGTTTTTCATGAATTTCTTTAATTATCAAAATCTCATCCAAAGTTTTAAGAACCACTATATAAAAATCCAAATTCAAATAGAATACACGGCAAAAATAATTCAAAAGCTTAATATTTTCAAATTTAAAATTTTGGGATGTTACAAGAACATCCCACAGTATCCAACCTTTTCCCTATCTCTATCAACCAGTCACTAGCATCCAGCGGATCCACCGCCTTGGCAAAAGTAGGGGGTCGGGTCTGCAAGAAATCTCCCAGGCTAACTCCTGTAGTAGTAGGAGGATGAGGTCTTGCCACCGGTCAAGAATGACTCCATAAAACGATTTTGATTTTCCTGGGCTTCTTTCCTGGAATTTTCTAAAAATCTGAGGACCTCTCCCATAACTCCTAATGGGTCTGCAGGCCTAGAAGACGATGACTGATCAGTGCCGGGTATAACTGCTGGGTGTGGTTGCGCACCAGTCGGTCGTGGAGGATTCTCTGTTGGCATGCCTTCAGGTACAGGTTGAAGAGGACCCAATCTTAAACCCAATTCCTGCTCATTTCGCGGACGATCATCCATCCTACAGAGGCATGGCGATAGGTTTTAATTGCACTGGTAAACAATTCTACCCACACCACTCTCTTTCTACAAGGTGACGGCCGGACGTCCTAACTTTTAACCGTGTTTAGCAGTCATGTTTAGGTGAATCATAGAATTTAAGGTAATTTGACAACTAACAGCAGCATATTAGAGATAAGAATGCATCTGTATGGGTAGTTGAGGTTTTAATTCTTGTTTAGCCAACAAATCCCAAGGTGAAAAGAACTAACTTCAACAAGCTCAAAGAAGAGAAAAAGAACGGAAAATCCAATCCTATGCTATCTGGAATTCTCGCATCCAGCTACGCTCGAGAACCCTCTCTCGAGGTCGCCCAAAACTGCGCGTTTGGGAACACGCTCAGGGCTCATTCCTGAGTACGCCCAGGACTTCGTTCCTGGGTACGCCTAGGCTACGCGCCCGGGTGAGCCACGAACCACTCGTTCGGGAAATCTCGAGTTTAGCAAAATCGGGTAAGTGAATTTTTTCATCGGCCTTAAATTAATTTAGGTTCCATGTAAACACCCTCAGCGCCCCGTATTCAAGGTCAGTGGGGAGGACTGCCTCGACACCGTAGACCATGAAGAAAGGAGTGTAGCCGGTGGCCCGGCTATGGGGTCGTCCGCAGGCTCCAGATCACCGAGGGCAGCTCCACGAGCCATCGCTTGCCATATTGGTTCAGCTGATTGAAGATCCGAGGCTTGAGGCCCTGCAAAATCATGTCGTTGGTGCGCTCGACTTGCCCGTTCGTGCAGGGGTGCGCCACAGCAGCCCAGTCGACTCGGATGTGGTGGTCGTCGCAGAACTCGAGGAATTTCTTCCCTATGAACTGCGTCCCATTGTCGGTGATGATGGAGTTGGGGACTCCGAAAACGGTGGATGATGTCGGTGAAGAATGCCACGGCCTCGTCTGATCGGATCCTGGAGATCAGCCAGGTTTCTATCCAGTTGGTGAATTTGTCCACGGCGACGAGGAGGTGAGTGTAGCCCCCGGGCGCCCTCTTGAGAGGTCCGACCAGATCAAGCCCCCAGACCGTGAACGACCAAGTGATGGGGATTGTCTGGAGCGCCCGGGCTGGCATGTGGGTCTGCCGAGCGTAGAATTGGCACCCTTCGCAAGTACGCACAATTCTTTCGGCGTCGGCTACCGCCGTCGCTAATAAAATCCTTAGGAATGCACTTCCACCGGTGCAGCGGCGTGACGTGATGCCCGCGAACCCCACCATGGATGTCTTCCTGCCTTTTCCCTTGTTCAATCGAATGCGGCACTGGGATGTTGGTGTGGCTCTTCTTGTAGAGCTCCTCGTCTATGACGACAAATGACTTGGCTCGTCGCGCAAGCCGTCGCGCCTCCGTTTTATCGGCGGGGAGGACCTCGCGGATCAGGCAGTCGAGGTAGGGCGTCCTCCAGTCAGCCTGAGGGTCAGGCTCAGCTGCTGGGTCTTCATCGACCTGCATGACCACGAAGGCGGCGGGAGCTAATAGCGGGTTAGCCCCCGAGGGTGAAGGGTCGGCTCTCGGCCCCAGGGCAGGTGGCTCGCTGCCGACCCCTTTCGGCTCCCCATAGCGGATCGAGGGCTTGCGTTGGTCGCTGGCGAAGACACCGGCCGGGATGGGCTCTCGGCCAGACGCAATCTTTGCCAACGTGTCGGCCGCTTCGTTGTCCCGTCGCGGGATGTGGTTCAGCTCGAGGCCGTCGAACTTGTCTTCTAGCCGACGGACCTCTTGGCAGTACGTGGCCATCTTGGGATCGTGACAGCTTGAGTCCTTCATGACCTGGCCAACGACAAGCTCCGAGTCGCCCTGGACGTCCAGCCGTCGGACGCCCAGCTTGATGGCGATGCGCAGGCCGTTGACGAGGGCCTCATACTCCGCTACATTGTTTGAGACAGGGAAATAAGGCGGACCGCGTACTTCATACGTACCCCAAGTGGTGAGACAAAGGCCAGTATTCCTGATCGATGACCACCGTCGGCATTTGGACTTCGGTCCATTCCGCGATGAAGTCGGCGAGCACCTGGGACTCGATCGCCGCTCGTGGGGCATACGTGATCCCCTGATCCATCAGCTCAAGCGCCTACTTGGCGATCCTTCTGGTAGCCTCTCGGTTCTGGATGACCTTGCCGAGAGGGAATGAGGAGACGACCGTCACCGGGTGTAATCCGAAGTAGTGACGGAGTTTCCTTTTTGTGATGAGGACGGCATAGAGGAGCTTTGGATAGGAGTTCCTTGAGCTTGTCAAGCACCTCCTGGGCCTCAGGTGTCCACGTGAAACGGTCTGCATTTTCTTGAAAGAACCGGTATAGGGTAGGCCTCGGTCGAGGCGCTAAATGAAACAAATTGATTTGGCTGCGAGGCAACCTGCAACCCGTTGCACCCCCTTAAGGATCTGAATTGGGCCCATTTTGGTAATAGCCGTGATTTTTTGGGGTTGGCTTGATGCCACGCTCGAGAGCGATGAACCCAAGCAAAGATACCCTTGGGACCCTGAAAATGCACTTCTCGGAGTTGAGCTTGATGTCGTTCTCTTTTAGCTTTTCGAAGGCTAACTCGAGGTCGACAACAAGATTGTCGGTCTGTTTGGACTTGACTATGATGTCGTCCACGTATGCCTCAACGGTCCGCCCGATGAGGTCTCCGAAACACTTGAGCATACAACGTTGGTAAGTAGCTCCCGCATTTTTCAGACCGAACAACATGGACATGTAGCAGGACGATCCGAAGGGGTGATGAAGGAGGTCGCGAGCTGGTCGGACTCCTTCATCGCGATCTGGTGGTAACCGGAATAGGCATCAAGGAAGCAAAGGGTTTCGCACCCCGAGGTCGAGTCGACTACTTGATCTATGCACAGCAAAGGAAACGGATCCTTAGGACACGCCTTGTTAAGGCTCGTGTAGTCAACACACATTCTCCATTTCCCACTCTTTTTTCTCACAAGAACAGGATTAGCTAACCACTCGGGGTGATACACCTCCTTGATGAACCCGGCCGCCAAAAGCTTCGTGATCTCCTCGCCGATTGCTCTGCGTTTCTCCTCGTCAAAGCGGCGCAGGCGTTGCTTCACCGGCTTGGAGCCCGGCCTGATCCACAAGGCGTGCTCGGCGACTTCCCTCGGTATGCCCGGCATGTCCGAGGGTTTCCTGTAATTTGCTTGTTCGCGCGGAGGAAGTTGACGAGCGCGTTTTCCTATTTGGGGGAGAGGGCGGTGCCGATACGCACCGTCTTCCCGTTGGAGATGCTGGGGTCAATGAGGACCTCCTTAGTGTCCTCGGCCGGCTTTTAAACGACCTGGACGTCTTCTTGGCGTCGGGCGCCTTCTCGTCGACCACTTGGTGAACGGCTGGGAGCCCCTCGGAGGCGATGATCACCGAGGTGAACTCGCAGTACTCCACCTCGTACTCGTAGGCGCGCTGGACAGAGGTGCTGACCGTGATGATGCCCTTTGGCCCCGGCATCTTCAGCTTCAGATAAGTGTAGTTGGGGACGGCCATGAACTTCACGTAGCACGGACGCCCCAAGATAGCGTGGTAGGTCCCATGGAACCCAACCACCTCGATGGTGAGGGTCTCCGTCCTGAAGTTGGACGGAGTCCCAAAGGTGACGGGCAGGTCGATTTGCCCAAGTGACACGATCTGCTTCCCTGGCACGATGCCATGGAAGGGTGCTCCGTTCGGACGGATGCGTGCCCGGCTGATGCCCATGGCATCGAGGGTCTCGGCGTAGATGATGTTGAGGCCGCTGCCCCCATCCATCAGCACCTTGGTGAGCCACTTCGTATCGACCACGAGAGCGCGTACCGGCCTGGCCGCGGAATGTGCTCTGGATGGTCAGACCGGTCGAAGGTGATGGGCGAGCCAGACCACTTGAGGAAAGTGGGTGTGGCCGGCTCGATCTCGTAGACCTCGCGACGCTCGAGCTTTTGACGGCGCTTGGAGGCGTAGGACTCGGAGCCCCTGAAGATCATGAGGCAGGCGGTCTCGGTTGGGAAGACCGCGTCCTCCACCTCGGCGTCATCGTCCTTGGGGTCGGGCTTCTTCGGCTCCCCCTTCTTGGGGCCTCCTGCCAAGAATTTCCTTATGAGACCGCAGTCCTTGAGGGCATGCTTGATGGGGTAGCCATGGTTTGGGCACGGTCCCTCGAGCATCTTCTCGAAGTGAGCCGGGGTGCCCTCAGTGGACACCTTCTTGCCCTTTCGCTCGGCAGTGGCCACGAGAGAGCCCTCGCACCGCTGCTTGTTCTTTTTCTTCTTCTTGGCAGAGCGGTTGGGCGCCTCGCCGGCGTCCTTGTCCCGATTCGCTTTGCCCTTGTGCGGTCGAAGATCGCCCCCACCGCGTCCTTGCCAGAGGCGTGGCTGGTGGCGATGTCGAGAAGCTCCTTGGTGGTCCACGGACTCTTCTGCCCCAGCTTGTGAACCAGGGACTCGCAGGTGGTCCCGGACAAGAACGCCCCAATGACGTCGGCGTCGGCGATGTTAGGTAGCTCATTGCACTGCCTAGTGAAACGTCGGATGTACTCACAGAAAGTTTCTCCCGACTTATGTCGGTAGTTCTTGAGGTCCCATGGGTTCCTAGGCGTGTGTAAGTGCCCTGGAAGTTACCCACGATGATCTCTTTCAGGTTCGCCCAACTTTGAATCCGGTTGGGTGGGAGATGCTCCAGCCATGCTCGTGCCGAATCGGCCAGGAACAAGGGGAGGTTGCGGATAATGAAATAATCGCTATCCATGCCATCGGCTTTACAAGCAAGCCGGTAATCCTCGAGCCACAGGCCGGGGTTCATTTCCCCGGAGTATCTCGGGATATTGGTCGGTGGACGGTATCGCGATGGGAAGGCCGTGTTGAGGATGTGCCGGCCCAAAACCTAGAGCCCCGACGGATCGGGGCTCGGGCTCCGATCCTCGGCGCTGTCGTAGCGTCCGCCGCGACGTGGGTGGTAGCCGCGGCTGGCTCCCTCTCTGTAATGTCCCCATTTCGAGGCGATACGAACGCCATTTCCGTCTGAAATGTCAAGAATGATGTTCCATTATGTAAAGCGATTATCACAACAGTACACACATACAATATAGACTTCCTTTATTACAATATATGGTTAACATGAGTATAACAACGGCAGTAAGCCCACAAACCACAACATATTACACAACACACCCCAAGCGGCCTGAGTGCGGCTAAGACCTAACACCAATCATCATCTGAAACGATTGGCTCCTCCAGGGCTTCTTCCTCTTCTGGGCCTCCTTCCATCCATTGTCCTTCTGGTAATTTATTCATGAAGTCATGAGTACCACCGTACCCAGCAAGTCACAAGGGTAATCCTTTCTTTATTATATGCAAGGATATTCAAGGCTTGCATATAGGATTTTATTACATTTGTGGATGCAATTTTATTTGCAACCAATCAAAATTTAAAATGTTTGCTCCTTAAGATCAGGGGGTTTTTAACCAGCAAAATGTTCATTCATATCTCAATTCAATTCCAAAGATCTACTTATGCCTCATTGTTGGAATCACCCAATTAACACGACTTCAATAGCAAGAAGCACAGTATTCGAATACCATTAGTTTACTCTGCGAGTTTGCTTAACTTTACCACACGATGTAATGACCAATTGTTTATTCCAAAATTTTGGAGAAAAAAAATTTTTAAATATAAAATTAAATTAAATTAGTTTAAAATAAAAATAAGAGTTTTGTTTGTGTGAAATTTGAATTTTGTTTGCCCTGATTCTCTGCTTTTAGAAAGGTAGATTTGAAAAGTAATTTAAAGTAAAATTTAAAAATGTTATTAAATAAAATGATATTTTGATTTTCTGTAAAAATCCTATGTCAAATTAATCATTTGAATTTATTTGGCCTTTATTTGGTGTTCTGAGTTTTTCTCGAGTTTTAAAATTCCATTTTAAAATAAAAAGTATTTTAGGTATGAAATTTAAAATACCAAAAGTAGTTGGAAATATTTTATTAAGTCCAAAATGTCTCCAGGAAGTTCTTTGAATTTTACTGGAATTTTTGGATGTAATTTCATATTTTTTCTGAGCTTTACTGAATCTTCTGGTGTTTTCTGAAAATCTAAATCAAATTTAATCCTCTGCCGCCCGATCTAATCTCATGCGTCCATTTTCACCTAACCCTTTTCGCTCTCCATCCGATGATCCCGATTTCCTCCTTGCGTCACATCGCTCATCCGATCGTCCGCTCTTTCCTCTCTCTCTTCTCTCTCGTTGATAAACCTGGCCCCACTGTCGCTGAATAAAATTATTTTCTTTACAAAATAATTTGGCCAGAAAATCAAAATCCTTGCTGACGTCATAAATTTCTTTTCCACAGAAAAACAATTCATTTAAAAATCATTTCCGTTGATGACGTCATAATTTGATTTTTCAGTTCAAAAATAATTCTAGAAAATCGGTTTATTCTTTTCTCTCTTTTCAAACTTCCGAGAGCCCGTTCGTTATCGTTTTAACTCCGATTGAGCCCATTAAAATTTCTAAATTTATCTAAAATTCTAATATATCTATTTATACCCTATTTTCAAATTTTTGAAATTTTTGAATTTATTTGGTTTAAACTAAATCTTAATTAGAATTTTTATTTAATAAAATAAAATTAAATATTAATATTTGCTAAAAATATTTTATTTGAGTTCTTTGAGCCTCAAGGAAGTTTCGAAATTTTTTTTAGAATTTTCGGAGTTTGTTTGAGCTCAATTTCAAAATCTCAAACAAAAATACAAAAAAAAAAGAAAATGGAGAGAGTGAACAGTGCCCGTGGGCACTGTTCATCTTCCAGAGTTTCGTCCCGAGCGCTCGCGACGCCGCCGCCATGGCTGTAGATTTTAAAACTTGATTTCCCATTGATTTTCTCAACGATTTTTCGTGAAATAAATTGCATTCAATTCCTCTCATCAAGGGCTTTCAATTCCTCACCGTTTCCCCTCACATTTATGAGTATTTACACGAAATTTAAACCGTGCTCTAAATGGCATGCACCGTTGATCTCCCTCTCCGGTCCACCTCCACCCCTATAAAAGGGAGCACCGGGTGCCCCTTCTCAACCTCACTCAACCCCCGAAATCTCAAAGCCTCTCTCCCATTCTTCTCTCCGCAATAGCCATTTCTCTTTTGTGAACCGAGTGGTGTTCTTCGGCCATTTGCGCCTCCAACAGTGGAGTCCGGTCACTTTTGACCACACCGTTGGCTTCGCCTCCTCGCGTTCTACGCGGTGCTCCTCTCGCTTTTGCCGGAGCATCACCGGAGCATCGCCGGACCACCGTGGCCAAACCGCGCCGTCGTTTTTCTCCTCGTTGCGAGCCGACCGTGCGTGTTCCATCAAAACCGAGGTGAGCATCATGTTCCCGACGTTCTCCTCTTCGTTTCGCCACAAACCTCACCCACTAACTCCTCTCCGTTTGTCCGGAACGCCGATGTCAACCCGCCGGTCGCCTAATGTCTTCTCCGCCATGTTTCGTCACCATCCGATGTCCGTTGGCCGAGCCGCCTGTATCGTTGAGTTCGCCTCGACGCGTTCTACGCCATGCTCCCATCGCCATCACTCGAAGACTCCCCGAGGCGTCGTCGACCTGGTTGAGCCAGACGCGGAAACCGTGCCTTCGCGCGTACACCACTTTTTCGGTAAGCGCTTTGATTTCTGTTCGCGTCATATCGTGTCCTAGTCTCCAAGAAATTTATCTATCATTTTTATTTAATTTTTCATGGATCCAATTATCAGAAATTGAACTTTCCGCGAAAATGGTCGTTTTTGACTCCCGAGGTCGATTCGTCGTCTCTGTTGAGTTTTAGCCTGTGCCGTAATTTTTCTTGGACTTGCCTCGCCGCGTTCTACGCCGTGCTTCCTTCCGTTTCCCCAAAAAGCATCCACAAATTTTTGCCTCCGACACCTCGCCATGGCCGCCAATGGCATCTCGTGTCTCCGTCTATCCGTTGGTGTTTTCCCCAATCCGTTCGCGTCATATCGTGCCAAACCATCCCAGGTAGCTACCTTCCAAATAGTTTTGGATTCGCTTCACCGAGCATCAAGATATCAAGTTTTTCCTTTTCCCTTCCCGACATCGTTCAAACGTCGATTGCGCCGTCTCCGATGGGTTTTCGGCTGAGACGACGATTTTCCTAGCTTTGCCAAGCCGCGTTTTAGCCCGTGCTCACCCTACATCTCCACGTTCCATACCCGGTACTATCTCCCTCCAATCTGTCGTTGTCGCAACATCGCCATCACTGTCGTTACCCCTCACCGCCAGTGATTGCCGTCGTTCCTCGACGCCGTAACCATGTCACTACCTTTGCCTCGTCTCCATTATTCTATTTTGTCCGTTCGCCATCACTTCGCAACCAATCAACACCGTTTTATTCAAAAAGAAATTCTCGGATTTTGTTATCATTTGATGTGATCTTTAAAACTTCCAGATATTCGTTCTCCCTCATTCGAACTCCGAATCCGTTGATTCTTTCTTCTAAATTCATCTAAAATCTTAACCTTTCTTCTAGTATATATTTTGTATTTTTGTGATTTTATTTGTATTTATTTGTTCTTTTGTATTTATCGTTCCGCGCGTAGAACCCGACGTAATCAAGAAATTTCCGACCACAAAGAAGAAAGTCAAGATATCGCACACGAAGGCAAGTCTCCTTTGAACATCTTGAACCCATGTTTGAGAAATGTTTTGATTATTTTAAATCTAATGCATTGCTATATTACATAAAATGATAATTTCTGTTTTAGAGATATTAGTTAAACCGATAGTTGTTATACCCTCATTTGGCATTGACAACCATGTACCTTTGACACCCTAGGATTTTCTTTGTCTCAATAATGACATTATTATTAAACTTTGGTAAATGTTGTAACGGTAGTAAAATGCTTAGTCATGCTATATACTCCTTTGGTACCTTTTGAAATGGGAAATTATATTTTGTGGAACTGGATTTTGTTCAGAATTTAGTGGTGATTGGAGTTGCCACTGTTCTTTAAAACTAAAATAAAATGTGAGAGTTGGTTTAGGCTGGGGCGGATGGTAAGATTGGTTTGGTGCGGTTAGCACGAGAACTTGTAAAGTGTATGTTCCGCCCTAGTCAATTAAGGACCGACGCTTGTGTTTGTCCAGACTGAGCACTACCGTACAACCACAAGTCTATATGGGTACGACCTAGCTGACTAACTTACGATAGTTTAGTCTAGGTACCACCAGTGGAAAGTGGGTGCCAGGGTGTACTGTTTATCCTGATGAGGGACGAGTTCTTGTACTCATACGGCGCAAGAGGGGCTTCGATTGGGTGGTTTAACCCTTCAGCGGTGGAACCTCAGCGGGTGGTAACTAGCTAGACTAGAGTAAGGTAAAAGCTTTGTGATATTTTATCTGGGTCTCATGCCTAAGGAAGCGTGTTGACTATTAAGACAACTTATCTCTTGTGGGTAAAGTGTACAACCTCTGCAGAGTGTAAAACTATTCGAATAGCCGTGCCCACGGTCAAGGGCGGGCAAGGAATGCATTCACATGGTAGATCTTGGGTTTTGGTTTTAAAATAAAAATTTTGGAAACCGGGAGTGGTTGGAACTTCTGGAGTTGTCATGGCGGTGTAGCCAGTGTGGGTGGTGTAACCCGTTTTTCTTAAACCCTGGCGGTGTAGCCAGTGAGGGTGGTGTAACCCGTTTTCTTAAACTTTGGCGGTTAGCCAGTGGTTTAGTGTGGGTGGTTTAACCCGTGGTTTTGAACTTTGGCGGGTTGAGCCAGTATTCAAGTGTTGGTGGTTGGAACCTTCACTATAAAATTATTGATAGATTACATTAAAACAATCACTTTGCTAAAGTGATGCCTTTAAAAATAATTAATGGTATTTGAAATAAAATATGGCTTTGTGCAAAAGAACCATATGATCCTCCTTTGTTAAGCCTTGCATCTATTGCATTTTCCCAAGACTTATGAGTACTTTATGTACTCACATGCTACACTTAAAATAATACCCAGAGGAATATGAAGCTCAAGAAGGAAACTTCGACTACGATGCATATGGATTCGACGAAGGCTTTCCGAGTACTAGGTTGCGCTCCCGGTCAATTGCACGTGGCGTATTGATGGGTCTTCATCCATTGGATTTATTTTGCTTCCGCTGTGCTTTATGTTGTGTGTGTGAGGTCTTAAAACCTCATTTGTAATAAAGAGGCATTTTAGTCTACTCTCGATTATTGTAATAAAGCGTTATTGGTTATGTATTCATCACTGTTTGACTGTGTGCACTAGCTTTGATCTGGGACTAGTGCTGTAATACACAGAGGGTCCGGATTCGAAACCGGGGTCCCGACAGAGATGGTATCAGAGCCAATTTGACTGTAGGACGTAACCTAGTTAGAATGGTCGTTAGTAGAAGAGCTTCAAAATTTATTTTATAAAATAAAAATTTAATAATGTGCTATCCTCATCTTTTCTCTTCTTTCTATCCTTACCTTCGTCATGGTATTCTTCCTTCTCTACCTGCTTATCTTCCTTTTTGAATGGTAAATGTATCCCCTTTCCCCTGTAATTTCTCTAGATGGCTCAATAAGATTTAAATGCGAGAAGCGTCATCATGAAGGAGCGAGGAATAGTTCTTTAGTGGTAGTGCCCAAGTAAAGTGCTACAATTTTAGAACGATTATATATTATTTGTTTGTGTGCTAGATGCACCGTACCAAGTCTTTGTATACTTGTAGTACGGTCATCCTTAAAAACTATTTTAATTTCAAGCTAAGTTTCATCTAAGCTGGTGTTTAGTCGTTCCCCTGATCTCTTATCTATGCTATTTCCCTCTTACCTTGTGCTAACCCCGATTACCACAATAGTACAAACTTCAATTCTTTCACCGCAATCCAATTTTTGAGGACCCAGAGTATAGGGAAGACAACAAACTTATGGAAAGTACTGTTGTCGGGAAAGCTACCTTAATCGAGAGATGTCAAGTTAGGTAATTTGGAGAATTATTGCTACTGTGATATATTTGGTTGTAGAATTGGCAAGATTGAATAATATTCAAATGATTGAGATGAAAAGGTATATTTGTGGATACTGATTGATTACAAATAAATCTAAAGAGTGTCATCTTTGTGGATTGACTTGAGAATAAATACAAAGTTGAACTTGGAGGAGCTAATTTGATCTTGGGAATTAAATTTTGCCTTGCATTTATTATCTAGGATTGAAAGGAGCAATTGGATGTAAAACTAGATTTTTATTGAAGGGATTATTTGTGATCGTTGGAGAATTAGTGTTAAGAGATTGATCCAGTAAAGAAAGAGATTAAAAGATTAAGAAGTTGAATTATCATAAACAATTCATGATATCTATTTTGGGGTGATTTGATTGAATCATGAAGATTGGATGAATTTTGTGGAGTTAATTGATTATCAGAGTTTGGTGGACCTATTGATGATAAGTGGATACTAGTGAAATTCTAGAAGATAATACATTTAGATATCTTGGTGGATTAATTTTATCATTGCGAAGTGGACTTTGATATGTCAATTTGAATTTGGTGGACTTAATAGATCGTTGTTAGATAATTGGATTTGAACGAATGGGATTAATTAGGATCATTTAAGGATGTTTAAATGAATAATTTGGAGGATTTAAACAAATTATGGGAGATAGATTAAGAGATTGTCCGATAAGAATTAATTGAGGTATTTGGATTCATTCAAATTTGGTGGAGCCAAAATGAGGATTTTCAAGAGATTGATGTTGGTGGATTATTGAATATTAAATTATTCGAGATAATCTTAAAATTGATTGGTGATTACTAAAAGGTTGGATTATTTGATCGGAGTTATGGATCTATTGTATTGGATAATGATCATAAAACAATTGGTGGATATCAAGTTACAATGTTATTGGATTCTTGTTAGAAAAATTCTATGGTTTGTCGTCGATTCAAATTAGAGCAAAGAATAAAAGTTTGTGGGATTATTTGTTGAAATCATTGTGAAATCAATAAGGTGCATTTGTGGTATATGATATTGGAATCAAGCATTTTTGAAAAGTTGAGATAATTATGTCTTTCTCGGAAGAACCCTTGTGGAAGTTAAGCCCTTTTTGGTGGAATTCTGAATTAATCGATAGGATAAGGGCAATTGAAGTTAACCTAAAGCTTGCAGTCAACTAAAGATGTACCACTCCGATTTGTTGTTGTCTTCCGTAGTTCTCAATTAGAGGATTACTTCATAGTATCGAAGAACAAGTTAGAATCACGAAGCAAGCTGAACATGACAAAAGTGATGCCTTTAAAATTATTGATAGATTCTGTTAAAACAATCACTTTGCTAAAGTGATGCCTTTAAAAATAATTAATGGTATTTGAAATAAAATATGGCTTTGTGCAAAAGAACCATATGATCCTCCTTTGTTAAGCCTTGCATCTATTGCATTTTCCCAAGACTTATGAGTACTTTATGTACTCACATGCTACACTTAAAATAATACCCAGAGGAATATGAAGCTCAAGAAGGAAACTTCGACTACGATGCATATGGATTCGACGAAGGCTTTCCGGAGTACTAGGTTGCGCTCCCCAGTCAATTGCCTGTGGCGTATTGATGGGTCTTCATCCGCTGGATTTATTTTGCTTCCGCTGTGCTTTATGTTGTGTGTGTGTGAGGTCTTAAAACCTCATTTGTAATAAAGAGGCATTTTGGTCTGTACTCTCGATTATTGTAATAAAGCGTTATTGGTTATGTATTCATCACTGTTTGACTGTGTGCACTAGCTTTGATCTGGGACTAGTGCTGTAATACACAGAGGGTCCGGATTCGGAAATCCGGGGTCCCGACACACGATTCCCTAACCCTCATGACTGAGTTAAGAAAGCCAGGTCGTTTCACTGCTCGCTTCTTTATATAGACTCTACCTGGTAGTATCGCTTAGTCACGGCCACATGTTCCTCCCGAACCTCCCCGCCGCTTTAAGCCAACACTACCATTGTTAGGTATCCATGAGATACCTAACTCCCACAAAGATCAACACACCTCACTGTAGAGGTTCAATCAAATTGAGCAGCTACTAAACCAGTGTTGACAAGTCAACTCCGTGGTTTAAGCGATCACTATGTTCTTTACTTGGCACAAGGTTCTTGTCCTTACATTTTTCCACTGAGGCACCAACCACAACTTCTGCTGAACTCCTAAGCTTCAGCCACCACCAAATCAAACAGCCTCCATCCTAGGGTAAAGTGGTAGGCCCAATCCGGTTAACCGGATCACTACCAACCTCTCTACCCCGGGTCCAATCCTAGGGTTTGGTCGTGGGATGGAATCATCTTTGTGAAGACCCCACATTCAGACCCTCCCCCTAGTTTTCCCAAGGTGAAGCCATGGCTGATATCACTTATGTGATGATCCCCACTCTCGACTTCCCCCTTGGTTCTCCCAAGGTAAAGCCGTGGACGACCATCACTTATGTAACGCCCCCACTCTTGACTTTCCCCTTGGTGCAAGTTTTTCTAACTCTAATGGCCAGCAGCCAAAGTCTCTTAGTAGTACAAAATGTCATGTGATATAATCTATTATTCATAATGCAGTAATTCATAATTACTAAGGTTGTCAAGGTGAATATGACCATCAAGTAAACATGGCATTTGTAAGTGGTAGGAGTAACTAAATATCATGCCATTCTAAATATTTTAGTTTTAACACAAGTATTTGATAACTAACCATAATGCAATTAATTACTATATACTGTAATTTCATGGGATTCAACATGATCAAAACTCATGACTTGCACGTCGATCCGGTATCTCGACGATCTCGTAAAGTCAAGCAGCGGCTCGATCTGCAGCCTCGAGAAGCTCGGGAGCTAACGTAAACACATAAAATAACAGCACATGTCAAACCTTGATTTTAGCTATTTCAAGGAAATTAATACAAACAAGCACATATTAATGTACAACATTACTTAAAATAAGTTTTAATAATTCTAAAGTTCAATTTCTCAAAAACTAATAACATTTCAATTTTTATCTAAAAGTAAATATATTTTACTAAGCCTAAAGCCATGTTTTTACATTTATAATATCTCAAATTTACATTTTAAGAAGGTAGATAGCATTTTAAATTCTAGAATTTATTACGGACAAAATGATGTATTTTGTAATTTTGGGATTTTCTAGAATTTTCTATAATTTTAACACATTTTCGAATTTTAAAACTCGGTGAGCGAAGAACGGGCTCGGCACGGTGAGCAGTGCGGCCCGACCACGTGCAGTGCAAGCGACGCGTGCAGCAGCAGACGGCGCGATCGCCACGATCGCGGCGCTCGGATGTCCCGTTATGAAGATCCAACGGCTACGTTTTAAACCGGCCGAACGGTTGGATTAGAACGGCTTCGACGCCCCGGATGCGACCACGTCGCCCCCCGGTCGTCTTCTTCCTCGCGACGGCCCCCTTTCCCGGCCGAAGGCAGAGGCAGCGCCCCCATGGCCGAACGGCGAGGCTAGGGCACCGGGGAGAAATTGGCTTCTGTAAAGGTTTTTGGGAGGCTAAGGATTACATTTCTCGATCCTAAAGGCGACAAAGATTATGGAGTAGGTCGCGACACCGAGAGAAAAATCCCCGCGGCGCCAGGGGGAGAGAGGGTTATCTGGGCCAATCCGGCTGTGTTTTATCCATCTAGGGGGTGCTAGCAAGCTAGGGGAGGTGACAGCCAAGCTCGGGAAGAACCCCAACAGGCTGGCCACGGTGAGGCCATTGAGGTCAGCGGCGGCCTCCGACGCCAGAGCGTTAGGCCGACGCTCGATCTCCGACGAGTTTGCCAAGTTGATCGGTGGGTAGTAGGGGCGTTTCAACGAAAGTAATTGGATTCTAATCAACTCAATCGGTGGATTGGCGTTAGGGCTCACCGTAGCAGGGAGAGGCTCGGCGGCGATTACGGCGAGAACTCGATTGCTTTGGTGGAGAGCTTGGTGGGGATGCTAGAAATATCGGGAAGTGAAGGAAATGGGTTTTATGTTGTGTAAGTAGTTGCCCTCGCGGTTTCTCATTGCGCTTGGCCCACGTCGTGACAAGGGAAAAAGTCAGGCGGCGGCATGGAATGGCAAGGGGGAGAGGTGGCACAGCTGCCCTGCCCTCACCCACTTAATTCCAGCTGGCTGTGACCACGAGAAGAATCAGAAACCGTGAGTCAGTGGCGGCGGCGAGGACATGGGCGTTCTTGCCTTGTGAGGAAGGACATAAAGGGGGGTGGTGGCGGTGGGACCACTGAGTCTGGCGATGGCGCCGACAAGCGAGAGCGGCGCCGCGAGCTGCGGTGGAGAAGGCGACGCTGTCCCGGCCGCATGCGAGGGAAGCGGCTCCCACCAGCGAGCCGACGCCCGGTCGGAAACGGTTTTTCCGAAAAGGGAAAACGTATTTTTGCAAAACTTTCCGAATTGGGTAAATTTTCCATAAGCTCATAAAAATTCAAAATAAATTTCAAAAATTCACAAATTTTTACAGGAATTTACAGGGATGTTTCAACCTACCCCCCTTAAGGAATCTCGACCCCGAGATTTAACTAGACTCAGAAAATAGGTTTGGAAAGTCTCGCTGTAGTTCCGATTCTTTTTCCCAAGTTGCTTCTGTAGATGTATGATTTTTCCACTGAACTCGGCACAGTTTAACATTCTTGATTCTGAGTTGACGCTCTGTTGTCTCGAGTATTTGTAAAGGTGCTTCTGAGTAAGTCAGATCTTCTTGAAGTTCAACGTCTTCCACTGGTACTGCTTCTGTAGGTTGCCTCAAACACTTTCTGAGTTGTGACACATGAAACACATTGTGTACTCTGGCCAAATTGGATGGCAACTGTACTTCATATGCCACTTCACCAACTCTCTTGGTAATTTGAAATGGACCTACATACCTAGGTGCTAATTTTCCCTTGACCTGAAATCTTTTGACAATCTTAAAAGGTGTGACTTTGAGATACACAAAATCTCCCACTTCAAAACTCAAATCTTTTCTTCGAGTATCCGCATAGCTCTTCTGACGGTCTTTTGCAATCTTCAGGTTTTCTCTGATGATCCTGATATGAGCTTCAGCATCTTGAACAATTTGAGGCCCGAGATATTGGCGTTCTCCAGCCTCAGTCCAATTTAAAGGAGTTCGGCATGCTTTGCCATATAGTGCTTCAAATGGGGCCATTTGTATACTAGCTTGATAGCTGTTGTGTTGCTTCGTCTTCATCTTGTGCGGATTTGATTCGGTCTGTCAAGGTTAGTTGAATTTCAAGTGCTGCTAACATACCCTGATCAAATACTGTTAGGTTCAGCTTCTGCATTGCTGCCACCAACTGTATCGGTTGGTCAACATCACTAATCATGCCAGAATATGGTCTTCTGCTTAATGCATCTGCCACTACATTTGCTTTGCCTGGATGATACTGAAGGTCAATGTCAAAATCTTTGATTAGTTCTATCCATCTTCGTTGTCTCAAATTCAAATCGGGTTGAGTGAAAATATATTTCAGACTTTGATGATCTGAAAATATTTCACAGTGATTCCCCAATAAGTAGTGCCTCCATATCTTCAAAGCATGAACTACTGCTGCTAACTCCAGGTCATGTGTGGGGTAATTTTCTTCATGTGGTCGTAGCTGCCTTGAAGCATAAGCTACGACTTTTCCATCTTGCATTAGGACACCTCCCATCCCATGTTTGGATGCATCACAGTAAATCTGAAAGTCTTTCTCTGGATCTGGTAATATCAAAACTGGTGTTGTTGTTAACTTCGTCTTCAATGTCTGAAAACCTTCTTCACACTTTTCTGTCCATTCAAAGGGTCTATCTTTCTTGAGTAACTGAGTGAGTGGACGGGCAATTTTAGAGAACCCTTCTATGAATCGGCGATAATAACCTGCCAATCCAAGAAAACTTCTCACTTCTGTGACAGTTTTTGGTTGCTTCCATTCCATCATAGATTTGATCTTTTCAGGATCCACTTTGACTCCTTCTTCATTAATCCTGTGTCCCAAAAATGCAACTTCCTTCATCCAGAAGTCACATTTACTGAACTTTGCGTATAGCTGATGTTCTCTTAGCTTGGTCAGTGCAATATGCAAATGTTCTTTATGCTCTTCATCATTCTTAGAATAGATCAGTATGTCATCAATAAATACTATCACAAACCGATCCAACTGTTCCATATACACCAGATTCATGAGGTTCATGAAATATGCTGGTGCATTTGTCAAACCAAAAGGTACCATCAGAACTCATACGGTCCATACCTTGTGGTAATGCAGATCTTTCTCGATCCTGCTTTCGGATTTTCAATTGGTGATAACCCGATCGCAGATCAATTTTTGAGAACACCTTTGCTCCCTTTAATTGGTCAAACAAATCATCAATTCTTGGGGTGGATACTTATTCTTGATAGTAAGCGCATTCGTTCTCGTAGTCACACACATTCTCAAACTTCCATCTTTCTTCTTAACAAACAAGACTAGTGCTGACCACGGTGATACACTGGGACAAATGAATTCCTTCTCTTGCAATTCATCCAACTGTTTCTTCAATTCTTTCAACTCACTTGCTGACATTCTGTACTGATGTTTGGTAATAGGCCGTGTACCCGGTACCAATTCTATTGCCAATTCCACTTGTCTATCAGGTGGTCTGCCAGGTAGTTCTTCCGGGAATACATCTGGATATTCTTGTACTACTGGCACTTGTATAGCTTCACTAGTCATTGCACTGTGTATACCTCTTTTCCCCTTGTGAATTAAGTCATGATCTGTGTGTACTATTCTTTTCTGGTTTTCAGGATTAGTCAAGGTCACTGTTTTTGCTTCACAGTCTACTATGACTTTATTTTTAGTGAGCCAATTCATTCCTAAAATAACTTCCAACCCTTTCATATCCAACTGTAACAAGTTGGCTTTAAATCCCAACCCATGGATATCAATAGTGACATCACTACACCCAAAATGTGATTCCATTTTATTCCCAGGTGTTTGGATGGCGTAGTATCTTTGCAAAGCAACCATGGGTAGTTGATTTCTTGAAGCAAAATCCATTGAAATAAAGGAATGCGTTGCACCGAAATCAAATAAAATTAATGCAGGCTTTGAATTGACTGGAAACATACCTACAATAACATCATTTGATCCGGCTGCGTCCTCTGCTGACACATAATTGATCCTCCCTTGGAAGATCTGATTAGCTGTTCCCTTACCCTTTCCTGCATGGTTATTTGAAGAAGAACCAGCAGGCAACATCACTGTGGTTCCCGCTGGCAAGGAAGACCTAGTTTGTATCATTGTAGTCTTGCCTTCTTGTGATTGATTTCCAGCTTGAATCTTGGCCACCTCAGCAGGTAGGTGCTTCTTTGGACATGAATCCCTAAAGTGTCCCACTTGTCCACAATGATAACAACTTTTCTTTTGTGGGCAATTAATTTGATAGTGGTTTCCTCCACAAGTAAAGCATTTCCGTCGTGTTGCCCCTATTACCCTGTTGGGAAGTATTGAACTGTTTCTTGGGTACAAGCATCACCGGGCGACTAGATGATTGCCTATTCTGACTGGGTATAAAGGTTTTCTGTCTTTGTGGATTAGGTGACGGAGCAGATGGCCGCTGCATGGCCTTTCTCTTTCTGGACTCCTCCATTTCACCTCTAGCCTCTTCAGATGTAACCAAGCAGTCAATCATATCAGATAGGTCCTTGAATCTTGTAGCTGATATATGGAATTTCAGGGACTTCTGTAAACCTTCTCTGAATTTTTCCATTTTCTTGTCTTCTGTCTTCACGTCTTCTGGAGCATACCTTGCCAGTTGATTAAACTGATGCAAGTACTCCATGATTGTTTTTCCCCCTTGCTTAAGTGCCAGAAATTCTCGGCGCTTAGCCTGCATCACCCCAGAAGGAACATGTACTTGTCTAAAGAGTTCTTCAAACTCTTTCCACGTTACTTCTTGTTACGCATGCATGGTTTGATAGTTGATCCACCAAGTGGCGGCTTGCCCTTGGAGCTGATGTGTTGCGTCTGTAACCTTCTCTCTGTCATCACATTGTACAGTATTTAATTTCCTCTCAACATCTCTTAGCCAATCTTCACGCTATGGGATCTGGAGAAGTTGAAAACACTGGGGGTCTGGTTTTCTGAAAATCATTCCACCTGGATGTCACAGTGCCCAGAGTGGTTGTTACTCCAGGAGAACCACCTGGAGTAGCTGCCCTCAACATTATCTGCTCAAGCATTTTGGACTGCTGCTCAAGCATTCTAGCCTGGTTCATTTCTGCTTGATGCCTGTTTTGCTCTATCATAGCTAGAATATTTGCAATTGTGTTCTGATTATTTGGAGCATCATTGGATCCTGATGGCTGATCACCAGGATTTGGTTCCATCCCGGCCATTATATGTCTGCATTTAGGAAAACTTGAAGTTAACTCTTTACAACGGTTTCCTTTTTACTATTATTAAACAGATAAGAAGGATTTGGACTCTCACAAGTACCTATTGTGACTCAAAACAAAACGAACTAAACAAATAAACACACTTTAGTAGTAATAAGCAAAGCTAATATTAACAAGCAGTTACATACAAACGTAGCCATACATTACATAATTTACAAACAGAAAACACACTACCGGCATTCACTCTAACACCTACTGTACAACCAAAAGTCACGCTACTAAGTGGACTACTCTATCTACACCATCCTATCCAAAAGTGAGACTACACCTCAACTGTCAAACTCTAAACCACACTCTGTATCCTATCCTTACCATCCACTAGATGGCGGCCTACTGTCAGTGTAACGAATGACCTCCTCAGGGTCCTCCTCGGTCTCAGTATCCTCAACAGGTGCCTTCCCCCTGTCCTCTACAGCTGCTGGTGGAGCTGGAAGAGGGGCAGGACGGAAGAACTGACGGTACTCTACCGTAGTAAGACGTCGTCGAAGCTGAGGCGTCGACGGACCAGCGGACTCTCCAGTGTCAGGACGTAGTCGACGTCGTGAAATCACAGGGACCTCTGGGACCAGTACCTCTGGAACCAGTGCCTCCGGCTCCACAACCTCGGGGATCTCCGGCACGACCTGGTCGCCGTCATCCGGAGCATCCGGTGTCTCTCCACACACCGACAACTCTCCTGCCTCCACCATGTCCCTCTGGTGGAGCTCCTCCTGCAAGGCTCGGACCTCGTCCCTAGCCTGGCTGAGCTGCTGACGCAACTCCTGGGACTCCTGGGTGGCTCGGTGATACACCACCTCCTGCTGGACAATGTACCTCGAGGCTATCCTCAAGCGTACATCATCCCCCTGACGCAACTCAGGTGTCACATACCCACCACCCTGGTGGATCCTCTGTGGCACCAGGTCGTAGGCTGTGTCTGTGAACTCTGCGTCGTAGTAACGCCTCAGATGCAGCACGGCGTTTCTCGCCGCATCCTACACTGAGTCCCACTCCTGTAACCTCTGGCCCACAAACCTCCTCTCCCTGTCAGGTCGGACAGGCAAATGAGTCAAACTGACTCGGGCCCTCCACTCTCGACCTCCATCAGGCAGCTGATGGGTCACAGCGTGAAACACTGGGCGGTGCCAAGCTGTCGCGCCTAGAAACTGCTGTATCTCCCACAACAGTCGCGGCCACCCATCCACCTGCTCAGCTCGCGAGTGGATGATATGAACCATCTGTTTAAACAAGTAAAGACTTACTGTCAGACATAACTTAATCTATACATATTTGCGGAAAACGGAAACTCAAACATAAACAAACTCAAAGCAGCCTCATGGCATCCAAAAAGAAAAAGACAACAGTATTTCCTATATTTTATGTAAATTCTTTTTACTTTCAGAACTTAGGTTTTGCCACAAAATAGCCCTTACACTTATCCTTAGGTCTCGTCCTACAGTCAAGCATGCGCGCTCGATACCACTTTGTAACGTCCCCATTTCGAGACGGCAGTTAACGCCATTTCCGTATGAAATATCAAGAATGATGTTCCATTATGTAAAGCGATTATCACAACAGTACACACATACAATATAGACTTCCTTTATTACAATATATGGTTAACATGAGTATAACAACGGGCGCGTAAGCCCACAAACCACAACATATTACACAACACACCCCAAGCGGCCTGAGTGCGGCTAAGACCTAACACCAATCATCATCTGAAACGATTGGCTCCTCCAGGGCTTCTTCCTCTTCTGGGCCTCCTTCCATCCATTGTCCTTCTGGTAATTTATTCATGAAGTCATGAGTACCACCGTACCCAGCAAGTCACAAGGGTAATCCTTTCTTTATTATATGCAAGGATATTCAAGGCTTGGCATATAGGATTTTATTACATTTGTGGATGCGGCTTTATTTGCAACCAATCAAAATTTAAAACGTTTGCTCCTTAAGATCGGGGTTTTAACCGACAAAATGTTCATTCATATCTCAATTCAATTCCAAAGATCTACTTATGCCTCATTGTTGGAATCACCCAATTAACACGACTTCAATAACAGGAAGCACGGTGATTGAATACCATTAGTTCACTCTGCAGAGTTTGCTTAACTTTACCCACACGATTCCCTAACCCTCATGACTGAGTTAAGAAAGCCAGGTCGTTTCACTGCTCGCTTCTTTATATAGACTCTACCTGGTAGTATCGCTTAGTCACGGCCACATGTTCCTCCCGAACCTCCCCTGCCGTTTTAAGCCAACACTACCATTGTTAGGTATCCGAGATACCTAACTCCCACAAACATCAACACACCTCACCTATAGAGGTTCAATCGAATTGAGCGACTACTAAACCGGTGTTGACAAGTCAACTCACGTGGTTTAGCGATCACTATGTTCTTTACTTGGCACAAGGTTCTTGTCCTTACATTTTTCCACCGAGGCACCAACCACAACCTGCTGAACTCCTAAGCTTGGTCACCACCAAATCAAACAGCCTCCATCCTAGGGTAAAGTGGTAGGCCCAATCCGGTTAACCGGATCACTACCAACCTCTCTACCCCGGGTCCAATCCTAGGGTTTGGTCGTGGGATGGAATCATCTTTGTGAAGACCCCACATCTGCACCCTCCCTAGTTTTCCCAAGGTGAAGCCGTGCACGATATCACTTATGTGATGATCCCCTCTCGACTTCCCCTTGGTTCTCCCAAGGTAAAGCCGTGACGACCATCACTTATGTAACGCCCCACTCTTGACTTTCCCTTGGTGCAAGTTTTCTAACTCTAATGGCCAGCAACCAAAGTCTCTTAGTAGTACAAAATATCATGTGATATAATCTATTATTCATAATGCAGTAATTCATAATTACTAAGGTTGTCAAGGTGAATATGGCCATCAAGTAAACATGGCATTTGTAAGTGGTAGGAGTAACTAAATATCATGCCGTTCTAAACATTTTAGTTTTAACACAAGTATTTGATAACTAACCATAATGCAATTAATTACTATATACTGTAATTTCATGGGATTCAACATGATCAAAAACTCATGACTTGCTGTCTCGATCCGGTATCTCGACGATCTCGTAAAGTCAAGCGGCTGCTCGATCTGCACCTCGAGAAGCTCGGGAGCTAACGTAAACACATAAAATAACAAAGACATGTCAAACCTTGATTTTAGCTATTTCAAGGAAATTAATACAAACAAGCACATATTAATGTACAACATTACTTAAAATAAGTTTTAATAATTCTAAAGTTCAATTTCTCAAAAACTAATAACATTTCAATTTTTATCTAAAAGTAAATATATTTTACTAAGCCTAAAGCCATGTTTTTACATTTATAATATCTCAAATTTACATTTTAAGAAGGTAGATAGCATTTTTAAATTCTAGAATTTATTCTGGACAAAATGATGTATTTTGTAATTTTTGGGATTTTCTATAATTTTTAACACATTTTCTGAATTTTAAAACTCAGTGAAGAATGTGAGCTCGGCACGGTGAGCAAGGCGGCCAAGCCACGTGCACAAGCGGCGGCGGCAACGCCGCCGGCGGCCCACGGCCCACGCCAGCGGCGAAGGAAGCTCAGCGGGACGCATACCTTCGCCCGATGGGCGGCAGCGTGTCAGCATGGACGAGCGCGATCGCACGACTGCGAGCGCTCGGATGTCCCGTTATGAAGATCCAACGGCTACGTTTTAAACCGGTCGAACGGTTGGATTAGAACGGCTTCGACGCCCCGGATGCGACCACGTCGCCCCCCGGTCGTCTTCTTCCTCGCGACGGCCCCCTTTCCCGGCCGAAGGCAGAGGCAGCGCCCCCATGGCCGAACGGCGAGGCTAGGGCACCGGGGAGAAATTGGCTTCTACAGAAAGGTTGCTGGGAGGCTAAGGATTACATTTCTCGATCCTAAAGGCGACAAAGATTACTGGAGTAGGTCGGCGACAGCCGAGAGAGAAAAATCCCCCACGGCGGCGCCAGGGGGAGAGAGGGTTATCTGGGCCAATCCGGCTGTGTTTTATCCATCTAGGGGGTGCTAGCAAGCTAGGGGAGGTGACAGCCAAGCTCGGGAAGAACCCCAACAGGCTGGCCACGGTGAGGCCATTGAGGTCAGCGGCGGCCTCCGACGCCAGAGCGTTAGGCCGACGCTCGATCTCCGGCGAGTTTGCCAAGTTGATCAGTGGGTAGTAGGGAGCGTTTCAACGAAAGTAATTGGATTCTAATCAACTCAATCGGTGGATTGGCCGTTAGGGCTCACCGGCGCAGGGGAGAGGCTCGACGGCGATTACGGCGGCGAGAACTCGATTGCTTTGGTGGAGAGCTTGGTGGGGATGCTAGAAATATCGGGGAAGTGAAGGAAATGGGTTTTATGCGCTGTGTAAGTAGTTGCCCCCGCGCGGTTTCTCGGCTGCGCTTGGCCCACGTCGGCGGCAAGGGAAAAAGTCCGGGCAGCGCGGGAATGGCAAGGGGGAGAGGTGGCACAGCTGCCCTGCCCTCACCCACTTAATTCCAGCTGGCTGTGACCACGAGAAGAATCAGGAAACCGTGAGCTGTAGCGGCGGCGAGGACAGCGGGCGTTCTTGCACGCCGCGCGAGGAAGGACGCAAAGGGGCTGGCGGCTGGCAGGTGGGACCACGGAGCTGGCGATGACGTCGATGAAGCGAGGAGCGGCGCCGCGAGCTTGCGGTGGAGAAGGCGACGCGCGGTCCCCGGCTTCGGCGCGAAGGGAAGCGGCTCCCACCCGCGCGAGCGACGCCAGCGCCGGTCGGAAACGGTTTTTCCGAAAAGGGAAAACGTATTTTCGCAAAACTTTCCGAATTGGGTAAATTTTCCATAAGCTCATAAAAATTCAAAATAAATTTCAAAAATTCACAAATTTTTACAGGAATTTACAGGGATGTTTCACTCTCCATCATCCCCCTGCCTGCGCCTGCGGGCGTTCAGGGTGTTGCGCGCGTCGCGGATGGGACCAAGACGCTCTTGCGGGACCTTGAGAGTCCTCGCCGTCGCGCGGCGCTGGTGAGCAGATACGTCCCGCGGCTGTCCCGAGGGCGTGACCGCCAGCCGAGCTCGCGTCGCCGAGACAGCGAGCTTTCGCTGCTAGGCGCCGCGCAAGCGGCGGCAGGCGGATTTCGTGGTGGGCCCGACGATCTTCGGGCGTCGCGGGCTCCGGGAGTCCTTGGAGCATCGCCGCCGCGGCGGCGATGTTCTGGCTCGCCCAGGCGAAGAGCGGAGGACCTCCGTCGTCCTCGCAGATCCTCCGGTGGACCTCGCGGGCAGCGGCGCGCGCGGCCGCCATCTCTGCGGAGCTAGATCTCGCGCTCGTGCTCCTCGCGTTCCTGCTCCAGCTGGAGTCGCGCGTCCTCGATCTCCCTGCGCCGCGCCCTCAGATGCTCGATCCGCAGGCGGGGCGGGGTCCCTGCGTCCTCCCCGACCTCGTCATCGGGGGTATCCGCAGGAGTGGCCTCTTCCCCGTGGAGGCTTCCGACGTGTCCTGCGGAGGTATCCGCCATGAAGCATTCCCGAGAGGGGTGGTGACTCCCCCGGCTGGAATCGGAGCCGGAGGGGGTCTCAGAGTCCTCCACGAGGAGGTCAAAGAAGGACTCCGAGACGTAGTCCGTCATCCCCACGAACTTGCTGTTCGTGGGGGACGAGCGTACGCCGCGCTACGAGGTGACCGAAGGTCTCCGCGGCGTTGCGTAGGCCAAATGGGAACGCTGTCGGGGCGTCCCGGGTGAGGAGTTCCGGGGAGAGAGGTTCTCCTCCGGAAAGCTGTGCCATGATGTTGGCGAACGAGAAAGCGAGGCAGCGCAGGTCTTCCCGGGACGGTCGGGGTCCCAGGAAAGCGCTGAGCTGGTGCTCAATCCTCTCACGGTCGAAGTTGAGGAGCTGGTCGCTTCCGGGGGCGCAGGCCTCCGGGGCGTGCAGCTGCAGCTCCTCGAGGGCCTCGACGATCACGTCGAGGTTGGTGGTATGAGGGAGTTGGGCGGGAACAGGAGCCCGCGCAAACTCACCCTCCGTAGTGACGAAGAAATCCAGGCTCCCAAAGCGCACGAGTGCGCTCGGGCCCAGCTGTCGCCGTGGGATGCCATCCAAGCTCGTGAAACGACGAGACGCAAGAAAAGGAACCGGCCGACTAGTAAATTTGTATTGCGCGTCTGGCCCGGATGGTTTACTAAGAGGACACAAGGATTTATACTGGTTCGGGCGGAATGTCCCTACGTCCAGTTGCTGCTGCTCGTGTTACTTAGCAATGGTTTGCAGTAGGGGTTACAAATGGGCGAGAGTTTAGGGTTTAGGGTCCCAAGTCTCTATGAGTTTGAGTGGAGTGTGTGTGATGTCGTGCGAGTGAGCTCTAAGTTGTTTGATTGTTCGGTGCCCTTTGTGGGGCGTCCTGCTTCCCCGTTTATAGTCAAAGGGGGAAGGCAGGTTACACAAGAGAAAGAGTGGGAACAAAAGAGGAAAAGAAGAAAGAGAGAAAAGGGCTTCAGGGGATGAGTCGTCCTTCATCTTCCTTGGGTTAAGGGTCCCGCTGACCCTACGGTCAATGATGATTGCCTCGCGCCGCAGCTTAGTCTGCTACTGGAGCCGCACGCGTGCGTTCATCAACCGGCTGTGGCGTCCCATTCCGTCAATGGCGTTGTATGCTGATATTGCCAGCCGATCATGATGCCCCGTCCCGTTGTCAGCCGGTCATGATGCCCTGCATGGTCAATGATTCCTTCTGACGGAGGCCGTACGGGGATATGGCAGCACGGCGTCGGCACGCCCAACGCTGTTGGCGATGTGAGTCATCGGGTATGGCTCATCATGTCCGCGGGGCACGCCCACTCTTCATCTGGTGTCAGAAGTTTGACCTTGGGTTTGTACTTTTTGGCCCGTAGTGGTCGGATGTAGCACGCCCTCATCGGGCGAGGCGTAGTCTCAAGGCTGAGGGACCTCGCCCGGGGATCGGACAGGCGGGTCCACTCTGCATGTAATCCGACCCTCGGGGGTCGAACGAGGCGGAATCTGCCCCACGGGGGTCGGGCGAGGCGGAACCAGACCCTCTAGGGTTGGACGAGGTGGAGATCCCGTCGTGGGGCCTGCTAGGACCGTCCCATTACTCTTAAGCATCGGCTGAGCCAAGATTGATGTTTATTATCATATGAATATCAGATACCCTGATATTCATATCCGACACGAATAAAACTCCAACCTTTGCGAAGAGGCCAAACACGAACTGCAAGGTATTCTTCACAAAGATCACGAGCCCCTTGCATACTGGCGGTCAACCAATAAGCCCTTTCACAAATCTTTGAATTCCTTGTACTCGTAAAAACAGGCTTACAACTCAAAGGCATTTTTACTCATCTTCACTGCCATTGGATATTTTTTCACAATCCTTCTAGAGTTACTCTTCTCCTCAACAAGCGGAACCTTATGATAAAACCAAAACCTATACCAATCTTCATTCCACTTGTTCTTCGAAGCTGGTGAAATCTGCTTCGCACCACGAACATGCTTAAAACTGCAGCACCCAAAATATTTGATAACTTTCTTTCTTTCCTTCAACAATCTTGTTTTTGAACTGGGTGTGCATCTCATGCAAAGCGCAAAAGGCTCTAACATCAGGATTCACTTCCTGAGACTTAACAACCCAAATAAACAAAGCAATTTTTGCAATGCCGTTTGGAGTCAAATGATGCATTTCAATATTATAGGCCTTCAAAATATCCTCAAGCAAATCTTGGCAATCAAAGCGAAGACCAAGACTAAATTGATCTCGAAAACCACACATTCATCCGGTGTGGATCCGAATCACCTCGTCTCCGGTCAAACGAATGTAAATCTTCTCCACCATTCGGTTGGCAACCATCCAATCCAACTCAAAGTTTTACCAAATCGTAAAGATTTGGTGTCATCTCCAACCAATTCAGATTCGAAAGAACATCTTCTAAATCCTCATCGACTTGACTTCATGGAAGACCGCCCGATTCAATGGAGAATTCTCGAGATCACCTTCTCTTGTTCACACATCTTAAGTTTTCAAGGAAAATATATATAAAAAAGACGAAGGAATAAAATTCAAACAAAACCAAAATAAACAAGACTCCATTCAACCCTAATCCATCCACTCCTCACTCCCTTCAAGACGACGCCGCCCACGCCGCCCATGAGACCGCTCGGCGGAAGCCGCGCCTCCTCGCCGCCCGTCCTCGCCGTCCGTCCTCGGCCTCGCCGGTCTTCGCCCCCGTCCGTGATCCGTTCTCGCTGCCGTGCTCGGACTCACAGGTCAGCCCACGCCGCTCTTCATCTCTACTTCCCGCCTTGAGTTCGAGGCAAGGTTGCCTTGATCTGCTCGCAGATTGATTTTGTTTGATACGTTGTTTGGTGCTTGATCTGCAGCCCTTGTTTTGCTCGTCCTCTATTCCCCGGTGATGGCGAGAGGTCGGCCCTTGTTTTACTCATCTTTGGAGTGGCGGTGGAGACGGTTCGTGAGACGTTTTCCTCCTATTTCGGGAAAATCAGCACGGCGGTTGTCATCGACCCGGTGATCCCGCCGATGATCCGAAGGTGCCCTCATCCATACATGCTTGAACCGGTTCAAGGGGACCCTTAATGGCGAGAGGAGGCATCGACTCGCACCGCCACGAGATGCATTATTGCTGGCAGACGATGACGTGATTGATCACTCGTAAACGACACTACTTACCATCGATTCACAAAATCCTTGGGAGTTGGTCTTTGGGGACTACTTCAAGGAGGAGGCTATCGGGTTGTTATTCGCCTTCTCAAGAAGGTACGCCTCGCTCCCCTATTGTTTCGTGTAGTCTTATTTCATGAGTTGTGTTAATACTTAATAGTGAAAGGATTGGTTTATGAGGTAGGAATTGTAACACGCCTCTCGGGTCATTTCAAATTTAGTGTTAGTGCTGGGTCTACCTTTATTTGATATGATGGAAGCTCGCTTAAAGATGACATTTATATCTCTCGCAATTCGAGGGAGCGGGTTAAGACATGCTTAAAAGTTTCTTTGTGTGTGTGCACGCGAGTTGCTCTGTAAGCTCCGCATGGAAAAATTAGTGTCCGTAATTGTCTCGATGTTCTATTTAAGGCTACCTTCTTATTTCCTATTGATGGCTCGTTTTTAATATGCAGGAATACAAGTTACCTCAATCTAGAATATATGCCACATACTTTAGTGGTGATACGTCATCTTGTTTGAGTTCAGACAATGAGTCAAAAAATACATTGCAGAAATATATAGAGGAAGAAAGAATCGTGCCTTCCATGTCCAAGGTACCTGTATATCTACTTTAGTGGCTTGGCCGGTTACCCGGAATTCGCGCTGTTTACTTACTTTTATATACGCGTGTACAATCCAATAAGTTCATAGATTAAATCGACATTGAATATCATTTGTAGTGTATTTTCCCTCTCAAAAAAGGTTTCACCCTCACTTCACTGAACTTATTGGAAATGCCTAGGACAGAGTTCATTCACTCCTTGTTTTCTGTGCCACTGCAGGCAACGTTCTCCTGCTTGGAGAGAAGATAACTCTCAATTTAGATATCAAGAAGGTGTCGGAGGGCCATCTCATCTATCTTGTCCAGAGTTATCTTTTGTGTGGCAATACACAAATGCAGGTATGCAATCAGATAGATGCAATTGTTTTGCAAATGAATGTTCATTAACTCAAAGCTAAGCTCTCGTCCACTTATATCGCAGCTTGGACCGAACTTGGAACTATCGAGTTCAATAAACAAGTTCTTGGTGTATTGCCGAAGCTTTCAGGCAGTTTATACTTTGATGTGACATTTGCTAGGTGATTGTGATACTGATTTAATTGTGTGAGTATGTGCGATTGTCCTTCTCAGAGTATAATGCTTATGATGTCCATTTTTCAGCTCTTCTGGCTTTGAGCAGACCTCATAAACCGCACTATTTGGTTTTCTTGGTGTCCCTCTACACCATGGTCGGATGGTAGATCCCGTGTACCCATTGTACATGGGCTTTTTAAATATTAGTTCCTTCAATGCATCAAGATTTCGTAAGATGTGAGATCTTTATTGGGGTAATTCAAGGCTGATACTTTGATATTTCATTAGGATGTTGAATTGGGCTCCTCAATACCAAGAAGCCCCTACTCCAAACTTTCATATAATCTTGCTGTGTATGAATCGATTCGATCCAGACAAATTCAGACCTCAAAAGCATGGTGGATGTGAAGATGACATGTTCTATTCGGACCTTATGTTCTCTTTTTAATCGATCAAGAACTTGGTTCTACTTCTTGTAAATCTCGACAACACAAGTGTTCAATTTTTCTGGCACAAAACTATATTTGCAAGTCATTCTCCTGATACTTCTTTTCTTTGTTCACTATTTTTAGGTGCAATGATCTCAACTTTTTATGGGCCTCACCTAACCCCATATGGGTAAATGGAAGTTTATATATGTTCAAGTGTTACTTTTTTTGTTGCTTCTAAAACTCGGTTTATGTCACTGGGTGCAGATTCTCTTCCTTACATGATGACCTCAAAGCAAGACAGCCCACTGTCCTGATTTGGAATGAAAAATTAATTACAATATCTAAGGTGAGCTATTGATTTGTTCAGAGATAGTGACCCTTCCCTTCTTAAAGTGAGTGAACCTTTCCTCCTAATATATTCCTTTTATTGTATAGGTAGAAGACAAAATATATGTGTTGCTCAACGATTTGTCCTTGTTAAGTACTGAAACCGATGCGGTATGGGAAAGGTTAACACAGGTATGTTAGTTGATCTTTTTATGTTGCATGTGATTATAATATGCTAACTGTTTTTTTTGCATGGTTAATTAGGCAAATGGTGATGGATTGTTTGTTGATTGTGACTTTGTGCCTATAGATTCAAAGATTCAATCAATACTGGTAAGAGCAGAATGTTGAAGTGCTATTGCAAGTTCTTGCTCTATTTGATTTTTAGGCATGTTTTGCTAACTCAATGAAATCATGCATTTGATTTAGCCACCAACTAAAAGCTTAAAGAAAGAAGAGGAATAAAACGAGAAGATGGGTCTCAAGGGGCTCTTAGTACCCAAGGAGAAAGAGGAGGATAGGAACGAGGACTGAGATCATGAGAAGACCGAGGAGAAAGATGATGAGAAGACCGAGGAGAAAGATGATGGGAATATCGAGGAGAAAGCAAATATATCTGTAAGCGCAAAATTGCTAGAATGATTTCATGTATTGTTGGAAAATGCTGCCCCTCAAACCTGTTTCTCGCAGGGCATGCATGGCAACTTGAATATAAGGCCTAATGATTTTTTCGGACGATCTACCCATGTTATCCACCAGATAAATGATGGCCCATGCACCCTTATTGCAGTCTGTAAGTGAAATTGGCTTTACTTTCAATTTTTGTATTTTATTTCCTCATGATTTGGATTTAATCTGTTTTTTACCACAGGCAATGTTCTACTGCTCAAGGGGAGCATCTTTTTTGAACCACATGAAACTGTGGTGTCAAAGGAATATCTACTTAACCTTGTCTTCTTTTCTTAAAGAAAGTGTGAAAATGCAGGTTCGCAACACTTGCAAACTCGATTTCGGTTGCATTCATGGCCTTCAGCCTAAGGTTGTGGATATATTTTTTTCAATAGGCCCATTGTTCTGAAATACAAAGAAAGATATGGGATGTGGCGCCGACACTGGCCACAGGGTTTGATGTGGACGTTGTCTTCACCAGGTGATTGTAGTTCTAGCTTTCCATATTGGTTCTGTCTCTTTGCTTTGTTGTTTGCGCTGGCTGCTGGCGTTCTGATATTTGCAATTTTGACATTGCAGAACGGATGGTTTTACGAAGACACCAGAGTGGTTGCTTCTCGATTGCTTAGATCTCAATCTTCGACATGGTTGGATTGCTGCTGGGGTAAGCAAGTTTATCATGAGCATTGATTATGTCGTTAGTGCAGATTTTCTAATTCAGTGCGCAATCATTTTATATGACGTGGCCAGCTAATATCATGATACTAATTATTAGGATTTGTTGCCCGGACCCGAAGTATCATTTGAAAGTCTTACGCTGACGCAAGGTTATTAAGTCGTAAAGTCGAGTCGAGTCGTGATGCTACCGACTTGGAGATTAGTCGGGACTAATCCCGACTAGTCGTCGACTACTCTACTACTACTTGCTTGTTGCTTCTACTACTAATTGCCTTCTACCATTGGGTTCCCTCATCCGGCGGCGTCGTGGGGAGTAGGGGAGCCGAGTTTTGATTGCATTTGTATGTCCTCTTCCCCTCTCTTGTAATATATGTCCTCTCCCGACGGCGTCACTGACACTAGGCCAATTAGACATTTGACTCACACTGGCTGATTAGTCGTGGCTAGTCGCCGACTAGTCGGCAAGTCGAACGACTAGCGCAGCTAGTCGAGTCGACGGCAATAGTCGGTGCTTGTGTGCCGACTTGTCGACTAATCGACGATTAGTCGCGACTAGTCGCTACGACTTAATAATGAGCTACCGACGGCTAATGAACCTGGTTTCCCACATGGTTAGTTTTATTTTTCAGCTACACATTGTTTGCACAACCTTTTTCATCGCTCTTATTGCTTTTGTTCAATGTTTTTAGCGGAGACGAAGAAGTTTCTAAGGGGACCTCAACTTACTCCCATTGGGTAAAGTATCTAATTTTCCTTTTTCTATGTGCAGTCTTTTTTGGTTGGAAACTATTTGTTGTTTGCCACTGGTTAATATTTTAAATAACCATGTGCCAATGCTACAGCTTGGTTTCCCTACAAGAAGACCTTGTTGAAAATGTTCCATGCATTCTGTACTGGAACAATCATTACAATACTATAGTTAAGGTGAAAACTCAACGTTTGCTGTATTTTATTACTTTAGGAGCTATGTTTAGCTGCCTTCTATTTTTCCTTTTTGACCCGTTTTGATCTTATGCAGATCCATGGAGGATTACTTTCTTTAGTCACTGATTCAAATTATTTAAGAACTAGTGCAGTTTGGCAGACGCTTGATGAGGTATGCTATTCTGTATTTTTCATAATTTCTTTGTGTGATTGAAATGAACTTGTGACCATTCTTAGCTGTGGCTTGTTAGGTCAACGGTAACGGAGTATATTTGGACAGTAACTTCGCACCAATTTATACGAGGCTTGATACAGCTCCTTCGGTATGTATAATGTGGACCAAAAAAATAAATCATTTACTATGTTGGCGAAATCAAATATATCTGTACATGCAATGCTTTGTTATCATTGCGTAATCTTTTCCTTTTCCATTTCTATTTCTATTTCTATCTGTGATATATGTATGCTATAGACATAGCCAAATGCAATTTACTCTCCCCATATACATGAAATTTTATCTTCCTTGCAAGTCATGTTGCCTTTGTTCTTGTTTGAAAATTCATTTTGCATTGAAGAATATTAGCGTTATTACAATTGATGGTAGCAATAAGCAATGCATTTTGTCTTGTTCATTGTTATATTATACTGAGGATTAAATTGTTTGCTTTCTCTTCAGGGTTCTTACTTTGTTCCTGAAACAAGTACCTCCAAAGCATCTACCTCATTTTTTTTTCTCGAACACGCAGGAGAGCTGCGCATCATTATATTAAGAAAAACAAGAAGTGGGTTAAGAAACCCCGTACAACCACACACATAGACACACCCTTTTACATCAATGACGTATCTCTCTCACAGTTTACAAACTTGACCCAAGACCTACTAGAGAGAGGACTCAAGCATTGACTGGCTCTAGAGCGAGGAGATTAGATATTCCCCGAGCTCCGGCCAAACTCCACAGGAGGAGCTCATCTTTTACTGAAACCATAACACTATTAAGGTTCGGTTGAATCCCATCGAACACACAGCGATTACGGTGATTCCAAATAGACCAAGCTCCCAGAATAATGATGGAGTTGAGACCTTTTTTAATCTGAACATCAATATCAGAATTTGTGCTTGCCCACCATGCATCAAAGGAATTGTTGTCAGGCTGGGGGAAGAGGTGCTGCAGGCCGACCTTGTGCAGAATGTTATACCATACTTGCCTAGAGAAGACACATGAGACCAGTAGGTGATCAATCGTTTCCTCAGCTTGATCACAGAGTGGGCAGCGTTCAGGATGGGGCAGACCTCTTTTAGCAAGCCGGTCTGCAGTCCAACACCTATTGTGTGCCACTAACCACATGAAGAACTTGCATTTACCTGGTGCCCAGCTCTTCCAAATTCTCTCCCAAGGTCCAAACTGTACAGCCCCAATAAAAAATCCATCATAAGCAGATTTAGCAGAATACATTCCTGAACTAAAGAATTGCCATATATGAGTATCATCAACTTCAGGTTGCAAAGTAAAATCCGAGATAAGATCCCACAATTTTAAAAAATCTGTCAACACGGGTACTGTAATGGCACCCCGTATGTCCTGCACCCATTTCAACTCGGAAAGGGCTTCATATACATTTCTTTTCCTTGCTTTGTTGTTGACTGAACCAAAAAGATTAGGCACTAATTGATCCAGGCTCTGGCCATTCAACCACCTGTCAGTCCAAAAAATTGTGTTTTTGCCATTGCCGACCTCCGAGACAATGGCCACCCTGAAGAAAGCTTTGACCGCAGGATGCACTTGAATTTGGAAAGCCGCCCAAGGCACCTCGCCAGTTCAGTTTTCTCGCAGCCACAACCATCGATCCGGAGAGCCCATCCCAGCTGCTGTAGATGGGAAATGCCAAGGCCTCCGAGTTCAGTTGGCCGAGTAACCTTAGGCCAGGCCAATAGGCAGTGTCCTCCTTTCACGTCCTTTCTTCCTCTCCAAAGAAAACCTCTTCTAATTTTATCAATAGCTTTAAGGGCCCAGGGAGGAAGATCTATTGCCATAGCTAAGTACACCAACATAGAGGTGAGCACAAACTGAACCAAAATCCTTCTCCCAGCCTTTGTGAGTAAATCCGCTTTCCAGCCCGGGAGACAATCAGCAATCCGATCAATGATAGGCTGAACTTGCTGCTTTGTCAATTTTCGCAAGGAAAGCGGGATTCCTAGATACTTGCAAGGGAAGTCTGATAGTTGACAAGGGAGATGATCCTGTATGGTGATTGTATCTTCCTCTGAACATTGGATAGGGAAGCCATTGCTTTTTTGAACATTTGTTCTCAATCCCGATGCATCCCCAAAGAGTTGGAGAATATCCAGCGTGATATCAATATCATTGGCCGACGGGCTTAAGAAGCCAGATTCGGAAGGGATTACATCACATGGTGACGGATTATATTTGGACCGCAGCTTTACACAATTGTATTCGGGACCCGATGCAGCTTTTTTGGTATGCATAACATTGACCATAAAATGAATCATTTTATGCTTTGTTACAATTTTTATCGATTCGCAAATCAAATATCTCGTAATTGCAATGACTGTGTCTCATTTTTACTATGTTACCATCACATTTGATTTATAATGATCTTCCTTTTTCCATTTCTATTTCTACCTATGATATCAGATGTCAGATACATACTATTACCGTATACATGAAATCTTATCTTTCTTGCAAGTCATGCGCGTTTGTTGTTTGAAAGTGCATTTTACATTGAAGACAATTAGTGTACAATCGTTTGTGGCAATAAGCAATGCATTTTGTCCTCATTGTTGTATTATGCGAAGGCTGAAATTGTGTTTTTTTTTCAGAGAGAGAATCTTCATGGCTCTCATTTTGTTCCTAAAACATGGACTCCAAGATCATGTACCTATTCCATGAGACCATATCCAGAAGAGGATATATCACATGAAAAGTCTGTGCCTGGTCCTCAAATTGTTCCTGAAACACGGGAAATATCACTCGAGGATTTTGTTCGGATACCTGGTAATGAGTTCTCTGAATTAAGAACTTTATTTGCTGATGGTACTTCTTTGGATGTTGCTGATACGACAAAGACTGGGAGAGTTCTTGGACTTGATTTATTGGAAAAACTTGTTTTTTCTCATAATGCGGGGTTAAGTTGGAACGGGAACTTCGACTTGAGGACTATATTTGTCATTGATGGAGTCCGTATGCGAAATCACAAGATCAGACAGACAAGTTCTGTGAAGAGGCAAAATTAAATGACTTCCTCAGTTACATTTGTCGGATTGTTGAGCTATTTAGAATAAAAGGGGTTGGTCTGCCAGCATTTTTTACCCAGTTGGTCAGTATGCTGTCAAACCCTCCCCGCAGACCTAAAGTGTGTACCTCACGTCAACTGGAGGGCCTCCAACGTCAACTTCATGGCTACTGGGATTGTGTATTGACTACCCTGGCGCTGAGGTCCTCATTGGCTAGAGTTGGATTATTTTCTGGAATTCATAGGATACGTCGTTTCGCGCGAGAGAGAGTGAGAAATACTCTGAAAGTTGTATTGAATAGTCCTCCCCTTGGAGATGATTGGAGAGATCCAATTGTTGAAACAGGACATCCAGTCCTCAAAAAGGTTTTACGGTACATCCCTGGTATTTTAGATGGAAACAATGAAAAGGCTGAGGAGGATGAAGATGTGCACAAGAAGTTTGGGCTTTATAGACCTGATGTTGATAGCTTGTCTGTTTTTCCAAGACAAGTAAACGAACATGGAAAGTCTAAGGTGAATATTTGTTTTTTTTCTGTTTTCTGTTTGTTTCACTGATTTTCATACCAGAATTATTGCTGTGAAGGAGGATCTGAGACTGGAATGGCAACAAGAGGAGAAAGAACCTTTTAACAAACTTTCAGAGTTGGATCTTCTGAGCTCTCTTTATCTCGAAGACCAACTTCCAATTATCTTGGAAAAATTGCTATGCTCTGATCATCTTATGACAGCTGAATTGTGGGGATGGTAAGGGCCAATAAATTTTTATGGCACTGTCTTAGCTTTTAGTTTAGTCTAAGTTAGGATTAATCAGCCTCTTCACTCGCTGTCGCACTGTTTGGCCCTCGCCGCCGTTCATTGGTCTAGCATTGCATTGCAGCCCATATCCTTCAATATTTTTTGATACCCACCGCTGCGGGTGTGTTTGCTTTGAATCTCGAGAAAGTCGCGCCAGCAAAGATCATCCGGCATCCGATTGTGTTGCTTGATACCGCTCGGCACAGCAGGTTTCCCAAGGCATCAACCAAACAATCCCTGGCTGCTGCGGCTGCGGCACAAGCTACAGCCAGCACGTTCGAGCAACTTCCAATAAATCTTATTTTTTTATATAAAATCTGGATTGCAGGTTGAATGAGGTCCTGGAGAATTACACCCGACCAAGTCCTTGGTCGTGGAACACGGAACTTACGCCGTGTTTTCGTAAACCATGGTCATGGAACACGGAACCTCGCCGCCGTGTCCGCCGTGATTTCGGACACCGTGGTCGTGGTCGTGCCCGTGGTTTCGGAGCAACTCCAGTGGAGAATGCATTGTAGACGTGTTATATAGCATTGTTAGCACGAGATATGGATGTGATCGTCCGCATATATTTATAGTGTATGTAACGGGCGAACTATGGTGATCACTGAGAGCGGTGAACTGTCCTGACCCTGATGCAAATTCTCCTCGTGTATGAATTCCCAATCGCTGAAAATCTGTAAAATCAGCCTGCTCGATTTCTTATGACCTTTTGTTTACCATTCTCAAGACAAACTCAAAAGAAATTGACGGGCCCCGCATGCGGTGGAGCATGTGGTTTAATTCGATTGAAAATATATGTGAAAAATTTGTACTGTTTCGATTTCTTATGCTCGTTTGTTTACCATCTAGATTATTATTAGTCTTTGTAGTTTATTGGTGGTTGATTATTATTATAAGCCGGAGGGAAATAAGCTCTGGGTTGTTTAAGCGAAGATTATTGGAGATTTTTATTGCTACTTTACTGCTGCTGTTCAAGTATGGCATGTTTGCTGCTCGACGCGTATGCCCGTCCCTGAACCCCCTTGTCTGGACGAGGGCAATTTTGTACTTAGCCTGATCGCTGTGACAGGCCTGTTGCCGGAGAACTTGCCCACGTTTTCGTTATACAAACTGGCACGCCGGAGGCGCCCAGAATGGACACTAGCGTTTGTTATACAGGCCCGGCCCGGGGGGGGCGAGCGGGGCGGCCGCCCTGGGCCCCCAAATCCCAGGGGCCCCCTACATGGTATACTATACGGTATAGTACTAAATTAGAGTTCAGATCTGATCTTTAGGGCCTGGTACTAATACTATCCGGACGGCGGCGACTCAACTTCTCGTCTTCTGATCTTGAGAGTTCAGACGTTTAGACTTCAGAATTCAGATCCACAGCGGCACAGCACCATCACGGCATCAGTCACGCCGCGCGCGCCCGCTGCCGAGCCACCGAGCCGCCGAGGTCTCGACGCCTCGTCTCGTCGCCTCGTCCGCCGCCCGCGCCCGCCTCTAGACGCCTCATCTCGCCGACGTCGTCCGGTCGTCGCTTTCTCGGACTCCGGCCTCCGCGCAGCGCCAGCGCGCAACGCCGCTACGCCGCTACCGCTTGCTCGCCTACACCGTGCGCCGCTAGTATACACGTACGTGTACTGGACTACTGGTACGTCCGACGTCCCCAGCGGAAAGGCATGCATGCATATTAGGAATCATTATTCATTCATTCATTCAATCATGTATGTCACTTATCAATCATCATATCTTACATAGTTACATATTAGGAATTTTTAATCAATAATTAGTGCTTTGTTAATTGTTATTTGTAGTTACTAATTATACTATTGTTCTTTAAATTTTCAGTACCATGTCATCTAGAAAATATGCATCCGGCAGTGAAAAAAGAAAAAAGAGGAAACAAATAGATGAGTTGATTGAATTTTTCTTTAATACATAACGTATTTTAAGTGTTTGTTGGTAAAATTAGATATATATATATATATGTGTGTATGTAGATTTATATTTAGATATTTATAATGGATCGCGAGTAGGCTACGAAAGCAGAAAACAAAATTTTTCTACCGCGCACACAAGAACATCATGCTTAAGGAGGATCATGGATCGTTACCACTAGACGCAGCAATGCAATGAAGAAGAGTTGGAGAAGCCGATCCAACCACGCGTCGAAGTAGTAGTGGAAGTAGTCGATCGTCCCAACCGATCGTCTCCTCCACGCGATCAACCACACCACGAGCGGATCCAATCAGAGGTTGTTGATGCCGATCAACGCCGAACGAGCAGCGCCTCCACCGGTATCCACACGTCCGGGGTGGAACGCCGATCGCGAGTGTACCAAAGACTCATGAGCGGCTAGGGTTTGGCTCTAGAGGTGGCGGCTACGGATTAGCTCGGGATTATCGGTGCGTTCCCTCACCGCCTCCATATATAGACCTCCTCACTTGGGCCTCGTGGACCGAGGCCCAATAGGAGTCTATCAGGATCTCTATCCGAATTGAGCCCATATCCGAATCACATTGAATTAGTGTTCCAACCCGTTAAGTGTGCGACCACAGCAGGTTCACGATACTTGGTCGCGACCGAAACACCTTTCCGCTCACCCCATTAATAGCGGCCTCTAGCAAGACATATTAACCCCAAAGTATACGTAAAGATCATATCGGTTTGAACTCGTAATGTTCTCATGTACTAATCCCTTTGCCTCACGATATAGATTAAGCTCAAGGCGAGACCGTGTCATCCTCTTAATAGCTCAATCACTCTCTCGATTCCGTGATGGATTATAAACTCGTGATTGACTCCTCAATCACCTTGGCATGGCCATGCACTTTCATAATCCATTACATCGAGGGGCCCGAGATATCTCTCCCATAAGGAGGGCAAATTCTATCTTGATCATTCACATCCCACTACATGTTTCATGGCAAACCCAAAGACTACTTTTATGACTACCCGCCACGGAGTAGTGTTTAGTAGTCCCAAAGTAAGCTACTACGCATGCCGGGAACCATGATGATCTCAAGTCTAAGGATTCCACATAAACACTACTTGAGACCAACCGATGACACTTGGAATCTCTGCGGTGTCTCATGGCGGGTCTATCCAACATATGTTCACTAACACATGTCCATATTATTGATTTGGTATCTCCATACCATGATCCATGAGACATGATCATCAATCAATACATATGTTGATCTTTGAATCATATTTGTTCCTCATATGAAATATAATCGGGGATCATTTAGAAATAGCAACATTTTGGCATTAAGAGTCTCATGAATAAGTCACATACTCATTGATCAATAATGATAATGTCTATTTCAAGGAACAAAGCAATGTATCATAAATATAGTATGTGATATATTCAACATCTCCATGTTGCCTCTAGGGCATATCACCAATGCAGCCTCCCACTTGCACTAGAGTCAACCATGTAGGTATCTAATACCCATTGCCCTAGTGTGAGCCTCATGCTTTGGTGGGAAGCGGCTTTGTCAACGGATCTGCAATGTTCAAATCCGTGTGTACTTTGCATATCTTAACATCGCCTCTCCACAATCTCGCGGATGAGATGAAATCGCAGAGAATGTGCTTGGACTTCAGTGCGATCTAGGCTCCTTGGCTTGTGCAATGGCTCCACTGTTGTCACAAGAGAGGTCCATTGGGTGGAGGCACTAGCCATCACACCAAGCTCGAAACAAATTTCTTGATCCAAATGACCTCTTTAGCGACTTGAAGCCGCTATGTACTCGGCTGTTGTAGAATCAACAACTGCCTCGCTTGAACTCTTCCACCACCGCACCGCCATTCGGCAGTAACACAAATCCCGATTGCGATCTAAAATCATCTTTGTCGGTTTGGAAGCTAGCATCGGTGTAACCATTTACAACGAGCTCTTCCTCACCCCATAGACGAGGAACACATCTTTAGTTCTTCTCAAGTACTTCAAGATGTTCTTTACGATAATCCGGTGACTTTCACCGGATCTCGACGGTATCTACCGTAGCACTTAAAGCATACGAGACATCCGGACGTGTACAAAGCATGGCATACATAATGGATCCAATAGTGAAGCATATGGAATCGCATTCATTTTATCCCGCTCATCGGTGTACTAGGACACCGATTCTTGCTAAGATTTATACCATGTGACATAGGTAGGAAGCCTTTCTTGGAATCTCGCATGTTGAACCTTTTCAACACCTTGTCAATGTAACGTATCTTGGCTTAATCCAATCACCTTTTGATCTATCTCTATAGATCTTGATGCCCAGAATATATGCGCGCTCTCCTAAGTCTTTCATAGAGAAACTACTTTTCAATGAAGACTTAATGATTCGAGCATAGGAATGTCATTTCCGATCAATAATATGTCATCCACATATAAGACCGTAAACACGAGTGCGCTCCCACTAGCCTTTTGTAAACACAAGGCTCTTCTTCGTTCTTGATGAAACCAAACCCTTTGATTACTTCATCAAACGAATGTTCCAACTCCGAGATGCTCGCTTTAATCCATAAATGGATCTTTGCGCTTGCATATCTTTCTAGGCGATTGCGGATCGACAAAACCTATGGGCTGTGTCATGTACACATCCTCACTCGATTTCCATTAAGGAAAGCTGTTTTGACATCCATTTGCCATATTTCATAGTCGAAATAAGCAAGAATCGCTAGAATGATCCGAATAGACTTTAGCATTGCGACGGCGAAAAAGTTTCATCATAATCAACACCTTGAATTTGTTTGAAACCTTTGGCCACCAATCGCGCTTTATAGATGTGAACATTTCCATCTATGTCTATCTTTTCTTGAAAACCCATTTGCACTCAATGGTTTTAACACCATCGGTGGATCAACCAAGTTCCAAACTTGATTACTTGTGCATGGATTCAATTTGGATCTCATGGCTTCAAGCCATTTCTCGTAGTCTGGTCCCACCATCGCTTCTTCATAGGTCTTAGGTTCATCGTTGTCTAACAACAATATATCCCGTTGTTGAGTAGTCAAGAACATGTACCTCTCGTGTACACGACGTGACCTCTCGACCCACGTGGTGCGGTGTGTCCACAGCAGTGTTCTTCAGCAGCTTGTTCATCCTGTTGTGGTTCAGTAGGAGCTGAAACATTTTCGTGTGTTTCTAATTTCTTCAAGTTGCACCATGCTCGCACTATCCCTTCTTGAGAGAAACTCTTTCTCTAAGAAGACACCATGCCAGGCGACAAACACTTTGCCTTCTTCTTGATTATAGAAGTAATATCCTTTTGTTTCCTTAGGATACCCGATAAAGAAGCATTTATCGATTTAGGACCGAGCTTATCGATTGTAAACGTTTTACATAAGTCTCACATCCCCAAATCTTAAGAAAAGACAAGCTAGGACGTTGTCTGTCCACATCTCATATGGTGTCTTTTCTCACGATTTTGATGGAACTCGCTTAGTGTGAAAGCGGTCGTTTCAAGAGCGCACCCCAAAAGACAACGGAAGATCACTGTGGCTCATCATGGAGCGCACCATATCTAATAAGGTGCGATTTCTCGCTCGATACCCCATTCCATTGAGGTGTTCAAGGGAGTCAATTGTGGAACAATTCCACAATCCTTCAGATGATTACCAAACTCATGGCTCAAATACTCGCCTCCACGATCAGATCGTAGAAACTTGATTGTCTTGCCTAAATGATTTTGCACTTCATTTTGGAATTCTTTGAACTTTTCAAAGGATTGAGACTTATCTTCATCGGTAGATATATCCATATCTACTAAAGTCATCTGTAAAAGTTATGAAGCATCGAAAACCACCTCGGTTGTTGAGCTCATTGGTCCACATACATCGAATGTACGAGTGCCAATAAGTCACTTGCCCGCTCACCTTGACCGGTGAAAGGTGCTTTTGTCATCTTGCCAAGTAAACAAGATTCGCATGTCTCAAATGATTCAAAATCAAATGAGTGCGAATACCATCTCTATGGAGCTTCTCCATGCGCTTCTCATTTATGTGGCCTAGCGCGGTGCCAAATAAACGTGGGATTCAAATCATTCGATCGTTGCCTCTTTGTATTAATGTTATAGACCGATGACTCTTCAAGAGTAAGAACATATAACCCATTCACCAATGGAGTATGACAATAGAACATATCTTTGAAATAAAGAGAACAACCATTGTTCACGATCTAAAGTCATAACCTTACGCTTGTAAACATGAAGCGAAATAATGTTCTTGGAAAGAGATGGAACACAATAACAATTATTCAATTCCAAAACTAATCCGAAGGTAAAGACAATGGCATGGTGCCAACAACCACCATGACAACTTTGCTCCATTGCCAACGCGAAGATCCACTTCGCTCCTCCTCAAACTTCTACTTCTTCTTAGCCCCTGCAACGATTTGCAAATGTGAGCAACCGATCCGGTATCAAATACCCAAGAATCGATAGATGAAGTAGCAAGATTGATTTCTATAACATTTATACCGGAGCGGAAGTCGACTTCCTTCTTTTCTCAAGATCCTCCAAGTACTTTGGGCGTTCCTTTTCCAATGTCCCGATTGCTTCTGAGTAGCAATCGCATCGAGAGCAGGCCCTTCTTGACTTGCTTGGCCTTAGAACCGCTCGCGATCTCATCGGGAGCTAACTTTCTTTGACCGCCTTTCTTTACATAGGGCTTGCCCTTGCCTTTCGCATCATCATCACATGATGGCTGCTTTTCTTAATGCTTTCCTCGGCTGATTTTAGCATCCCATGCAACTCACCAAGGTCTTGTCCATGTTGTTCATGTGATAGTTCGAATGAATGGCTCAAAGCTCGAGGGAGCGATGAAGAATCACATCGTAGCCAACTCTTGGCTAAGGGAAAACCAAGCTTTTCCGACTCTCAATGTAGCCAATCATCTTAATCACATGAGGGTCGACGGATTCCTTCGCAAAGCCGCACGCAAACAAGGACTTTGAAGTGTTGAACCTCTCACCCTTGCTTGGTTCTCAAACATACCACGCAACCCCACAATGATATTGTAGGCATCGTGTTCTCATATTGCTTCAAGCTCAGAGGACATTGTGGCAAGCATGAGACACTCACATCAAGGTAATCATTCGCTTGCTTCTCATAAGCTTTCCGTGCAGCCACGGTAGCATTATCGTGCAAGTCATCGGGATAAGGAGACTCAAGGACATGCTCCTTGCGCCTTGCTTGAGAACAATTCTCGTGTTGCGATACCAATCCAAAAGTTCGTTCCATTGAGTTTTCTTTCTCAAGAATAGATCGCAAATTAAAAGAACTGGATGCGCATTAGTTGACATGATCTACAACAAAGAATATGCAAAGTTTAGCACTATGTTCATGTTTGATCTTCCATTAAACAATTTAACAAAGATACTCCCACTATATGTTTTGTAATCGCCTTCCTCTAACGACATATAGTGGTCAAGATCCATGTTCATCTAAGTTCTAGTGAGCTTTGGCATCACCGCTAGAAACTTAGTGACGAGGTAAGCAACACTTGCTAATCACATCTTATGTGACTCTTGTTTGTTGGGTGGCATCCAATGCCCCGGCTCCCAACACCATGCCCCAAGGCCCAAATCTAATTTGATAGCCTTGTCAAGTAAACCAATACTATGCATGTGGATGTCCGACATCCACCCTATTAGATCAAGATAGTTGATGGTACTCGCTTTGGCGGACCTACCAAACAATGATCATGATTCTTATAGGCGCAAAGAATTGGAAGGGCATCAAAACAAATTCTTAATTTTTCTTGAGAGAAGCTATTCTATCATGAAAACTAACCCTTAGTTGGTATGGCATGAAAGAATAGTATGACAAGAAATAAACATCACATGCATATAATCACATTATACTGTGAATGGTATGGCATTTTGTATCGTAGTGGTCGCCATCGCCATGGTTCCACGGTGATATTCTTCGCCACACTTCTTGTCCTCTTTGTCATCATGCTTGAAGCCTCCATAGCAAAGAACTAAACTATTACAACTAATAGGTGGCAAATGAATTACATGAGGAGCTCAAGCATCACAAGTCGACACGCAGTCGTTATACAATTAAAGAACGACCTCAACCCTACTGTGATTAATACGACACAGTCGCCAAAACACACATGCATCACATATGCATCTATGCCATACCATTCACATCATTCCCTGCAAAAACAAGTTAAGCGTAGAACATATTCTACCGCCCTGACATGAATGTGATTCTATAACAATCTATGCGTGTACGCAAACGGCCCCCGCGGGTTTCAGGGCAGCGCCCTGAAAACCTCACGGAATTACATAGATCGCATCTATGAAATCGCTATGAAAATCTCATCGGGCCGATCAAATCAACCCAAATCTGAGCCATTCAAAATGTCTCAATTTTCATTAGATCAATCACATCATTCATCGCGATCGGTATGCTTGAGGAGACCGCAACACAAGACCTCGATCTGTTGGCTCAATCCATCGACCGTGTGTGCGATAGCCCCGATGGTGTTACCGGTAGGTAGGGGCAAGTCGCGTACATCAAAGAAGGAGCACGAACTAATCTTTTGGCCACATGATGCTATCAACTCATACATATTCCAACCCCTTATGACCGATTGATCTAGTCCGTAATAGATCCAATCTATTACAACCGCATATCAACATATGCGCCGATCCGGATCGCAAACTAAGCAAGATGGCTCGATACCACTAATGGATCGCGAGTAGGCTACGAAAGCGTAAAACAAAATTTTCTACCACGCACACAAGAACATCATGCTTAAGGAGGATCATGGATCGTTACCACTAGACGCCAGCAGCAGCAATGAAGAAGAGTTGGAGAAGCCGATCCAACCACGGCGTCGAAGTAGTAGTGGAAGTAGTCGATCGTCCCGAACCGATCGTCTCCTCCACGCGATCAACCACACCACGAGCGATCCAATCAGAGGTTGTTGATGCCGATCAACGCCGCAACGAGCGGCGCCTCCACCGGTATCCACACGTCCGGGTGGAACGCCGATCGCGAGTGTACCAAAGACTCATGAGCGGCTAGGGTTTGGCTCTAGAGGTGGCGGCTACGGATTAGCTCGGGATTATCGGTGCGTTCCTCCCCTCGCCTCCATATATATAGACCTCCTCACTTGGGCCTCGTGGACCGAGGCCCAATAGAGTCTATCCGGATCTCTATCCGAATTGAGCCCATATCCGAATCACATTGAATTAGTGTTCCAACCCGTTAAGTGTGCGACCACAGCAGGTTCACGATACTTGGTCGCGACCGTAAACACCTTTCCGCTCACCCCGTTAATAGCGGCCTCTAGCAAGACATATTAACCCCAAAGTATACGTAAAGATCATATCGGTTTGAACTCGTAATGTTCTCATGTACTAATCCCTTTGCCTCACGATATAGATTAAGCTCAAGGCGAGACCTGTGTCATCCTCTTAATAGCTCAATCACTCTCTCGATTCCGTGATGGATTATAAACTCGTGATTGACTCCTCAATCACCTTGGCATGGCCATGCACTTTCATAATCCATTACATCGAGGGGCCCGAGATATCTCTCCCATAAGGAGGGCAAATTCTATCTTGATCATTCACATCCCACTACATGTTTCATGGCAAACCCAAAGACTACTTTTATGACTACCCGATTACGGAGTAGTGTTTAGTAGTCCCAAAGTAGCTACTACGCATGCCGGGAACCATGATGATCTCAAGTCTAAGGATTCCACATAAACACTACTTGAGACCAACTGATGACACTTGGAATCTCTGCAGTGTCTCATGGCGGGTCTATCCAACATATGTTCACTAACACATGTCCATATTATTGATTTGGTATCTCCATACCATGATCCATGAGACATGATCATCAATCAATACATATGTCGATCTTTGAATCATATTTGTTCCTCATATGAAATATAATCGGGGATCATTTAGAAATAGCAACATTTTGGCATTAAGAGTCTCATGAATAAGTCACATACTCATTGATCAATAATGATAATGTCTATTTCAAGGAACAAAGCAATGTATCATAAATATAGTATGTGATATATTCAACATCTCCATGTTGCCTCTAGGGCATATCTGTGACAGCCTCCCACTTGCACTAGAGTCAACCATGTAGGTATCTAATACCCATTGCCCTAGTGTGAGCCTCATGCTTTGGTGGGAAGCGGCTTTGTCAACGGATCTGCAATGTTCAAATCTGTGTGTACTTTGCATATCTTAACATCGCCTCTCCACAATCTCGCGGATGAGATGAAATCGTAGAATGTGCTTGGACTTACAGTGCGATCTAGGCTCCTTGGCTTGCGCAATGGCTCCCACCGTTGTCACAAGAGAGGTCCATTGGGTGGAGGCACTAGCCATCACACCAAGCTCGAAACAAATTTCTTGATCCAAAGCGGCCTCTTTAGCGACTTGAAGCCGCTATGTACTCGGCTTACGTTGTAGAATCAAGAACTGTCTCTCGCTTGAACTCTTCCACTTACCGCACCGCCATTCGTGCGAGAACACAAATCCCGATTGCGATCTAAAATCATCTTTGTCGGTTTGGAAGCTAGCATCGGTGTAACCATTTACAACGAGCTCTTCCTCACCCCCATAGACGAGGAACACATCTTTAGTTCTTCTCAAGTACTTCAAGATGTTCTTTACGATAATCCGATGACTTTCACCGGATCGATCGGTATCTACCGTAGCACTTAAAGCATACGAGACATCCGGACGATGTACAAAGCATGGCATACATAATGGATCCAATAGTCAAGCATATGGAATCGCATTCATTTTATCCCGCTCATCGGTGTACTAGGACACCGATTCTTGCTAAGATTTATACCATGTGACATAGGTAGGAAGCCTTTCTTGGAATCCCGCATGTTGAACCTTTTCAACACCTTGTCAATGTACGTATCTTGGCTTAATCCAATCACCTTTTGATCTATCTCTATAGATCTTGATGCCCAGATATATGTCGCCTCTCCTAAGTCTTTCATAGAGAAACTACTTTTCAATGAAGACTTAATGATTCGAGCATAGGAATGTCATTTCCGATCAATAATATGTCATCCACATATAAGACCGTAAACACGAGTGCGCTCCCACTAGCCTTTTGTAAACACAAGGCTCTTCTTCGTTCTTGATGAAACCAAACCCTTTGATTACTTCATCAAAGCGAATGTTCCAACTCCGAGATGCCTGCTTTAATCCATAAATGGATCTTTGCAGCTTGCATATCTTTCTAGCTGATTGCGGATCGACAAAACCTGTGGGCTGTGTCATGTACACATCCTCACTCAGATTTCCATTAAGGAAAGCTGTTTTGACATCCATTTGCCATATTTCATAGTCGAAATAAGCGACAATCGCTAGAATGATCCGAATAGACTTTAGCATTGCGACGGGCGAAAAAGTTTCATCATAATCAACACCTTGAATTTGTTTGAAACCTTGGCCACCAATCGCGCTTTATAGATGTGAACATTTCCATCTATGTCTATCTTTTCTTGAAAACCCATTTGCACTCAATGGTTTTAACACCATCGTGGATCAACCAAGTTCCAAACTTGATTACTGTGCATGGATTCAATTTCGGATCTCATGGCTTCAAGCCATTTCTCAGAGTCTGGTCCCACCATCGCTTCTTCATAGGTCTTAGGTTCATCGTTGTCTAACAACAATATATCCCGTTGTTGAGTAGTCAAGAACATGTACCTCTCGTGTACACGACGTGACCTCTCGACCCACGTGGTGCGGTGTGTCCACAACAGGTTCTTCAACAGCTTGTTCATCTGTTGTGGTTCTCAGAGAGCTGAAACATTTTCGGTGTTTCTCGAATTTCTTCAAGTTGCACCATGCTCCCACTATCCCTTCTTGAGAGAAACTCTTTTCTAAGAAGACACCATCGGGCGACAAACACTTTGCCTTCTTCTTGATTATAGAAGTAATATCCTTTTGTTTCCTTAGGATACCCGATAAAGAAGCATTTATCGATTTAGGACCGAGCTTATCGATTGTAAACGTTTTACATAAGTCTCACATCCCAAATCTTAAGAAAAGACAAGCTAGGACGTTGTCCTGTCCACATCTCATATGGTGTCTTTTCATCGATTTTGATGGAACTCGTTTAGTGTGAAAGCGGTGTTTCAAGAGCGCACCCCAAAAGACAACGGAAGATCACTGTGGCTCATCATGGAGCGCACCATATCTAATAAGGTGCGATTTCTCGTTCGAGATACCCCATTCCATTGAGGTGTTCCGGCAGAGTCAATTGTGGAACAATTCCACAATCCTTGAGATGATTACCAAACTCATGGCTCAAATACTCGCCTCCACGATCGATCGTAGAAACTTGATTGTCTTGCCTAAATGATTTTGCACTTCATTTTGGAATTCTTTGAACTTTTCAAAGGATTCAGACTTATCTTCATCGGTAGATATATCCATATCTACTAAAGTCATCTGTAAAAGTTATGAAGCATGAAAACCACCTCGGTCGTTGAGCTCATTGGTCCACATACATCGAATGTACGAGTGCCAATAAGTCACTTGCCCGCTCACCTTGACCGGTGAAAGGTGCTTTTGTCATCTTGCCAAGTAAACAAGATTCGCATGTCTCAAATGATTCAAAATCAAATGAGTGCGAATACCATCTCTATGGAGCTTCTCCATGCGTTTCTCATTTATGTGGCCTAAGCGGCGGTGCCAAATAAACGTGGATTCAAATCATTCGATCGTTGCCTCTTTGTATTAATGTTATAGACCGATGACTCTTCAAGAGTAAGAACATATAACCCATTCACCAATGGAGTATGACAATAGAACATATCTTTGAAATAAAGAGAACAACCATTGTTCACGGATCTAAAGTCATAACCTTCGCTTGTAAACATGAAGCGAAATAATGTTCTTGGAAAGAGATGGAACACAATAACAATTATTCAATTCCAAAACTAATCCGAAGGTAAAGACAATGGCATGGTGCCAACACCACCGCAAACAACTTTTGCTCCATTGCCAACGCCAAGATCCACTTCGCTCCTCCTCAAACTTCTACTTCTTCTTAGCCCCGCAACGATTTGCAAATGTGAGCAACCGATCCGGTATCAAATACCCAAGAATCGTAGATGAAGTAGCAAGATTGATTTCTATAACATTTATACCGGAGCGAAGTCGTACTTCCTTCTTTTCTCAAGATCCTCCAAGTACTTTGGGCGTTCCTTTTCCAATGTCCCGATTGCTTACAGAGTAGCAATCGCATCGAGCAGGGCCCTTCTTGACTTGCTTGGCCTTAGAACCGCCGCGATCTCATCGAGCTAACTTTCTTTGACCGCGCCTTTCTTTACATAGGGCTTGCCCTTGCCTTTCTCGCATCATCATCACATGATGGCTGCTTTTCTTAATGCTTTCCTCGGCTGATTTTAGCATCCCATGCAACTCACCCAAGGTCTTGTCCATGTTGTTCATGTGATAGTTCGAATGAATGGCTCAAAGCTCGGGGAGCGATGAAGAATCACATCAAGAGCCAACTCTTGGCTAAGGGGAAAACCAAGCTTTTCGGACTCTCAATGTAGCCAATCATCTTAATCACATGAGGGTCGACGGATTCCCTTACGCAAGCTCGCACGCAAACAAGGACTTTGAAGTGTTGAACCTCTCACCTTGCTTGTTTCTCAAACATACCACGCAACCCCACAATGATATTGTAGGCATCGTGTTCTCATATTGCTTCAAGCTCAGAGGACATTGTGGCAAGCATGAGACGACTCACATCAAGGTAATCATTCGCTTGCTTCTCATAAGCTTTCCGCAGCCACGGTAGCATTATCGTGCAAGTCATCGGGATAAGGAGACTCAAGGACATGCTCCTTGCGCTCTTGCTTGAGAACAATTCTCGGGTTGCGATACCAATCCAAAAGTTCGCTCCATTGAGTTTTTCTTTCTCAAGAATAGATCGCAAATTAAAAGAACTGGATGCGGCATTAGTTGACATGATCTACAACAAAGAATATGCAAAGTTTAGCACTATGTTCATGTTTGATCTTCCATTAAACAATTTAACAAAGATACTCCCACTATATGTTTTGTAATCGCCTTCCTCTAACGACATATAGTGGTCAAGATCCATGTTCATCTAAGTTCTAGTGAGCTTTGGCATCACTGCTAGAAACTTAGTGACGAGGTAAGCAACACTTGCTAATCACATCTTATGTGACTCTTGTTTGTTGGGTGGCATCCAATGCCCGGCTCCCAACACCATGCCCCAAGGCCCAAATCTAATTTGATAGCCTTGTCAAGTAAACCAATACTATGCATGTGGATGTCCGACATCCACCCTATTAGATCAAGATAGTTGATGGTACTCGCTTTGGCGAGACCTACCAAACAATGATCATGATTCTTATAGGCGCGAGAATTGGAAGGGCATCAAAACAAATTCTTAATTTTTCTTGAGAGAAGCTATTCTATCATGAAAAACTAACCCTTAGTTGGTATGGCATGAAAGAATAGTATGACAAGAAATAAACATCACATGCATATAATCACATTATACTGTGAATGGTATGGCATTTTGTATCGTAGTGGTCGCCATCGCCATGGTTCCACGGTGATATTCTTCGCCACACTTCTTGTCCTCTTTGTCATCATGCTTGAAGCCTCCATAGCAAAGAACTAAACTATTACAACTAATAGGTGGCAAATGAATTACATGAGGAGCTCAAGCATCACAAGTCGACACGCAGGTCGTTATACAATTAAAGAACAGCCTCAACCCGGCTGTGATTAATACGACACACAGGCCGCCAAAACACACATGCATCACATATGCATCTATGCCATACCATTCACATCATTCCCTGCAAAAACAAGTTAAGCGTAGAACATATTCTACCGCCCTGACATGAATGTGTTTCTATAACAATCTATGCGTGTACGCAACGGCGGTCCCCCGCGGGTTTCAGGGCAGCGCCCTGAAAACCTCACGGAATTACATAGATCGCATCTATGAAATCGCTATGAAAATCTCATCGGGCCGATCAAATCAACCCAAATCCGAGCCATTCAAAATGTCTCAATTTTCATTAGATCAATCACATCAATCATCGCGATCGGTATGCTTGAGGAGACCGCAACACAAGACCTCGATCCGTTGGCTCAATCTCATCGACCGTATGCGAGCTAGCCCCGATGGTGTTACCGGTAGGTAAGGGCAAGTCGCGCGTACATCAAAGAAGGAGCACGAACTAATCTTTTTGGCCACATGATGCTATCAACTCATACATATTCCAACCCCTTATGACCGATTGATCTAGTCCGTAATAGATCCAATCTATTACAACCGCATATCAACATATGCGCTGATCCAGATCGCAAACTAAGCAAGATGGCTCTGATACCACTAATGGATCGCGAGTAGGCTACGAAAGCGAAAACAAAATTTTTCTACCGCGCACACAAGAACATCATGCTTAAGGAGGATCATGGATCGTTACCACTAGACGCAGCAGTGCAATGAAGAAGAGTTGGAGAAGCCGATCCAACCACGGCGTCGAAGTAGTAGTGGAAGTAGTCGATCGTCCCGAACCGATCGTCTCCTCCACGCGATCAACCACACCACGAGCGGATCCAATCAGAGGTTGTTGATGCCGATCAACGCCGCACGAGCAGCGCCTCCACCGGTATCACACGTCCGGGGGAACGCCGATCGCGAGTGTACCAAAGCACTCGCGAGCGGCTAGGGTTTGGCTCTAGAGGTGGCGGCTACGGATTAGCTCGGGATTATCAGGTGCGTTCCCTCAGCCCCTCGCCTCCATATATATACCTCCTCACTTGGGCCTCGTGGACCGAGGCCCAATAGGAGTCTATCCGGATCTCTATCCGAATTGAGCCCATATCCGAATCACATTGAATTAGTGTTCCAACCCGTTAAGTGTGCGACCACAGGTTCACGTATACTTGGTCGCGACCGAAACACCTTTCCGCTCACCCCATTAATAGCGGCCTCTAGCAAGACATATTAACCCCAAAGTATACGTAAAGATCATATCGGTGAACTCGTAATGTTCTCATGTACTAATCCCTTTGCCTCACGATATAGATTAAGCTCAAGGCGAGACTGTGTCATCCTCTTAATAGCTCAATCACTCTCTCGATTCCGTGATGGATTATAAACTCGTGATTGACTCCTCAATCACCTTGGCATGGCCATGCACTTTCATAATCCATTACATCGAGGGGCCCGAGATATCTCTCCCATAAGGAGGGCAAATTCTATCTTGATCATTCACATCCCACTACATGTTTCATGGCAAACCCAAAGACTACTTTTATGACTACCCGCCACGGAGTAGTGTTTAGTAGTCCCAAAGTAGCTACTACGCATTGGGAACCATGATGATCTCAAGTCTAAGGATTCCACATAAACACTACTTGAGACCAACCGATGACACTTGGAATCTCTGCGGTGTCTCATGGCGGGTCTATCCAACATATGTTCACTAACACATGTCCATATTATTGATTTGGTATCTCCATACCATGATCCATGAGACATGATCATCAATCAATACATATGCTGATCTTTGAATCATATTTGTTCCTCATATGAAATATAATCAGGGATCATTTAGAAATAGCAACATTTTGGCATTAAGAGTCTCATGAATAAGTCACATACTCATTGATCAATAATGATAATGTCTATTTCAAGGAACAAAGCAATGTATCATAAATATAGTATGTGATATATTCAACATCTCCATGTTGCCTCTAGGGCATATCACCAACAATTTATACTAGGGCCTCTATTCCTAGTTTCGTCCCGGGCCCCTAAAATCCCAGGACCGGCCCTGCTGTTATATATATACTTACTCCACGTCGGCGACTCCACTGCAGGCTCGCGCAATCCGTCGAAAACCTCGTCGTCTAGAGCCCTAAACCCTCAATCTCCAATTCTCCATCCTCATCTCCGCCCTCCCAATCGCCCCGTAAACCCTAGCTAGCCCTTCACCCCTCCATCCGGGCGGGAGATACGGAAGTGGTAGCCTCGGCCGTACCAATACATGCTCAAAGTTTAATAATAATCTCAAAAACAGAAATTGAAGCATTAGAGATGTAAATAATAAAATAAATATTGTTCATGATTAATGAATTGGAAGTATTTACACAAGGTCAAAAACTTTGGTCCGAAATGACTGGAAGCGATTACATATTGTACAAACACAGCTTTACATGAAATCGGTAGTACCGGTTTTGGTCCAACAGTCTGGGCAGGGCAACCCAAAACCGGTACTGCCGGATACAGAAATCGGTACTACCGGTTTTGCCTGCCAGAATAGAGCAAAACCTCTAAAATGCAAAAGACCAAGCAAATGACCTCCAAAATTGATGAAAATTGGCAAGTGTCTCAAGGAAACCTAGTGTGGCAGAACCGTCCAATTTATACCGGCTCAAGTGCACCTGCCATTGTCTTAACGACAACCGTTACTAGTTCATGACACAGTTACTAGTTTTCATACATGTTGGTAACTGTGACGACGGGTTTCATTCAGATGAAACTCTATGAAACTTTTTCTATCTCTCTCTTCATAATGAACATGTCAAGTCTTTATCAGCGTGAGCAATGTCGACGCTCCAATAACCGTCTAGCTCAACGTCCGTCTAGCTCGATCCACTGAAATGACGATCGATATGATACTCCCTTCATGCCGTTTTATAAGGCCGGCGCCTGTACGTGGTAAAAGTACGTACTTCACCTACCAATATAATGGTAGACGATCGATCGAGGTGCACATGCATGCAAGATTGATGATTAATTGCAAAGCTAGCTAGATAACTGCTTCACGAGCCACGCCCGCCGTTCGCGGTGATTGGTTGAGTCTACAAATCTGCATGCAAAGTTGATGGCTGCGCGCGCGCGATAGCGAGACATACTAGTATTTAATACGATATTAATATAAACATGGTAGTTAGCAACTCATCAAACACTTCTACTGTTAAGGCTTTTGGTATTTGTTTAGAGTTTTGAAAATATAGATCTAGGGTAAGCGAGGACCACAGAGGTGAACTCATCAAACACTTCTACCCCTTTTGTTAATGAAGTACCTTTTTCAGTCTTTTACTGGTTTCCAACTAAAATTGCATCCACATAAATAATGAACTTATTTCCCTTTCTCTTGTCATACCTTGCATGTAGTTATTGCTAAGCTCCGTGTGGCTTGTTGTGTACGGTTGGTTGTACTCAATCTTGCTTTAATTTCCCCAACACAGATCAAAAGAGGACAAGACATTCCAAGTTTACGTGTTAGGGTTGCGACCGCACTCAAGCATTTCTGTGAAGCTTTCTTGAGTTCTTCCGATTGTAAGTTATGTCTTGGGCTAGAATGCCTTAAAATATTTAAAATTGATTCTTAAGTCTTTATTTTAATCAATTTAACTCTTTTAAATGTTCGTAAGCAGGCATGATCACTACTACAGACAGTGCTATCACAGACGGTTCGGAACCGTCATCATAGACGGTTCTTGAACCGTCAGTGTTTATGTGTTAGTGATACTAGGCGTTTATCACAGACGTCTCGTAAGCCATCTGTGATAACTCACATTACAGACGGGTTTGTATACAAAACCGTCTGTGATAGTCAAGTATCACAGACGGTCTGTGTATACAAAACCGTCTGTGATATCCAGGTATCACAGACGGTCTGTGTATAAAAAATCGTCCGTGATAGTCAAGTATCACAGACGGTCTGTGTATACACAGACCGTCTGTGATACTTGACTATCACAGACGGTTTGTTATCACAGACAGTTAATAATAACTACCACAGACGGCTTGTAACAACGAACCGTTTATGATAGAAATGCAACAGCCATTTCATTTGTCATTTTTTGGCTAGCCTCAGGATATGCTAGCCATGCCCTCTGAAAGTAAGCAAACAGATTTCAGATAAATGACAGATAAGTTAATTACAACTCAAAGTGAATTACAACAAAATTCTCTACACAGATGAATGTAACAAACGGCCAGCAGATCACATACATATATAGAATGAAAATCTTTACACATATCTGACAAATAAATTAAATTGAATGAATTGTTTGATTAAGCACAATTGAGTGATTTGTACAATTGAATCCAATGTTTCAACATCTAATTATCACCATTGCCGGGGGTGGAACTCTCCAGCCTTGTTTATGACCTCTGCTACTAAGAATTGGGAGAGTATTCCACGAATTTCGACGAGTTGGTCAAGATCATATGTACTTTCGTCGATACTCACCCGCTGTCGCTAAGAGCAATGTTAAGTCATTAGTTAGCAAGTGTGTAAATATATATATATATATACATATATAGAATCAGAAAATAAAAATTATTGGAATGACCGGACAAACCTCTGGATCATTGGTCTTAGTATCAATGATTTCCTTCATATGGCGGCAAACGTAGAATCCACATACGTTGCCCTGTAGTTGCTGGTGGCACTGCAAAAATAGAATTACATATATAGGTATTGGCAATTCTAGAGGCATTATAACAAAGTTTGATATAGGATTTTTCTGTTGTAGTGGGTACCCGAAATCGTGTGTTGTGTTGCAGCGTGTCACTGGATTTGTTGTGTCTTCCTCCTTGGGCAACATAAGCGGTAAACGACCTACATGATTCAAAAAAGTTAGCTTCGGTCGTTGCAAATGAAGGAAATATTACAATAGAGTTATGTATAGAGGAAATGAGTTTACCTGTTAATTATTTCTTGCACACTACTGAAGTCGTGGTTGCTCCTAAGTAGGGAATCAAGGTATATTACCTTGCTCCACTTTGGTACAATCACAATCAAAATCCAGTGATGCCTAGTCATGTGGGTCACCATAGTGATTAATCCTAAGTCCATGCTGCATGTAAAGTACAAATGAAATATGTGTGGCAACTAGTGAAGCACTTACCCTTGGTTGTAGGGTACCATGACATATTCCTTGTCGCTGTGAGCAATCAATCCCCTTGTTATGTAAGTTTGCACGAAGGATGCATTTTCGTTGATAGATTGCTCGGAGACCAACTGGGGGTCGAAGAAACCCACTGGTTGTCGCGTTCGTCGGACTTGTTGGATCATGTATCTATACATAAGGAAAGAATAATGACATTTATCGGTATAACGTGAATGTAGAACTTCATTGTACAGTACACTTACAGTGTCCAGCATTGTAGAAGTGAGGCGTCGAGTTCGTCGAGATTGAATAGTAAGAATAAGTCTTCGAATGTCACGACGATGTAGCCCGAGTCATGGAGGAAATGCGCGTCCTTATATTTCAGAGTGAATGCACTCTGGCGGTTTGGCTTCAGGTTGGACTTCTCCATGTACCAGGCATGCAATCTATTGCAAATCAAACCAAGCCGGCGTAATTGTGACTCAGGGACCAACGATACTCCTAGAATGAATTTCTATGGCTCGGGACGCGGCTTAAGCTTCTTCGCCTGAGCCTTGGAGCCTCGCTTACGATACGCTTTCGGTGGCGTCTCGGCGGGAGCTGATGCAACAGGCTTCACTGGATTTGGAGGTGGAGATGGAGCCACCGGAGCGGATGTGACAAATCCAGGGTGACGTCCCTCTTGGGCCACTCGATCCGATGTGACAGATCCAGGGCGACCTCCCTCTTGGACCACTGGATCCGATGTGACAGATCTAGGGTGACTTCCCTCTTGGGCCACTGGATCCGATGTGACAGATCCAGGGCGACCTCCCTCTTGGACCACTGGATGTGGAGATCGTGGCACGGGCAAGTCGAGGGCGATGTCCCTCTTGGGCCACTGAATAAATGTGTGGACGGCATCCCCTAATGTCTTAATCTGTTCATTTGGGGGCTTCTCAAGAGGGACGCTCTTAAAAATATCATTAACCATGCCCACCTGGACCTTTATGAAACCGGTGTCTACTTGTACACTGTGCACCAGCGTCCCTGGCAGCAATGGATACGCCATCCCGCGCCCAGCATGTAACATCCTAAAAATTTAGACATCGTGAAATGAAATGATGTGGATTGTTTCTTTTGATTTGTTTTTATTGAAGCTGAATTTTAATGTGTTTTCTGGAACGAGTTAGGGTTCTAAAAGGATAAAAGTCAAAAGGGGAGAGAAACCTAATTTAAAATTTTAGGATTTTATTTTGAACAAAATAGCATAAATGGCAAAAAGAGAAAAATATAAATTCTATCTATGTATCTCTACCAGTAGTGACCAACCCAAGTTAGCCATCCTTTCCCCCCCGTTTTCCTTCTCCCCCGCAGCGACTTCAGACACTGTCTTCGCACGCGGACAGCAGCAGCAGCAGCCGCGGCCCGGTCTCCCCAGCGCCGCCTCCTTCGGACCAGTGGTCTCGGCGTCGCCTCGCGCGTGCCCCGGTCCCACCTCCGTCCCGTCGCCTGCGTCATCGCTGGCCGACGTAGCCGCGCCATCCCCATCCGCGTCGCGCCGCAGCTGCGTCCTTCCCAAGACGGCCGCGCGGTGGAGCTCATGAGCCATCCCCCCCGCCGCATGGCGCTCGTCCTCGGCCTCATCACTGCCGACCCCTCTGCGGCGCAATCAATGCGTGCCAGTCGTCGCTGTAGCCATGGCGTTGCTGCGTCGTCGCCAGTCCGGCCAACCACCCCCCCTACGGCGCCAGCCCTTGCCCGCGTGATATATGGCTCGATTGCGGTTGCAAACGCACCGCCAGCCCTCCCTCTCCCTCTCACCGCAACTAACTAAGCCCCGGGCGCCCCGAACGCCGGCGAGCTTCTTCTCCTTCCCCAACTCCGGCCACCTCCGATCCACCGGTCCGGGGCATTAGAGCCCAATTCCTCGCTCTCACACCATCACAAGGTCACCGGGAAGACTTCCCCGGTCTCCTCCGAGCTTCCCGGCGCCTGCAGCTCGCTGCCACCGGGCGCCTACCCGAGTTCGCCGCCACCGCCGCTGCCGACCCAGCTCCGGTGATCGCCGGACCCTACCGGCACCACCATCATCTTCCCCGCAGCTTCAGCATCGCATTTTGGCAGGCCCCCGCCCTTCCCCAACCCCTCTCGCCGTGGCGTCGTCATATTCTCCGGTACGAACCATCTCGCGGCCTCCTCCCGCAAGATACCTCAAAAGAATAAAGCGAGGTATATGGTTGAGATGCGCGAGCCCGCCTTAGCTAGCTGGCGCCAACCCTTTCCCGGGCTCCCTCGGCGCAGCTCGAGCCCCTCACCACGCAGCTACCGAGGTTGAGCCCTTTCTTTATTTTCTCGGTGACGGTGGGCCCCACCGTCGGCCGACCGTAGGTGGGCGTGCTTGCTGCCGCCGGTCCCTTTGCCGAGGCGGAAGGCGGGCTGATCGTGACAATGACCCGCTTGTCGGCGCCCGTCAGAGCGTAAACCCGCCGATGGGCCCCACCTATCAGGATTTGTTATTTTTAGCAGTTATTCATGCCGAAAGTTTTTAAATGGGCATAACTTCTTCATTTTAACTCCGAATTAAGTGAAACCAATTTCTAAATTCATCTAAATTCAGGAGCTATCCAATGGAACCAGAATTAATATTTTTGAAACTCGTTTGACTTTTGTTGTGTTGTTTTGATTGGTGTACTTACTTTTATTCAAATTTTCGTGCATGTAAAAACGTTAGCGTTCGAAGCCCAGGAGGAGGAAGCCGCTGCTGCAGCCGACCCCGACGCACAAAACCGGACCTCAAAGAACCAAAGTAGTCAATGCTTTGATCATGTTGAACCCACATTTTCTACAAAGTACTTTGGTTTAAATTATCAAATTGCATGCCATTATTTCATATGCAAATACATGTTAAATTTTCCTAGAGGTATGACCATGTAAACCTTGACTAATATTACACCCCTTGTTGAATATTTGATTGTGTGAGCCTTGTCACCCTAGTATAGGTATGATAGTAACCTTTCAAAAATAAGTCCGTAACTATATGCCATGCTTAGTGTTGCTCAGATACTCATGGGCGTGTAAACGCCCAAACATCACTTGCAAAACATGAAGGAATTAAATTGGGCAGTCATTGTGAGCATAACTGGTGTATGTTGGTATGCTATTTTATGTTCCCAAAAACCCCTCTTGCTTAACTATCTGGGTGGGTGGTCCGAGGGTGTGTGTATGTGTGGTGCCGTGATAGCACAAAGGGGATTGTGGTAGAACCGCCCGAGATAACCCTAAGGACCGAATCTTGTGATGACCTCCGAGGTACAACAAGACAACCACATCTTTGGCAAAGTGTAGGCAGGACTAAATAATTTGCATAGCCCTAGTGTGGTTACATGAAGGTATGGACACGAGCAAAGGGATGGATGGTCTCATCCCGCCTTTGCCCGTGATGACTCACGAGGACCCTTCTCGAGGGATGGGCGCATCCTACGTAAGATAGACCTTAGCGGGCGTAACCACAAGTAGGATTATGCATTGTAACAGACCTGTGGTAGTCTACTCAACCACATGGCAAAGGAACCATATGGGTCAACGAGCAGATCTACCTCTTGTGGGTAAAGTGTACAAACTCTGCAGAGTAAGAACTATTCGAATAGCCGTGCCCACGGTCAAGGGCGGACATGGGAACTTAACTAGATATAGTTCTGTTTCAAAAACCTTGGGGGTGGAAATGGAAAAATGGAGGGCAGAGAAAGGCCCTTATTTGAGTTGTCCTGGGTGTCGTCCCAGTGGTAATGTAAGCGGTTTTAACGCTGAAAGTATGATAAGGGAGCAAAGGCCATGTAATGGTGGATGGCCTCTGATCCGTGGAAAATATTGGAATATGTATGTACCATAAGTTTTAAAGTCCAAAAAGCTAGGTCTTAGGAAATTTAAGTACTGTAACTTTTAAAAGAGCACATTTCAGCAAACAAAATAACCTAAGCTTTTCCTTTGATAAGCCATGCATACTACCTAATTGCATTTTGTGCTTTGACTCGCGGAGCACGGTGGTTAGTGTGCTCACACTCGCAATATCAACACCTAGATTCAGGAGTTCAAGATCACTACGCCTTCGATGAAGCTCCTGCTGCAGATAGAGAAGATCGTGCTGAGCCATAGGGCGAGTACCTTGCGCTTAGATTATTCGGTAATTAGACTAAGGTGTGGTTTGCTTATAATATTACCGGGGCCTTGGTAATATTTGCATGACCACTTTTGCCCTCAGTCTTTTGCCTGTGGCTTGTGGGGTTACCTTGTTTCGCTTCCGTTGTCGCAGTTCTTGGAATGTAAATTTTGGGTCTGACCGGCCCTATTGTAAAACTGATGCCCTTCTAGGGCCTAACTTCAATCTCGTATGTAATATTATTTCGGCTTGTGATGATCTCTGTCTTGTATGAAATGATTCAGCAATGTATCTGTGTGCATTATCTCTCGATCCGTGGAATAATGCGAGTGACCACAGATTACGGATTGAAAAATCCGGATGCATGTAGCTGGTATCGAGCATCTGTCAGAGGGTAAAAGCCTTAGACAGGCGTTAGAACTTAGGATTACAATTGTTGAAAAACCTATAAAAAGAATTTCATACAAATATAGCGTATTACTTCTTCTCGCACCCTTCTTAGATCTGTTTTCCTTCGCCTTTCAATTATTGTTTTGAAATTACTAACAGTATTATTTAATTCACAGATGGCAGGATCCGCGGACAACGGGCAGTGGGACGTTATGGCCCACGGAGTGCACGAGGGGGAGTTTGCGGGTTTGCTCCGCAAGCTTCTGCACTACCTGTGCTACCCAGAGCCGCCCATCTACCGCGGGCGAAGGACGCGTGTGGGTGGGGACGAGTCGTGGATGATAGAGGTCTTCATCTACCCCCTGCGTGAGGGAGACCCGCCCCACATTTTTCGGACCACCCACCGCAGGAGTACAGTGTCTGCCGCACTGCAGGACGCTGCACGTTTGGCTGCGGCCCGACTGTGCGACGTTCACACTACAGTCGTGAGGGGGACTCCTTTCCGCTACTACCCGCTACGTACCGAGGGCGCCCCGTACAATGGTACCCGTGTGACCGAGTTGGAGGATGATCCGACACTCACGCACCAGGTGGACCTCACTAGGTCCATGGGTACGGCTCACGTGGTGGCTCTGGAGGAGATCACTGCCCTTCGGGAGCGCCTACTTGCCCGCCACAGCGAGGTGGAGTCCTTGCGGGAGCAGCTCGCCCAGTGCGAGCAGGCCTTGGCGGAAGCTGAGGCAAAGGCAGAGGCTGCCCGCGCCCCTCCCCAGCCGACTCCCCACACGCCTTGCTCCGGCCCGCCTTCACTGAGTTCGGTGGCTCGCACTAGGCTCACGGCGCGCAAGAGCGTGCGGCCCCCGGGGCCCCAGTCTACTCTACGCCAGGGAGAGGTTCGGCGCCGCCGTTCGCGCTCTCGTTCCGACACCGACCCGTCCGAGTTCAGTGGTAGTAGGTCCCGTTCTCAGGGTGTGGACTACAGTCCCTCCAGTCCCAGTGTGGGTGCCAGGGAGGAGTAGCTAGTGCTGGGTCTAGGGTGTGGCGTTGTAATGGCTAGCCAGCGCGAGCCCCGTCTTATTAGTAGTCTCCTGTGTTAGTATCTTAGCATCGTGTCTTTATGATTATGAACTTAATATGTATGAATGTCTGTGAAGTCCAGCATAGCTCTAAGGCCCTCAAAGCTGGCTATATGGTGTATTGTCAATGGTTAATTAAAAACGGCCTTGTGTTTTAAAAATTTCTTTTACTGTTTGTTGGTTGGATCCGATTCTTCTCTCTTTTGGTGTTGTTAAATTTTGGGTTTTATTTTGGGAAGCCGTGTAAAATAGTGCTTCCGTATCTGCAGATGGCCACCATAGGGTTACTCGCGCGCAAGCGGGTGCGAATCCAGACATGCAAGCGGAGGTAGAAGCCAGTCAGGAGGCACAACCTTCTGGCCGGGGTAGAGGCCCCAGCCAAGGGGTAAACCTCCCACCCCACCGGCCAACCCGTCCATGGCGCAAGTGATGGCACAGCAAACTCAGATTCTTCAGGCCATCTACGCTGGCCAACAGGCCAACACCAGCGTTCATGTCTCTGACCTTGGAGACTTTATCAGGACCCGGCCCCTCACCTTCACAGAGACAGATGAGCCCCTTGCAGCGGAAGATTGGCTACGGGATACCGAGAGAAAACTTCGTATAGCCAAATCCGCAGAAAATGATCAAGTGGTTTTTGCTACCCACCAACTCCAGGGAGCTGCAGCTGCCTGGTGGGAGAGTTACTTGGCTACCAGGGGGCACGAGGACACCCCCATGGGAGCCGGCACGGCATATATACCCTGGACAGAGTTCAAGGCAGCCTTTAGGGCCAACTTCATTCCAGCTGGAGTGGTTCGGATGAAGAGAAATGAGTTCCGCACACTGAAGCAAGGCAATCTGTCGGTCAGTGAATATCTTGCCAGGTTTAATCAGCTCGCCCGCTACGCCCCAAAAGATATAGCCGATGAAGAAGAGAAGGTAGACCGGTTCTTTGTTGGGATGAACGAAGAACTGCGCATACAGCTTATCACACATGACTTTCCTAACTTTCACCAACTGGTGAATAAAGCATTAGTCCTGGAAAATGAGAAGAAGAGCTTGGAGGCTAGCCGTAAGCGCAAGCAGGTGGCTCTGCGACCCCCGGGGAGGTTCATCCAGAAGTTCTTCAACAAATCGTCCTCCTCAGGGTCAACCCTACCCCAGAATTCCAGTCCGGTACTCCGCCCGACTGGCAACACCTTCCAGACTCCCCGTCCTTCAGGCCAGTCTACGGGGACCGGTTCTGCGACCTCCTTCAAATGTTACAACTGTGGAGAGAAGGGGCACTTTGCTTATCGCTGTCCACAAAAGCAGACCACCCCCGTGAAGTTCAACCTAGGGACCACCCCCGGCCGAGGCCAAGCTTCAGCACCTGGTAAAGGAACCCAGACCCCTCAGTTTAACAGGACGACATCGACTCCCAACCGGGGGAGGGTCAATCACATCACAGCAGAGGAAGCTCAAGAGGCTGCGGGAGTTTTGATGGGTACGTTCTCTGTCAAGACATTACCGGCATGTGTTCTTTTCGATTCTGGGGCATCGCATTCTTTTATAGCCATGGGGTTTGTGAACAAACTTAGGCTGCCCACTTATCCATTGAAGAAGCCATTAATACTTAGTTCACCCGCAGGAATGATAAATGCCACCTTAGTATGCCCTGGGGTAGAGATTGTTATGGAGAGATTTGGGTTCCCTGCAGATTTAATAGTTCTGACCTCCCAGACCCTGGATATTATACTAGGGATGGATTGGTTAGCTAGGCACCAAGGGATATTAGACTGCGCTTTGAGGCAAGTGAAGTTGACCAAGTGCCCGGGATTGACCATAGAGGTGAAGGTAGACCGACCGTATCGATGGGGTCGGGTCATTTATTATTTTGAGGATGTACCGCTGGAAGGGATGCTAGAGGTGCAGGACTATCCAGAAGTATTTCCCGAGGAGCTGCCAGGTATGCCTCCGGATAGGGATTTAGAGTTTGTTATCAACCTAAAGCCTGGAGCTGCCCCCATCTCCAAGAGACCGTACAGAATGACCATTCATGAACTAGAAGAATTGAAGAAGCAACTCCAGGAGCTACAAGACAAAGGTTTCATCCGGCCAAGTTCCTCACCCTGGGGATCCCCGGTAATCTTTGTGAAGAAGAAGGATGGCACCGCTCGGATGTGTGTAGATTATCGGGCCTTGAATGAGGTAACCATCAAAAATAAGTACCCGTTGCCTAGGATTGATGACCTATTTGATCAGCTTGGGGGAGCCACCATATTCTCAAAAATCGACTTGAGGTCAGGTTATCATCAGCTAAAGATTAGGCCCGAGGACATTCCGAAGACGGCTTTCACCACTAGATATGGGCTGTATGAGTTTACAGTCATGTCTTTTGGTCTGACAAATGCACCCGCCTACTTCATGAACCTCATGAATAAGGTGTTTATGGAATACTTGGACAAGTTTGTGGTGGTATTCATTGATGATATTCTTATATACTCCAAGACGGCAGAAGAGCATGCTGAGCATCTGCACCTGGTGTTGAAGAAGCTAAAAGAACATCAATTGTATGCCAAGTATAGCAAGTGTGAATTCTGGTTAAAAGATATCAGTTTCCTGGGGCATATTGTGTCAGCCAAAGGAGTATCCGTCGACCCTGCCAAGATCGCAGCGATCCACAGATTGAGCTTGACCCACCTCATCCGAGGTGCGAGTTTTCTAGGATTAGCAGGGTATTATAGAAGATTTATTGAGGGATTTTCCCGAATTGCCAGGCCAATGACACAACTACTCAAGAAGGAGCAAAAGTTTGGTTGGACCAAGGCCTGTGAGGAAAGTTTTCAGGAACTAAAAAGGAGGTTGACTACTACTCCCGTACTAGTCCTACCCGATGTACGCAAGGACTTTGAAGTATACTGTGATGCCTCCCATCAAGGGCTGGGGTGCGTACTGATGCAAGGGGGAAAAGTTGTGGCATATGCATCCAGACAGCTTCGCCCTCATGAAGCAAACTACCCAACCCATGACTTAGAGTTGGCATCGGTGGTGCACGCCTTGAAGCTTTGGAGGCATTACCTGATTGGCAATCACTGTGATATATACACTGATCACAAGAGCCTCAAGTACTTCTTCACCCAATCCCACCTTAACCTGAGACAGAGAAGGTGGCTAGAGCTAATAAAAGATTACGACCTAAGTGTCCACTACCACCCAGGAAAAGCTAATGTGGTAGCAGATGCCCTCAATCGCAAGGCTTACTGTAACAACCTTATGGTTCAAGAACACCGACCCGAGCTATATAAAGAATTGAAGGCATTGAACTTAGAAATAGTGGAGGAAGGAATTTTAGCGGCGATGGAAGAACAAACAAGTATAGAGGAGATGATTATGGCCGCACAGAAAGAAGACCCAACTGCTCTAAGGGTAAAAAGGTTAATGAAAGAGGGGAAGACTCCCAAGATGACCATGGACCAGCAAGGAGTTTTGAGGTTTGGGACGCGATCTTCGTTCCCCACCAAAGGACCTCAAGGACACGATACTGTGGAAGCTCATAGCTCTGCATATTCCCTCCACTCCGGAAGTACTAAAATGTACCAAGACATGAAGCAGTGTTACTGGTGGCCGCGTATGAAGAGGGATATCGCCGAACATGTAGCCTGCTGTGATGTATGCCAAAGAGTGAAGGTGGAACACCAAAGGCCTGCAGGACTGTTGCAGCCCTTGCAAATACCTCAGTGGAAATGGGAGGAAGTCGGAATGGACTTCATCACAGGGCTCCCGTGGACCAAATCTGGATATGACTCCATATGGGTTATATTCGACAGACTAACCAAGGTTGCGCATTTTATCCCTGTCAGGACAACTTATAAGGGAGATAAACTGGCAGAGCTGTACTTGTCACGCATTGTGTGCCTGCATGGTGTACCAAAACGAATAGTATCATATCGGGGTTCCCGCCACCTCGCATTTGGGGCGATCTACATGATGCTCTCGGCACCCACTTGGATTTCGATCGCCACCATCCTCGGATGACGGTCAAACCGAGAGGGTAAACCAAGTATTGGAGGACATGCTTCGGGCCTGTGTCCTAGAGTTCTCCAAAGATTGGGATAAATGCCTACCCTACGCCGAGTTCGCCTACAACAATGGCTACCAAGCTAGCTTGCAAATGTCCCCATTCGAAGCATTATATGGGAGAAAATGTCGGACCCCTTTACATTGGTCGCAAGTAGGAGAGGGTTATGTGTTCGGGCGGGCGACTCTAAAGCAAGCAGAAGAAAAAGTTCGTATAATTAGAGATCGGTTGCTAGCAGCTCAATCCAGGCAGAAAAGTTATGCTGACAAAAGGCGGAGGCCGCTGAGTTTTGAAGTTGGCGACTATGTCTACTTGAAGGTGTCACCCTTGCGTGGGGTCAAGCGGTTTAAGGTTAAGGGCAAACTCACTACACGCTATGTTGGACCGTTCCCCATTGTGGCCAAGAAGGGAGAAGTTGCCTACCAACTAGAACTGCCTCCAAATTTATCTGAGGTGCACAACGACTTCCACGTCTCCCAACTGAAGAAATGCCTGCGTGTGCCTGAGGACAGCACCCCGTTGGGATCCATCGAACTTGGAGAAGACTTGACCTACGCGGAGCGTCCTGTTAAAATTTTGGACACTGTGGAGAAGAAAACAAGAAACCAAACCATACGCATGTGTAGAGTACAGTGGAGTCATCACTCGAAGGCAGAAGCTACATGGGAGCGCGAAGATCGACTGCGTAGAGACTACCCCGAATTGTTCACTAGTTAGGCTGAATCTCGGGGTCAAGATTCTGTTTTAGGGGGGTAGATTTGTAACATCCTGAAAATTTAGACATCGTGAAATGAAATGATGTGGATTGTTTCTTTTGATTTGTTTTTATTGAAGCTGAATTTTAATGTGTTTTCTGGAACGAGTTAGGGTTCTAAAAGGATAAAAGTCAAAAAGGGGAGAGAAACCTAATTTAAAATTTAGGATTTTATTTTGAACAAAATAGCATAAATGGCAAAAAGAGAAAAATATAAATTCTATCTATGTATCTCTACATATCTAAATAAATAAATAAATAAATAAATGGAAAAAGAAAAACCCGGCCGCCAAGTACCAAAAATTCAATGGCCATCCTTTCCCCCCGTTTTCCTTCTCCCCCGCAGCGACTTCAGACACTGTCTTCGCACGCGGACAGCAGCAGCAGCAGCCGCGGCCCAGTCTCCCCAGCGCCGCCTCCTTCGGACCGGTGGTCTCGGCATCGCCTCGCGCGTGCCCCGGTCCCACCTCCGTCCCATCGCTGCGTCATCGCCTGGCCGCCGTAGCTGCGCCCATCCCCCTCCGCACGGTCGCCGCAGCGCGCGCGTCCTTCCCCCGCACGGCCGCCGCGGTGGAGCTCGCGAGCCATCCCCCCTGCTGCACGGCGCTCGTCCTCGGCCTCTGTCACCTGCTGACCCCTCCTGCAGTGCAATCAATGCGTGCCAGTCGTCGCTGTAGCCATGGCGTTGCTGCGTCGTCGCCAGTCCGGCCAACCCCCCCTACGGCGCCAGCCCTTGCCCGCGTGATATATGGCTCGATTGCGGTTGCAAACGCACCGCCAGCCCTCCCTCTCCCTCTCACCGCAACCAATTGAGCCCCGGGCGCCCCGAACGCCGGCGAGCTCCTTCTCCTTCCCCAACTTCGGCCACCTCCGATCCACCGGTCCGGGCATTAGAGCCCACCTCGCTCTCACACCATCACAAGGTCACCGGAAGACTTCCCGGTCTCCTCCGAAGCTCCTTGCGGCTGCAGCTCGCCGCCACAGACGCCACCGACTTCGCCACCGCTGGCCGCCGACCCAGCTCCGGTGATCGCCGGACCCTACCGGCACCACCATCATCTTCCCCGCAGCTTCAGCATCGCATTTTGGCAGTCCCCCGCCCTTCCCCAACCCCTCCCCGCCGGCGGCGTCGTCATCTTCTCCGGCCGCCGAACCATCTCTGCCCGGCCTCCCTCCCCGCATACCTCAAAAGAATAAAGCGAGGTATATGGTTGAGATGCGCCATGAGCCCGCCACAGCTAGCTAGCGCCAACCCTCCCTCGGGCTCCCTCGGCTGCTCGAGCCCCGCTCACGCAGCTACCGAGGTTGAGCCCTTTCTTTATTTTCTCGGTGACAGTGGGCCCCACCGTCACCGATCATGTGGGCGTGTCATTGCCACGGGTCCCGCCTGTCGAGGAGGCGGAAGGCGGTGATCGACGACAATGACCCGCTTGTCGTCGCCCGTCTTACAGAGTAAACCGCCATGGGCCCCACCGTCGATTTGTTATTTTAGCGATTATTCATGCCGAAAGTTTTAAATGGGCATAACTTCTTCATTTTAACTCGAATTAAGTGAAATCAATTTCTAAATTCATCTAAATTCAGGAGCTATCCAATGGAACCAGAATTAATATTTTTGAAACTCGTTTGACTTTTGTTGTGTTGTTTTGATTGATGTACTGATTTTTATTCAAATTTTGCGCATGTAAAAAACGTTAGCGTTCGAAGCCCAGGAGGAGGTAGCCGCTGCTGCAGCCGACCCCGACGCACAAAACCCAGACCTCAGCAACCCAGGCGAGTCAATGCTTTGATCATGTTGAACCCACATTTTCTACAAAGTACTTTGGTTTAAATTATCAAATTGCATGCCATTATTTCATATGCAAATACATGTTAAATTTTCCTAGAGGTATGACCATGTAAACCTTGACTAATATTACACCCCTTGTTGAATATTTGATTGTGTGAGCCTTGTCACCCTAGTATAGGTATGATAGTAACCTTTCAAAAATAAGTACGTAACTATATGCCATGCTTAGTGTTGCTCAGATACTCATGGGTGTGTAAACGCCCAAACATCACTTGCAAAACATGAAGGAATTAAATTGGGCAGTCATTGTGAGGATGACTGGTGTATGTTGGTATGGTATTTTATGTTCCCAAAAACCCCTCTTGCTTAACTATCTGGGCGTGTGGTCCGAGGGTGTGTGTATGTGTGGTGCCGTGATAGCACAAAGGGGATTGTGGTAGAACCGCCCAGATAACCCTAAGGACCGAATCTTGTGATGACCTCCCGAGGTACAACAGTACAACCACATGCTGGCAAAGTGTAGGCAGGACTAAATAATTTGCATAGCCCTAGTGTGGTTACGTGAAGGTATGGACACGAGCAAACGGATGGATGGTCTCATCCCCGCCTTTGCCCGTGACGGCTCACGAGGGACCCTTCTCGAGGGATGGGCGCATCCTACAGAAGATAGACCTTAGCGGGCGTAACCACAAGTAGGATTATGCATTGTAACAGACATGTGGTAGTCTACTCAACCACATGGCAAAGGAACCATATGGGTCAACGAGCAGATCTACATCTTGTGGGTAAAGTGTACAAACTCTGCAGAGTAAGAACTATTCGAATAGCCGTGCCCACGGTCAAGGGCGGACATGGGAACTTAACTAGATATAGTTCTGTTTCAAAAACCTTGGGGGTGGAAATGGAAAAATGGAGGGCAGAGAAAAGCCCTTATTTGAGTTGTCCTGGGTGTCGTCCCAGTGGTAATGTAAGCGGTTTAACTTGAAAGTATGATAAGGGAGCAAAGGCCATGTAATGGTGGATGGCCTCTGATCCGTGGAAAATATTGGAATATGTATGTACCATAAGTTTTAAAGTCCAAAAAGCTAGGTCTTAGGAAATTTAAGTACTGTAACTTTTAAAAGAGCACGTTTCGGCAAACAAAATAACCTGAGCTTTTCCTTTGATAAGCCATGCATACTACCTAATTGCATTTTGTGCTTTGACTCGCGGAGCACGGTGGTTAGTGTGCTCACACTCGCAATATCAACACCCAGATTCAGGAGTTCAAGATCATTACGCCTTCGATGAAGCTCCTGCTGCAGATGGAGAAGATCGTGCTGAGCCATAGGGCGAGTACCTTGCGCTTAGATTATTCGGTAATTAGACTAAGGTGTGGTTTGCATATAATATTACCAGGGCCTTGGTAATATTTGCATGACCACTTTGCCCTCAGTCTTTTGCCTGTGGCTTGTGGGTTACCTTGTTTCGCCCGTTGTCGCAGTTCTTGGAATGTAAATTTTGGGTCTGACCGGCCCTATTGTAAAACTGATGCCCTTCTAGGGGCTAACTTCAATCTCGTATGTAATATTATTTCGGCTTGTGATGATCTCTGTCTTGTATGAAATGATTCAGCAATGTATCTGTGTGCATTATCTACTGATCCAGGGAATAATGCAGAGTGACACAGCAGATTCTGGATTGAAAAATCCGGGTCTGACAGAGCTGGTATCAGAGCATACGACTGTAGGGTAAAAGCCTTAGACAGGCGTTAGAACTTAGGATTACAATTGTTGAAAAACCCATGAAGTTCAAGAGGTGTTAACGACTATGTAATTTAACATATTTTACCATGCGTTGGGACACTTCCTCATCTGCGAGATTTTGAAACAGACTCGAAGATGTGGTTGATGACCTCGCTCTTAACCGCCGAGCGCTCGCTTTGCGATCCCGCAAATGGCGGGAGGCCTCCGATTGATTGCGACCTCGTCCTCCATCCTCCACTACGGGATTTTACCCGCGTACCCAGCGGTGCCGAGTCTGTGAGGGTGAGTGTTTTGTGACTGGATTGCCTTGTGCGCCGCACTTTGTAGTTCAAATTCGGCCGTTGTCTTCATTTGCACAAAGGCCTCCCATGTCTCTGGCGACACGAAAGGATACTTCGTGAAGGGCGTGGAATTCTCGGCCACGTACTTCGTCACAAGAATGCTCTTAAAATTCTTCCATGCTTTTCCCATTGCGAGGAGCGCTGCTACTGCAGTCGTGTACTACGCTAGGATCTCGAGCAATTTGTAATTTCCTCCCATAGCTGATTTTGTGATCCTTTGTCAAATATTTCCAGCTTTCTATGGTGATGGGGACCCGCTGCCTTCCAATTATTCCGCAGGTAGTCCGAAATGCTGACGCCACTTTTGACAGTTGCAGAGGGACCCCAGTCGGAGATACCACCGTGATGGTCATTCGGCCCTCTAGCCTTTTCGATACTCCTCGGCCACGCTTAGTTTTCCCAACCTTGGGAGCGTGAGACCCAGATGACGACGACGACAAAGAGTGTGTGGACGCCATCTCTCTTTAAGAAAAAACTAAGTCAGTGTGGTCTGTGGACACAGTGAGGTGTGGGCCTAAACAAAGTTCTATGAAGCAAATAACACAAACCGATGTATCAAATTCATTGAACCGGATACATTGAGTGTGTCACTTGCTTCATGCCCTTTAACATGTGAAGCATATATCACAAAGCTAACATGTCAAGCATATATCACAAAGCTATATAACATGTCAAGCATATCTCATAAAGCTAACATGTAAAGCATATATCACAAAACTAGGGGTGGAAACGGATCGGATACGGTCGAATAGTATCAAATACGAATACGAATCTATATTTTTAAAACGAATACGAATACGAATTCGAATATTCTCCAATACGAATACGAATATTCTCGAATACGAATACGGATATTTTTCGAATACGGATTTTCTCGGATACGAATATCGGATAAAACGGATTCCTAGCGATTTTGCCGATTTTCACGGTTTTGACCGTTACGGTTTTAAACCACCTAAATTCAAATTTTGAATCACAAAATTTGTACAATTTTCATGGGTTCTAGAAACGGATCGAATATTTAATCGAATAATCTCGAATACGGATACGGATACGAATATTCTCGAATACGAATGCGAATACGAATACTCACAAATACGGATACGAATATTCTCGAATACGAATACGAATATTTTCGAATACGAATTTTTTCTTACCATATATGTGTTTTCTCGGATACGAATATCGGATAAAACGAACTATCCGTTACCGTTTTCCACCCCTACACAAAACTAACATGTGAAGCATATATCACAAAGCTAACATGTCAAGCATATATCACAAAACTAACATGTGAAGCATATATCACAAAGCTAACATGTCAAGCATTTCTCATAAATACTTCTCGGGAGGGAGCGGTGGAGCGGCCGGGGAGGCGGCGTCGGGAGGACCGGCGGCGCGAGGGAGGACCGCGGCGGCGTCGGAAGGAGCGGCGTCGGGAGGAGCAGCGTCGGGAGGAGGGGCGTCGGGAGGGACCGCGACAATGAGCGGTGTCGGGAGGCGGCGTCGGGAGGGACCGCGGCGGCGGGCCGGAAGGAGCGGCCTCGGGAGGAGCGGCGGCGACGTCGGGAGGGACCGGCGGCGGCGTCGGGAGCAAAACCTAACTAGGGGAGCTGGAGTGCATGCGTGAGTGCGGACACTGCATAGATGCGGCTATTTAAAAGGGCAACTATCACAGACGGTTCTACATATATAGCCGTCTGTGATATTGGATTATCACATACGATTATAAATAGAACCGTCTGTGATAATCGATTATCACAGACGGTTATAAATAGAACCGTCTGTGATAATCGATTATCACAGACGGTTATATAATATAACCGTCTGTGATATACTATCTATCACAGACGGTTTCTTCCGATAAATCGCCTGTGATGCTGTCGTCGAATGGATGCAAATCATCAATTGATTGTACTCTCCTCATCACGTAGATACATTTAGGAAAAACACAAGCATGCACAGAGTTTACGGGCCAGGTGCTTATGTTATCAAAAGGAACACTTCCATCGGTTCCAGTTCTATGAACCCCACTCATAACCATAAATGTATATAACTATTTCATAGTTACATTTCATAGTTACATTTACTACACTTGGCTAGCTATTTCATTTTAAATAAAGCCCTTCACGATGATCGACACGCATATAGCTTGCTTCATCGGCTTGTTCTTCCTCGAGCCTGATGCCATCTTCGAATGGAGGCAAATCATCAAATTGATTGTACTCTTCCTCATCCACAACATTCTCCACTCCGACAATCCTTCTTTTTCCTTGAAGAACTACATGGCGCTTCTTATTTGCCGGGTCGGTTACATAAAATACTTGAACAACTTGCCTCGCGAGTACGAATGGTTCGTCTTTGTATCCTACACATTCGAGGTCCACGGTAGTACGCCATACTTGTCGACCTTTACACCCAGTGGGAGTTGGACCCAACGGCACCGAAATAGAGGAATCTTAAAAATTATGTAGTCAAGCTCCCAAATCTCCTCTACAAGCCTGTAGAACGAGCTTGGGCCAGCGGTACCGACGTGCGCATCATAGGCATCTATGCGGACACCTGAGTTCTGCACTGTGCTCTTTCTATCTTGATCTGTTGTATAAAATGTGTAACCATTAATGTCGTATCCTTGCCACGTCACAATAGTAAATTTTGGCCCTTTTGCCAACCATTGTAGTGTTTCACTTGACGACCTCCTACTCACTTGCACCTTCAACCATTCATTGAACTGACGGTTGTGTTGTCTCGTTATCCAAACTTCTGACTGCCCTGCATTCTCCTGACGTAGCATGTCCTTGTGCTCTTCAATTGCGAATTCATGAGCATAAAATTGAGCACTATGTATTCTCATTAAATTGATAAACAGGGTAACCTAGAAAGTAGAGAACAAACCTGGGCCTTCTTTCCAAAGCATTATGAGGGATTTTGGGCATACAAAATTGAGGCATAAAGAGAGATGCTGTGGAAACATAAGGAAAAAAGAAATAATGTAAGCTGTAGAGCAGGTAACATACACTACAGAAGAAAATGTAACAAAAATATGAAAGCAAAAGATAGTACCTAGCTAAAATTTCTTAAAGACAGACGGGCTCAGTCATTTGTCCTCACATGAGGCTATAAATACACGGGTAATAACAGATCTATGTATATTGTAACTAAACGGCGGGCAATTGTTACCCTCTACTCAAGAATGGGGGATCCTTAGATGAAGTGAGAAATGCGCGATCTAGATCTTCTTACAGCGACTTAAGAATTGACTTACAGAACCAAGTAAATGGCTCATGTCACACGAAGCAAACTTCATTCTTTATGGAACAAAAGCAAAGTGCATGGTATTTCTGTGTGGAATGATTTTTCTTTGTAACGAAATTGTGATATAGGATTGATTTATTTGCCAGATATAAATAACCTATACGTCAATATCTGAAGTTGTTGTGATCTAGCATAACAAGGGGATAATTATCCGTCAGAGAAAGATCAGACGACGATGACTTGAAATAGAACGGCGCTAGGTAAAGAAGAGCATTGATCGGAAGAGGAATAGATATAGAATAGCCAGTCAAGAGAACGACCATAGCTGAACTTTAGGGGCTAGTGACTTGTTTATTTATCTTTACTTGGTTGACAATAGATACATGCTATCCTTTTTATAAAGACGATATGACTTGACTCCTAAGAAATAATCTATAAGAAAATTTATCTCTAACAATCCAATCTAATAAATTGTCTAACTAATAAATAGATAATACCAAACACCTAATAAATATATTTCTAAATAACAAACCATGCTTAATACGAGCATGCTACAGTACCCTCTTGCTATAGTAACCGTGCGCATAACAGAAGTAGAAGTAAAAAATGTAGAATCTGCAGGAATAGCAATAACCTCATGTATTGTATTGATATTACACAGGCATATATACAGCAAGGAGAAGAGGTTAAGGGAGATCCATAACAAATGATGAGAAGGAGGAGCCTGAAGACACGGTCAGGCAGTTGAGAGTGAACTGAATTGCAGTGCTAATAGCCCCCCTCAGTCTGGACGTGGACCAACGTGCAGACTGGAACGAAAGTCTTCAAACAACTGACGCGGCAACCCCTTGGTGAATATATCAGCATACTGATGCGCAGAAGGAACATGCAAAACTTTGACTTGCCCAAGAGAAACTCTGTCACGGACAAAATGTAAGTCGATTTCCACATGTTTTGTCCATTTATGCTGCACCGGGTTTGAGGATAGAAACATTGCACTGACATTATCACAATACACAACTGCTGCATGAGACGATGGCCTGTGTAATTCCCTGAGGAGATTCCGAAGCCAACAAAGTTCAGAAACTGCATTGGCAATACAGCGATATTCAGCTTCCACGCTAGAACGCGACACAAAAGCCAGAAGTGGAGCGTCTTGTATCTGGGCAACCGGCCCAATCAGCATATGTGTAAGCAACTAGATTTGTTTCCTGCGCCCAATCCTCTCTCCACTCATTTCCTGAAATCCCCATTTCACTCCACGTCTCACCAGAAAAGCCTCCACCAGTTCGGCCCTCCACGCCTCCAGTCTTCTGTTACCGCCATTCTCTTTTTCTTCCGCAGGTCCGGGAGCAGATCTGTCGTCGCCGCCACCTTCCTCCAACGCCGCGGGCCACTCGCCCTCGAGTCCGCCTTCCCAAAGGTCGCTGATTGCAGATCCTTTATTTTTTTATTTTGTTTCACCCTCCCACCATCATCATGAGCAACACCACTCCGGCTGTTCTTGATGCCACCGCCTCCGCCATGCCTTCCTCCAACGCCGCGGCCTTATCCTCCTCCTCCTCCTCTGCTGCGACCCTCTCCGATCAATCTCCAGCCAACACCGCAGTACATGGTGTTAACATCAAGTCGCTCATCTCATTTTCTCTTGATCAGCACTCCAACAATTACAGGCGATGGCGCACCTTCTTCCAGGTCATCCTTGGTCGTTTCAATCTCCTCGGCCACATTGACGGCAGCGATCCCAATCATGACGATCCAATCTGGGTCCAAGAAGATCTCACAGTTCTCATGTGGATCTATGCCACACTCTCCGACGATCTGCTCGATATGGTGATGGCCAAGAGCACCACTGCATATGGTGTGTGGAGCAAGATATCGGTTGTTTTCTGCGGAAACAAGCCGAGCCGAGCAGTTCATCTTGAGTCCGAGTTTCACTCTCTCATGCAAGGTGATCTCAATGCAACCTCCTATTGTCACAAACTCAAGTCACTTGCCGATGCACTCGCCGAGGTTGATCAACCGGTGGGCGAACGCACTCTTGTTCATCGCCTCATCATTGGGCTGAACCCGCGCTACTCCAACCTCAAGACACTGCTACCCAAGCTCCCGCAGTTTCCCACATTCATGCAAGCTCGAGACTACCTTCTCATGGAAGAGGCTTCCATGGGGTCGTCATCGCCGGCGTCCACCGACTCTGCTTTGGTAACCACTGGGGGCGCTGCCTGGTCCACCAACGACTCGTCCAACTTCGAGAGCGGCCGTGGCCGCGGACGATGGTGGCCGAAACGGCACCCCGCAAAACTCTGGCCGTGGGCAGAGTCAACAACAGCGAGCCTCCCCATGGATTCCGGGGTGTCCACCATGGTTTGCCCCTTGGTTCCAGAATCCTGGAGCCTGGCGTGCTCCCCCGGACATGCTTATGCATCGGTGCAGCAGCCTTCAACTCAACAGGCTCCACTCAGTTCCTCGTCTTGGGATGCAAATGGTCTACTTCAAGCACTTCAGGCAGCATCTCTTCATCAGCCAAGCAACGGTGCCGAATGGTACATGGACACAGGAGCCAGCTCTCACATGACCAGGGATCAAGGTAATTTGCTTGTGTATTGCTCCTCATCATTGCCTCATTCTTCTCATATCATTGTTGGAAACGGGTCTTCCCTTCCTGTTGTTGGCACACTCCTCAGCACAAGTTTCTTCTTTCCAAAGTTCTCCACACACCCAACATTGTCAAGAATCTAATATCAGTGCGCAAGTTTACTAAAGACAATGCTTGTTCTATTGAGTTTGATGCTAACGGCTTTTCCATAAAGGATCTTCTCACCAGGACCGAGCTGATGAGGTCCAATAGTGGAGGCGATCTTTATTCTCTTGGTCCAGCTTCGGACACTTCTGCGATGACTCTCCTCGCATGCTCTGATACCATGCAGGAATAGCAATAACCTCATGTATTGTATTGATATTACACATGCATATATACAGCAAGGAGAAGAGGTTAAGGGAGATCCATAACATGCGGATCCATAACAAATGATGAGAAGGAGGAGCCTGAAGACACGGTCAGGCAGTTGAGAGTGAACTGAATTGCAGTGCTAATAGAATCGAACACCTAACTTTGGCTACAGTACCCAAAGCTGCCGCCACCTTGCCCTAATGTCGCCGCCTCAACACTCCCTCGCCGACGCCACCTCCCCTGCCCCAACACCATCGCCGCCTCCCAGCCCCGATGTCGCCTCCACACCCCTCCCATCCCTCGCCAAGACCTGACCTACCGCTTCGACTTGCTCTCCTCGCCAACGCCGCCGCCCACACCCCACTTCCCCCTACCGATGGCGCCCCCCGCCTTGATGCCACCGCCTCCCGACCGATGCCGCCGCCCACACCCCCCCTCCGTCGACACCGCCTCCACACCCTCCCCACCGACACCACCTCCCTTGCCCCAACACTGCCGCCTCCCCTGCCAACGCCGACATCCATATTTTTGTAACATCCAAAAATTTTGAATTCTGGGAAATGTGTAGTCCTTGAATTATTTTGAAATATATATTCTCGATATTTGGACTTTAATGGATTTTCTTTGGATTTTGGTTGAGGTTCCAACAATAGAAGAAAATTATGAAAAATAAAACTAATAGAAAATTATGAAGGAAATGTGAAAATAATAGAAATTTTATAATTTGAAATCAATTCTGAAAAGATGAACCATCAATTAGAGTAGAAGTATAGAAAAAGGGGAAGGGTAAAAATTTGAATCAAAATTTGAAATTTCACATTGGGCCTAGTAGTAGTAGTAATAATAATAATAAAAATAACAATAAAAATAAACAAAGGTAAGTGAATAAAATATGTATATATAAATATGTACCATACTAAATAAATACAATGATAATGCTAGCAATAAAGAAATAGATATAAGTAAAGCAAATAAAATTTTTAAAAAATGTGTTCAGCCTGGCCGAGCCGCCCAAGCCGGCCCACTCCTTCTCCCTTCCCCTTCGTTAGCTTTGGCAGAGCCGAAGCCTCGCCCGCTTCGTCGCTGTGCATCTCGTCGCCGTAACCTCGCGAGCTCCGTCGGTCGCCGCCTGGCCGCACCCATACTGCTGATGACCTCCACGTTGCCGTCGCCGCATCATGAACAGCGACTCCATCATGTTGCCCCGACCACCTCGCCGGTCACGGCATTTTCCCTGTCACGCACAATGCCCTGCTCCGTCACATCCACCTCGGCTCGCTGCTACTAACCACGCCGACATTGCCATTGTGCAATCACGCCCATACTAGTCACAGTCTCATCTCGAGTCCTATAGAAACACTGCCGCCATGCCATTCCTGTTGACAGCCAACGGCTCCTTTGTCACCCGCCGCCTTTTCGTGGCTACAAAAGCCTGCCCTCACTCCTGGTAGTTTCGCCACACTCCACTCCATCTCCCACGTGAAACAATTAGCCTCCCGTGCACGACAGCTCGCCGGCGATGTTTCTCCTCACCAAAGCACCCCTGGAGCACCGCGACGCCACTCCCCTCCTCTGCCGAACCTCTCATCGCCTATACTTCACCCGCACCGTGCGCCTCCTCCGCCCATCGCCGTCGCGCGGCGCCATCTCGCCATCGCCAATCCCGAGCTGCGCTGACCCCCGAGGTAGACTCTTGAGCTTGCCTAGATGCTCCCCTCTCGCTTAATTGAGCTCTAGTGTCGTGCACCACTGTAGCCATGCTTCCCCTATTCCACCACCGCCCACCGTCGCCGCCGGTCGACGCCCGGCCGAATTGGCGGCGAGACTTCGTCTTCGGGTAGGTGCGGGCGTGAGCAACCATTTTGGGGATGGTCAGCTCCGGCCGTCGTCTCCTCCGTCGGTGACGAGCTCGTCGTTCCTCAGACGGAAGAAGATGAACAGTAGAGAGAGAGAGAGTAATTAATTAACTTAAGACAGTCATTAAGTTAACGGTTAAGACATGCCAATAATGCTGATCGCGGTTAGTTAATCCAAACCGCTCACTGACATGTGGTCCATGCCCTTTAATTAAAACAATAACTGGTCCCACCTGTCATAGGGACAGAGAAAAGAAAATAAAAATAAAATAAAAAAAGATAAAAAACCTGCTGTGGGCCTCACCTATCAGATTTTATTTATTTTCAGATTTATTTAAACTGAGAACTTCATAAGGGCATAATTTCTTCATTTTAACTCCAAATTGAGTGAAACAAATTTCTAAATTCATCTAAATTCAATGTCTATCCAATGGAACTGAAATCATAATTTTTGAAGCTCATTTGAAGTTTTGTGAGAGTTTATTTGGTTTACTAATTTTTATCCAAATTTTCGCGCAACGTAAAAGTAGTGTACAAAGCTCAAGAGGAAGAGGCTGAGGCTAAAGCAACTTACGACGATCAAGACCAAGTTAGTTGTGACCAAGGAGAATTAATACTTTGATAATGTTGAACCTACATTTTCCGCAAATTAATTCCGTTTTAAATTATCAAATTGCATGTTGTTATTTTATATGCAAATGTATGTTGGATTTCAAGGCGCTAGTTATATACCTAGTAATGAACTTGTTAGTATTACCTTCATTTGGAACCCTCGAATATCTGAGCCTTGTCACCTTAGCAAAAATTATAATGGTAATATTTTCAAAAATAAGTCCATAATTATATGCAACTATTTAGAACTGCTTAGATAATCGGGGCATCAAAATTCCCAAGCATCACTTTTAATCATGAGAAATTGGCTTGGAAAGTCATAGTGGAAATGACTAGTATATTTTGGTATGATTATTTTATGCTCCCAAAAACCTTAAATTGCTTAGTTGATGCAGCAATGTACCTATGCGCACTATCAACTGATTCAGGGAATAGTGCAATGAATCATAGGGGATTCTAGATAGAAAAATCCAGGTCCGACAATTTCTCTGTAAATTACCACTGATTGTTATGTGTTCATACATTATTTGTGAATTTGTTATATGTTCATGCATGATCAGTTGTATATTCATGTGTGATTTTCAAACTGTAGATGCTTAAATGCTAGGTGCTTATAAGCTGATTAAGCCTAAAAGCTAGCTTTAAGGTATAAGTCAAAAAACCTAAGCCATCAATCAGCTTCACAGAAATCATCAATGAGACCAGGCAGTGTCCTATAGGATTATGGAATCAATTTACAGAGAAGACACCAAAATCTGTCAAACGTATATCATTTACACAAACCATACAGCACTTGTATAGGGCCACTAAATATTGAAAGGGCAGAAAAATATATGGAAAAGATTCGCACCTTCTGCGTCCATAACATCAAACACGGTCGGTAGCTTTGGACTTCCCTAGAATGCAGCTAGCTTTGGACATAAGCATACTAATATTTGATCGAGAAGGTATAACAGGTGAAAAACCGGCCGTGTGACGGGCCGCCGCCGTTTCCTATCAGAAGGCAGCACGAATCAGGGGCTCACCAGAAGTATAGTGGAAGGAACACGGGCAACTGCGGCGCTGAGAACGGTAAGGGAGGAGCAACGGCGGCGCTGGTCGCAGCTGCGCAACGTGCAGCATGCCGGCGGCGAGGAGGGCTGCATGGATCACACCCACTTTAAGCAATAAGTGGAGAAAATATAGCGTCAATCAAGATGATATTAGTTTCTCCATGCTTTTTTTTATTTTGGTGAGACGGGAAGGCTGACCCCTAGTAATGCCACTCATTGACGAAATAATAATGTTTACATGGCGTTGCATTACAAAAGGTGAAGAAAATAAACTACAGAAAACAAGATACAACATATGTTAATTTATATCAACTTCCTCTGTCAGCCTGTGCTAGCAGTTATCGCATTACCATGAAAGCTTTAGTCATACAGAACGGACTCCAAACAAACAAAACCTCAAACAAGTCATGAGCTTAAGAAATCAGGAGCCTCCTCCAAGAAAACCCAAAGAAAATGCAACTACGCTGTTGGAAATAATCAAGCCATTGCCAGGAAATTGGTTTTTGTTCGGAAGACTGAAGACTGGGCACAACGCAAGAGGCTGACTCAAGTTTCGGCAATGCAGCTAGCTCCCTGGAGGTTCTTTGGGTGCACTCAGTCAAACTGAAGAAGGAGTCCAGATCCACATTCCCAGGAAGATTGGATCAAGTCGGTTGTGGCAGGAAATCAGTAGCACAGTTAAGGAATGAGTTAGCACTTGATAAACTTTAAATAACCATGTAATCTGGTATTTGCTTTTAACTTCATAAACTTCATACGCAACGCATAAATCAGGAGTTTCAGCTATAAATCACAATATTAAATTCAGAGGGCAGAGTCCTATTTGTCAAAAAGTTTGCTACTAATGGGTCAAACACATAGCGTAAGAATTTATACTAGTACATTTTTTTCAAGAACTAAGCAATTGGCAGAGGGAAGTACCATTTGAGCATAGGAAAACTTCATCGATAATAACACATAAGCATCCGACAAGTATTCCACAGGAATAAGCTAGAGGCACATTGTTTTAATCGATGATGCTGCACTTCCTGAAGAAAAGCAAACACAAACAATGGTTTATGCTTCATCCATAATACCACACTGAACTTTCTCAGGAACTTCACATAATGTAGGAATGTTGTCCATTCTTTACAATTCCGAAAACAAAACAATTGCTAGAATTAATATGCCAATCAAGCAAGGAAAAACAGACTGCACACACAAACGTAGAAAAATTCTATATGTATTGATCGAGTTGGTTGCATTAATAAAGGAAGAGCAAGAATATACAGGACTACATGTCTTTTCTAGAACTAAGTAATTGGCAGAGAGTAGTACCGTTTGAACATAGGACGACTTGGCCGGTAATAACAAATAAGCATCCAGCAATCATTCCACAGGAATAAACGAGAGGGGCACTTTTGTAATTGTTTTAGGAGTGTCTATTTATCATTCGACTATTTTTTCCTTGTAAATTAGTCGGATTTTGAACCATGTGACGAAACAACTAGGAAATTTAATCAAACAAAATTTGACTGTTCTTCTGAGCATACAAAACAAGTAGTGATACTTGACCTAACAAATTAGTTAAGTCTATTAGGAAAAAAGATTCAGAAAAGCAAACAAAACATCTTGGGAAATTTAATTTAAAAACCCAACTATCCTTGTAAATGAACAAAACCATTATGAATACTTAACCTAACAAATTAGGTAAGCCTATTAAGAAAATATTTAGAGAATGTAACAAAATAACTAGGAAATTTAATCAAACAAAACTTGACTATGCTTTTGAGCATACAAAACCAGTAGACAAATTAGTTAAGCCAATTAAGAAAAAGAAAATTAGTTAAGCCTATTGGTTAAAAACAAAAATCTCTCCAAATGACTCTCGATCGTCCCTCCGCCCGCGCGATAAGACTCTGGGCCTCCTCGTGTTCCACACGTTGCCTCTCCAAATGACGTTACGTTGCCTAGTCACACACACTATATATATATTCCTCATCAAGCTAGAAGTAACAGACCACGACACACCACACAACCGAAAGAAAGAGAGATCAGCACAATGGCTCAGACCACGACGGTGGAGTCCGACGCCGATCGAGCTGTTGCAGGCGCAGGCCGATATGACCTGTGGCGTCACAGCCTCTGCTACCTCACGTCCATGGCCTTCCGGTGCGCCATCGAGCTCGGCATCCCGGCTGCCATCCACCGCCACGGTGGCGCGGCCCCGCTGTTGGACCTGCTCACCGAGCTGTACGTCAATCCCGCCGTCAAACCTTCCTTTCCTCCGCCGGCCGCCTCATGCGGCTGCTAACCACGTCCGGCGTGTTCGCCGCCAATGACACCACCGAGGCGGGCGTGTACCGCCTCCTCGTGGACGAGGCCGTCGGGGATGGCCACACCGGCCAGGCGTACTCTGCGCTCGGCGCCACCGCGCGGCTCAACGTCGAGGCGACCTTCGGGCTGGCCGACTGGTTCAAGATGGACGCAGCGGTGCCGCCGGTGTCGCCGTTCGAGGCGGCGCACGGCGCGGGCCTCTTCGACGAGGGTCGCATGGACCCGGCCGGAGTTCACTAGGGTGCTCAACGAAGGGATGGCGTCCTGCAGCCGCTTCGGGGTCAGCACGTACGGCGCTGTACGAGTGCCGCAGCATATTCGAGGGGTCATCGACTGCGGTGGAGGCGACGGCGAGGGCCGTCGTCAAGACCTTCCCGAAGGTCACGTGCACCGTGCTGGACCTTAAGCAAGTTATCAACACCATCATATCCCGGCGGATGACTATGTTGCAGGCGATCGACATGTTCAAGTTTATCACACCCGCTCAAGCTGTGCTGCTCCAGGTATAAAAACATCTACCATGCATTAAAAAGAGCCTAATTTTTGCCATTGAAGTGGAGGAAGGATTTCCTTTTTTTTTAAAGGAAATATAATACTTCCTCCACTTCAAATGAAAACATAAAACCACTAAGAAATTAAAACCTAGAAAAAAGAATTGCTCTAAGAGATTAATTACTATTTCTACCTTAGCTTGCAGCCATATCATGCATTTTTAACTGTTTGTTATTGCAGTCTACAAAATCTAGCATCAGATTTTGGGAATCTTTAACTATACCGTGACACACTTGTACTTTAAGTAGATTTTGGGAATCTTTAACTATACCGTGACACACTTGTACTTTTCTTAAGTACAGGTTACATTTTAAATCATTGGATCGAAATAGAATATAGGTATGTACTTTTTAGCTTCTAAAACCTATTTTTGACTTTTGTACAGTAACTAGCTTTCAAACAGAGTGTCTTTTTAAGTTGATATCTACATATAGTACACACAATATCGATATGCCCTATATTAGACGTAAATACCAGAAAAATCGACTCATACTTGACAAAAAAAATCAGGTAACTTACGAATAATAGCATTGTTAGATTTTTGAAGCGAGTTAGGGAGTTTGTACAGTGATTAGCTCATTCAAGGCTATTTAATTTGGGTCTAACTAAGCAAAATATTTGATTCATGCATGTGTCTTCAATCCCGTCGTACGTACGTATGCCAGCCCAACCAACCCTTCCACCTCTCACATAGGACCTTCATGGATGCCCTATTAATTCCTTCAGTACTTGTTCGAAGCCGAGCTCCTGATGGACATGGCTCCTGACTACAGGCCAGGAAAGGGAGGAGCACGAGTGGCCGGCGTAAGATCATCAAGGCTGCTCTAGGTGTACGTGCGATGTATCATCGAGGTCTATCCGTAATTAAGACTGTGCTACTAAATATTCTGATCACATTGTGTTTGCTATAGATAATGTATTAATTGTAAAAAAGGAATAATGGCAGTGCCTTCGTGGTACGTTTTAGTAACCTTGGCTACTTATAGATTTGTACCCTTCTATTTTGGAGATGTACTGAAGCACTTTGTGAGTAATAAACCTAGTAGACCTTTGTCTTTGTCATCTTAATTGCTATGCTCCAAATAGGAGCATATTTAATGTTGTGGATGTTGTGTCAAATTAGAAATGTGGAAGCATATATATATATATATATATATATATATATATATATATATATATATATATATATATATATATATATATATATATATATATATATATATATATATATATAGATTCCCACTATTTATTGCTGTTTACTAATGCTCTATGTGTGGCATATACTATTGGGATAAAGGTAGGCTACACTAGCACAGATTAAAAATTTCTATCACGTAAATCACGAAGCCATATGAGAAAAAGATCATAGATTGTTACCACTAAATGTGCAGTTGAGAGAAGTAGATATGAAGCAGTCGGTTCAACGAAGTACGCGTCGGTGTAGTGGAAGTAGTCGATCGTCCATTGGCCAACTGTCTTCTCACAATTGTCCCGATCAGCACCACAATCATAGCAACGTCTCTACTAAAGGTCCACACGTCTAGAGATGGAATACCGCGCGTCGGTGTGCTAGCACCAGCTCGCACGACAGGGGTTATTAGAGATGGAGGCTAGGGTTTCGATTGGTGTATCTCGAGATACCTCTCTTAACCCCGACATCTCCCTTTATATAGCGTCCAATCATATCTTTATCCGATACAATCAGATATCATATCTAACTCGAAAAGCCTTAGGCTAGATCTTTATTCAATATGAGTAGAGATCGTATCCCACTCGGAATCTATCATCCGATCCTTATCGCTCCAATCGATTAAGTGTGTGATCCCAGAGGTTCATGTATATTTGGCCATGGGCCAAAACTCCTTCTCGGTCATAAGTCGGTAGCGGTTCATACCGCACATAACGACTATCAAATATACATGAAAATCATATCGGACGAACCTGTATAGTGCTTACGTACCGATACCTTTGCCTCATGATATCGGATCGAATTCAAGGTGAGAAGCGTGACATCCTATGTGTTGTCTGAACCTCGTCGACCTTTCTTCCCAGCGTGCACCTGGAAGGAGGGAGAGCAGCTATCTCCGAACCGTTGCCGCAGAGAGTACCTGCACGGGGCGGCAATAAGGTTTCTGGCAGCGATCTCGCGACCGCTCACCTGACCTGCTGCTACACCTACGTTCGCTTTGCGTCAAGCCCGCATGACTTCTGTTCTTCATCAGGCTAACAAGTAAGTCGTTCGTGCGCACGTTCGACTTTGTTACTATATTGTTTTTCTTGTGTATGTTCTAAAGTATGATAAGTAGCTTGCTGTTAGTTGTGAGTTTTGCATCATTAGTTTATTATTTATGTCTCCTAATAGAACTTGGAATTAAAATATTGCCCACATTTGTAACATCTGGATCCGCCGCTGACCATCGTCCTCCACTCTGCGGATCCATGGCCGGTCACATCAAACAACGCACTTGGGTTTTTTTACTTATAGTTTATAATTATGGCTTTTAAATTTTAGTCTTTTTACGAGAGACAGTACGTAGAGAAAAATAGTCGTATGCAATTTTAGCCAGTGCACCGTTTAATAATGAGTTAATGTAGAAATAGAAACTAAAGCCTAAGTATAAGTCTAAAAAACTGAGCTTATATATACGTTTTAGGCTCCGCTCAATTCAGTTTAAGTTTCTAGCTTTTGGTTTATTTTTTACTATTTATACATTCGTCTTTTTTTGGTTTTTTTAGCTTTTTTGCTGGTTCTTTTTTCCTGTATTCATTTGTATTGTCCATGATGGGCTAATATATTTTTTTCTATTTTTAATTTCATTAAATTTAATTACGCCAAATAAGACATCATCAATTACAGTGTAATTTTAACTAGTTACAGTATAATTTTAGTTATAAATTAATTTATTTTAGTCTAATCGGATGGCTCCTTAGTCAATTAGTAAGTGGCCTGTAGCCCTGTACAAAAGTGTGCCAGAATACAAGAAGTATGAAGTTCTCGTTGCGGCACGGTACGTACGTATTACACGCGTCTTTTTCCTGCGTTTCTCGTGTGTCAGCACGCCGGATGCACGTGGGGTTTAAAAACGAAGAAATAACCCTAACGTTAGTATGTCCCATCGTGGATGGGATCCTGGACACAGGCAAGTTCACTGGACGCAAGGACTTTAGCAATCAGTTACTCCCTGACAAATATATCAAGCATCAAGGGAAGTTACGATTACCGATATATAGTTTCGATTTTTAAAAACTAGTTTTTGATTTTTCCTATAAAATGTATTTTTAAAACGAGATCTAGAAATTAATTATAATAAATTCTATAACGACTTTATTTATATTTATCGTAACCACACATAAATTCCTGTTACTTCGTACTTTCTCATAAATAGCTGAAAAACTATAAGCCACAATCAATAACTATAAGACACAGTCAAAAGCCATATATAAACCAAAGATAAAAGGAATAGATCAGCCGTCCAAGGAAGATCCCCGTCATTATTAATATCTAGGCCGTACTAAATATCGTAATGAAAACTTGCACGTGCGCCACATGCGTGAGCGGCCAATGCTAGTACTTCTTATTACACAAGTTATCTATTGCTTGAAGTAACTGTAAGTGAGAGACCATGTGGATGTGACCCCATGCTTGTGATGAGAAATTGACAAGTTTTTTTGGAAAAGTTTGAGTTTGGTTTGGGTCTTTGATTAGCGGGTAAAGCGAGGGAGAAACCCGTTAAGTGAAGGCTATAAATAGGAGAGGTGTGTCCAGGTGCATGGATGTCTTTAGGGTGGAGTGCATGGCTTTTAGGGTTTTGCTTTTAGTCAAAATGGCCTATGGGAAGGTTGTTTTTTGGAGGCTTTAGTTGGTAAGGGTTGGTGAGATGGAGCAGTAGGTGTTCTGTTCTTGCTTGGTACCCTTCGTGAGTTTTCTCCCAGGAGAGGCACGTAGCCTGTGCTCTCAATCCAAGCATGTATGGATTGTAGGGATGGATTGAGTTGATACTCTATGTAATCATTCATCTCTCCTCCTCAATATCAATCTGAGATGTTTTTATTAGAGATGCTCCTGTCTCCTATGTTCTTCTTCGTGCTTTTTGCTCTCTGTGATTTCTGAGATTTTGTGATTTGGCTTTGTTTCTTGCTGAGGAGCAGCAAAATGGGTTGTTGCGATCTAGGAGACGCTCCAAGGTCATTTGGCAAGTCACTCCTGAGAGCAAACCAATTTTAATCTCAGATTTTTGTTTTCAGCCTCCCCTGTTCTTTCTTTTCTTGGGTTTCTTTTCATAGATTTCTTGTCCCTTCTTGTTTCCCTTCATGAGATAGCATGAGACTTGGTGTCTTGAGTCCTGAGGCTATTAAATAGCTATTCTCAAGGTTTCATGTTCAAAGAATCAAAGATTGGCAGGGAATTTGAGTTTTAGTGCAGCTCTCTGTACTTTTTGGGTTTTTGCCTCAAACCCTAAATTCTTGTTCTAGAAATGGTTTCTTTTGTTTCTCTTGATTCCCTTGGCTATTTTGGGTGTTTCCTTGTTGGTCTGGGCTGAGTAGATCAAGAGAAAGTCTCAAATTTCTTAGTTGAAGGAAGTTCTCAGATTGCAGTTTGAAAATCTGCCCTTGCTGTTTTCTGAAATCGACAGTCGGTCAGATCGGTTGATAAAGGGCGGTCAGACCGGATATTCAAGGCCGGTCAGACCGGCGGTAGATGGGCGGTCTGACCGGCGCAAGGAAGCGGTCAGACCGGCCCAACAACTGCGGTCTGACCGGCCCTTTGATGCTTGCGCCGTCTCTTCTGTTTGTTTTTCGTCTCACTTTCTTCTCTGGTTGGTTGAGGTTCCAGTATGCATATGTCTTCTTCTTCATAGTTCCAGTAACTATTGAAGGAGATATTCCAAGTGGATACTTTTGAGGGACGCATTTTTGAAAAGCGACATTCACCCTCCTCTGTCGCCGATTTCGATCCAACAGTAAGACTCAGTTTGACTTTGAAATATAGAAATTTCTCATGAAACACTTAAATTCGTGTAGGAATTAGAGGAAAATTCTACGTTATAGACAGGGCTTAAGTTGAGACGGGATCCCGGATTACTAGCTAATTAATCTAAATTGGACCTAAAGAAAATTGCCTATGGACCAATGGCACGTCCCTGAGATCCCCGTACCATACTGGCTCCATCAAACGTCACTACTAATGGATTGCGCGAAGGCTACGATAGCAGAAAACAAAAACGTTTCTACCGCGCACACAAGGACATCATGCTTAAGGAGGGATCATAGATCGTTACCACTAGACGCAGCAGCAGCAATGAAGAAGAGTTGGAGCCGATCCAACCACGCGCGTCGAGGTAGTAGTGGAAGTAGTCGATCGTCCCGAACCGATCGTCTCCTCCACGCGATCAACCGCACCACGAGCGATCCAATCAGAGGTTGTTGATGCCGATCAACGCCGCAACAAGCAGCGTCTCCACCGGTATCCACACGTCCGGGGCTGGAACGCCGATCGCGAGTGTACCAGCACTCGCGAGCGGCTAGGGTTTGGCTCTAGAGGTGGCGGCCAGGGTTTAGCTCGGGATTATCAGATGCGTTCCCTCAGCCCCTCGCCTCCATATATATAGACCTCCTCACTTGGGCCTCGTGGACCGAGGCCCAATAGGAGTCTATCCGGATCTCTATCCGAATTGAGCCCATATCCGAATCACATTCGAATTAGTGTTCCAACCCGTTAAGTGTGCGACCCTGTAGGTTCACGTATACTTGGTCGCGACCCAGAAACACCTTTCCGGTCACCGTGTTAATAGCGGTCTCTAGTAAGACATATTAACCCCAAAGTATACGTAAAGATCATATCGGCTGAACCTGTAATGTTCTCATGCACTAATCCCTTTGCCTCACGATATAGATTAAGCTCAAGGCGAGACCTGTGTCATCCTTTTAATAGCTCAATCACTCTCTCGATTCCGTGATGGATTATAAACTCGTGATTGACTCCTCAATCACCTTGGCATGGCCATGCACTTTCATAATCCATTACATCGAGGGGCCCGAGATATCTCTCCTATAAGGAGGGCAAATTCTATCTTGATCATTCACATCCCACTACATGTTTCATGGCAAACCCAAAGACTACTTTTATGACTACCCGCCACGGAGTAGTGTTTAGTAGTCCCAAAGTAAGCTACTACGCATGCTGGGAACCATGATGATCTCAAGTCTAAGGATTCCACATAAATACTACTTGAGACCAACTGATGACATATGGAATCTCTGCAGTGTCTCATGGCGGGTCTATCCAACATATGTTCACTAACACATGTCCATATTATTGATTTGGTATCTCCATACCATGATCCATGAGACATGATCATCAATCAATACATATGCTGATCTTTGAATCATATTTGTTCCTCATATGAAATATAATCAGGGATCATTTAGAAATAGCAACATTTTGGCATTAAGAGTCTCATGAATAAGTCACATACTCATTGATCAATAATGATAATGTCTATTTCAAGGAACAAAGCAATGTATCATAAACATAGTATGTGATATATTCAACATCTCCATGTTGCCTCTAGGGCATATCACCAACAACTACTACAGAAAGCCTAATACTAGACGCTAAACCACAGACGGTTTTGTGAAACCGTCTGTGATGTATACTATTATAGACGGTTTTCATTTGGAGGCCGTCTGTGGTATTTGTGACGGGAAAAAGAAGTATCATAGGCGGTTCTTACCGCTGAACGGAATGTGATACTGGAATATCACAGACGGTTTTATAATATAAACCGTCTGTGATATTTCAGATTATCACATACGGTTTTTATTATAAAACCGTCTGTGATACTAGAATATCACAGACGGTTTTTATTATAAAACCGTCGTGATATTTGAATATCACGACGGTTTTATTATAAAACCGCTCGTGATATTCTAGTATCACAGACGGTTTTATAATAAAAACCGTCTGTGATATGTTTCCCGCCTTGCAATCCCTCAAAATTTCATATTTTCCCGCTTAAGTCTGAGTATGGTTCATTTTTGAGACACCTTCAGTAAAACGGGCATAACTTTTGCATACGGTGTCCGTTTTCGACGTTCTTGTACTCGTTGGAAAGCTAACGACGAGCCCGATCCAAAAATAACGACCCGCTTGCGCTAGTCGCCCTCCAAGACCCTCAAAATCGGTCATCTTTGGACCTAAACCTGCGTTGCAAGTTTTTGGTGTCTGTTTTTGCCTTTTTTTCTTGGTCTTCCTTTAGGAATTTGGATTTTGCTTAAACTGAAAAGTTGTAGATCTCGTCGAAACCTTTCAAATGAGTATATATAAGTCATATAAAATTTTTCTATTTTATCTTTTCAGACTAGTTGTTTATGTTGCATCGGTATATAAAATTTTGTGCTCTAATTCACAGACGGTTCTATATATCGAACCGTCGTGATATTCATTCATCATGACGGTTCTATATATAGAACCGTCTGTGATAATCTGTGGGCCCGTCGATCCTACTCGACCCAATCATAGCCAATAGAAATCGACCAATCCTCACCCCACGGATCGTAGCTCCGCCTCTCCCTCCCCCTCTCCTATAAATATAACCAAAACCTAGCCTCCTTGCTGGTCTCCTCTTCCTTGCTGTCCTCCTCCTTACTGTTCTCCCCTTCCTTGCTGGTCTCCTCTTCCTTGCTGTCCTCCTCCTTGTTGTTCTCTTCCTCCTTACTATTCTCCTCTTCCTTGCTATCCTCCTCCTTGCAGACGACGCAAAGTCTACGGAAGGCAAGACATCGCAGAAGTAACTAGCTCGTGCCAACGTGCGACTCATGCGTTGCATCGGGCTAGAAGGCATAGATGATCTTTGCTTTTCTCTATTCTTGTTGTGTAACCCGCTCGTTGTTTTGAGATATTGTAATGGTAGGCTCTAATCTTAATAAAAATGGATGTTTTATGTTTGTGAAATAAATTGAGATGTGAATTAGATGTATACATGTACATGTTGATCTGCTTATTTCAGAAGGCATGGCTAGCATTTCCTGAGGCTAGCCAATAAACAGAAATATGTTTAGAAGTAGAAGAGAATATCACAAACGGTTCTTAATTAAAAACCGTCTGTGATAGTTATAATCACGACGGTTTTAATTAAGAACCGCTCGTGATTTATACATATCACAGACGGTTTTTAGTTAAGAACCGTCTGTGATATGTAAATATCACAGACGGTTATTAACTAAAAATCGTCTGTGATATTTATAAATCACAGACGGTTCTTAATTAAAAACCGTCTGTGATTATAATTATCACAGACGGCTTTTAGTTAAGAACCGTCAGTGATATTTGCACCACAGACGGTTCGAAAGCCGTCTGTGATGATCTTGTATTATTACTGACCTATAAATTCAGACGGTTCACAAAACCGTCTGTGATGATGTTTTTGAACCGTCTGTAATGACCTTTTTTGTAGTAGTGCGTCTTACATCTTTTTGAGTAATATGCCGATTCTCTCTCATAGCCTCTCAAATCTTTTGGACGCTCGGATCATTGCTTTACAAAAGAATCTTTTTGAGTACTAATTCTTTTTTGTGCCCCTAATATGAGGTTGCCTAGCTATTGCTTGATTGCTTGTGTTGCTATGGCCATGTCCCAGACCTCATGGCCTCGTCGTATTGTCCCCCAGCTCTCTTTTTCAAAGTAGAAGTTCTTCTTCGAGTAGGATTAGTTTACGAATCCTTCAGCTCAGCTTTAATTCCCCAGTTTAGTAGGCCTTCTATCCAGGGAAAATTGTATCGTTGAAATTTCGCTGGTAACTGATGGTTACTGGTCTTATCGATGGAGACCAATAAAATTTTATACTGAAAAAATCCGAATTCATTAAAATTCATCAAAAATTCAAAAAATCAAACAAATTTAAAAATTCAATTTCAATTCAAAAATCCTCCATGGTCTCCACGTGTTGCTTAATCTCTTAAATTATATTTTCTATAGCTTCTTAATAGCTCAACAGTACACTATGGTACAATTTAGGCCCTGTTTGGTACAGCTTCACCAATAGCTTCCTGCTCAAGCAATCCTGCTGAAGGTATATATGTTTTTATTTTTTAAGTTTTGCTTTTATTATTCCAAGGCGAAAACTAAGTTCAAACTAAGAGCATCAAAGCTTGGAGCCACCAGATGTCCTCTCGGGTGAGTCTAATCCGTATTAACAGTTGTAGTAGCATTAGTTTTTGGAGCTGCTGTCATCAGCAGAACCGCTTTTTTTTACTGAGGAGCGGCCGGGCGCCACAAGCCGCGCGCGACGTTTATTTTCTCCACAAGTATTTGAATACTAGCCATGTAGGCCTGGCGGCACCGTATGGGCCAAAGTAAAAGAGGCGAAAATTCGTGAGAAGCTTTTTAAAAAAATCTAGGACACATGCGTATTTTTGGAAAAGCCAAAGGTCTTTTTCGTAAAAAATCGAGGGTCTGTACGTAAATAAACGAGGACCCGTACGAAATTTAGAAAATCGTGGGGCGCTATCCTGCAAAGGATACAAAATTTCGGTGAAGTGGGAAAAAAATCGAGGATACATGCGTATTTTCGGAAAAGCCAAAGGGTTTTTTCGTAAAAAATTGAGGGCCTATACATAAATAAACGAGGATCCGTGCATAATTTAGAAAACTGCGGAGCGCTATCCTGCAAAGGATACAAAATTTAGGTGAAGTGAAGGGGTGTTTTTAAAAAAACAAAACTGGTAGGGACTTTTTTGCGAGGGAAAAGGACCTTGACGCAATTTCCAGAAAGTTCAGGGAAATCGGCTCCCCCGGCCGTACGCGAATTCGGCCGCCACGCGCCGGCCGAGGGAATCCCCCGGCTTTGTATAGCTTTAGATATAAGAAGGACGTTGCGTAGCTCGGTGTCCATATATATCAGGACGCGGTCCTATCCACGTCCATCACCTATCGCACGTCTCTGTCTTCACCAAGATTAATTAGCAAGTAGTGGCGGATCTAAAATTTTTAAAATGGATATTTGAATTTCAAAGCTAAATTGCTCAAATATATCAATATTGTAACACATTATTTCTCCCAAAATGCCGATAAAATGGCACATGCATATAGATATAATAAAAATACATAAATTATATAAATTATTGATTTTTATAAGGAAATGGATGATATAATGCGAGCATGATGACATGAATTAAATAACAAATTATAGAGATTAATGACAGTTATATATCTTATTGATCTTGCCTTTTTTCCCTTTTTCCCGTCAGTAAGAACCATCCACCTGAGAGGAAATTATATGTTCCTTTCATGGAGCAAAACGTAGCAAAAATTAGTATGTAAAAAAAATGTAATAAGGGTCCAACTAACTGTTCATTGCCTCAAGCAAAGACTATATTTTTATACAATATCTATTAGAAAAAAACAAAGAAAACAAATGCTAAGCTCCAGAAAGAACCGGAGTCAGAGCAGAGTAGAGCAAAGAGGAGAAAGAAAGAAAATAAGTAGAGTAGGGTGGAGTACATCTAGATCTAGAGAGAGGACGATAATGATAAGTTGGATGTGTTGCTCAATTCCCGATGTCGTACTCCCTCTTGGCTACCGCTCTGCTCCTTCCCGCCGCCCGCTCACTACCTTCGAGTTCACCGTACCATCGCCCGCTTGCCCGCAACACCTCTCTGCTCGTCTGCGCTACCACATGCTCACCTTGCACTCCGTGCCGCCTCACGCATGAATGTCATCACATCTTGGTGCCATGTCCACCAACCGTCACTCACCTATGCAGTCCGCGTCTGCCAGTCGTTACTCACCTTCGCCACTCGAAGGTCAGAGCCGCCTCCCACACAAACAACCACAAGATGAGAATAAGAACAAATATTATGGTTTTGTTTTCATCTTTATCTCTTTGGGCCTGTATGAGGAGGGCTAAGATGAGAAGAAAAATAGGTCTAATGTGTCACATGGGTTGTGCATGAGATACAGGGAGTGCAGATTGAATTTATTTGTGGACATAAAAATATAGTTTTAACTAAACTAATAATATATATATCTATTATATACTTAGTATTTTATGAAAAATTTTAGATTACCTATATCCTCTTGCACGTTCGCCCATGTTAGCAAGCTC
>CM070744.1:0-40000 GCA_036346245.1 Bonia amplexicaulis
GAGGGAAAAAGGTAGATAGGGCAAGTATCTACGCTTAGCAGGGCACATACCCATATTTTGGCCGGATGTGTAAGAGCCTATCCTTTTTCTCCTCTAATTCACACCACTTCTTCAATTCTGGACAGTCAACTATATGCAGATCCTTCAGATTGGTCAGTTTAGTTATGCTCTGAGGCAAAGATTTAATGGCATGGCATCTGTGGATGGCAAGTTTCTGAAGAGAGGTGAGGCCTCCGAACCATTCCGGAAGTGCTGTGATGCTCTCGCAGTCACTGAAATGCACCGATTGGAGGGAGGTGAGGTGTTGCATGCTATCCGGCAGAGACTGAAGCTGTTTGCAGCACACGATCTGCAGTTCCTGTAGAGAGCTGAGACCGCCCAAGGATTCTGGTAGCGAGGTCATGCTGTCGCAATGAGAGAAACACAGCGATTGGAGGGACTGTTTAGTTACTGCTGCAGAGGTACTACAAGCAGAAGAGCTCTCCGCACAATGCCCTCCAACTCCTCCTCTCTTCCCCAGAGAAGACATCACTTGGTCGCAAGCTGATATCAGCGACATCTTCTGGGCTCTAGGGGGGTCAGGCCTAAAGCTCAACTTGGGGCAGCTCTTTATCACCAATTCATCAATGGCGGGGAACATTAACTCCTCACCACCTCTGCAGTATGTGGTGTTCCACTCTTCCAAGTTTTCCATATCATCTAGGGTAACCTTCAAAAGTCGAGGGAATGCTGCTGCTCTACCGCCGCCAATGAAGTCACTAGCGTCGATTCTTGTGATGTTAGCCATCTTTCTGAGAACCACTTGTTGCAGCTTTGGTAGCAGACCGAGCGGTGGTAGGCGGCTGCACCTCGGAATGTCCTCCATGGTAACCTCTACAAGATTAGGGAGATGGGAAGACAAGCTCAATGTCCAGGTTGGGAGGCATGTGCCGTTGTAACCATGTATCTCGAGGCACCGTAGATTATGTGGTGGCACCAATTCTCCAAACAAATCATTGTCCTCCACAGATCTACGAGAGCCCACAGTCCAAGCAAGTGTCAACCTTTCGAGCTTTCGTTTGTCTACCAGTCTTATTCTCTGTGCTTCCTCTGTAGACTTCACTTTTTCAAGGCAACTTATCTCCAACACTTTGGGGTTTACATCCTCAAGCTGAACAAGGTTGCTGCTATATCCTCCATCATCAGCGCGAACCACAAGCTGGTAATTTTCCAGACCCCGGCAGTTCCTCGTGACTAGAAACTTCAGAGAGTTCATTTCACCCACCCATTTGTTCAGTCTCTTTAGTCTAATGCAGCCTGAGAGGTCCAGTGTATGTAGCTTAGTGAGTGCACCTACACTTTCAGGTAGATCACAAAGAAATATGTTGTGAGAGAAGACTAGATGCTCCAGACTGGAAAGGCCACTGATACTTTGAATGTATTCGAGACTTTGCTCTTCTGACAGGTAGCAAAGGATAGGATTCAGGCACATCGATAGGTTCAAATACTGAAGTTTGGTGAGCTTGCTCCAAACATCTGTGAGCCCTTCGAGATGGAACCGGTGTTCAACAACATAACTGCAGGGGTGTGACAAATTCAAATGCTGGAGGTTGGTTAGGCCATGCAGAGCTGCCGGGATCCCTTTAAAACAAGAGCAGCCTGATAAATCCAAATGCACCAAATGTTCGAGCTTCCCAAATGAGTCTGGCAGTTTTACTGGTCCAGAACAGCCTGATAAATCCAGATACACCAAATTTTCGAGCTTCTCAAATGATTCTGGCAGTTTTACGAGCCCAGAGCAGCCTGATAAATCTAGATGCGCCAAGTTTTTGAGCTTCTCAAATGATTCTGGCAGTTTTACGAGCCCAGAGCAGCCTGATAAATCTAGATGCGCCAAGGTTTTGAGCTTCTCAAATGGTTCTGGTAGTTTTACGAGCCCAGAGCAGCCTGATAAATCTAGATGCGCCAAGTTTTTGAGCTTCTCAAATGGTTCGGCGGTTTACTAGTTCGAGCGACTGATAAATCCAGATCGCCAAGTTTTGAGCTTCTCAAATGATTCGGCGATTTCGAGCCCGAGCAGACTGATAAATCCAGATGCTCCAAGTTTTTGAGCTTCCCAAATGGTTCTGGCAGTTTTACTAGTCCTGAGCAGCCTGATAAATCCAGATACACCAATTTTTCGAGCTTTCCAAATGATTCTGACAGATTTACTAGTCCAGAGCAGCCTGATAAATTAAGATACACCAATTTTTCGAGCTTTCCAAATGATTCCGACAGATTTACTAGTCCAGAGCAGCCTGATAAATTAAGATACCTCAACTGCCTCAGTTGACAAATCGAATCTGGCAGCTTCTGCATGGGCCAGTCCCTTAAATCCAACACACGCAGGCGCTTGGCAGATGAAAAGGCATCATCGTCACTGAACAGCTCCATTTCGCTACAGCCCAGAAAATGGACCGCCCTTAGTCGGGCATTCAATATACTGGGTGGGGCCCATAGGGCATTGATGCCAAAATCGGTGATCAATGCATAGCGGTAATCGTTGTCCTCGTGAGATATCGCATATATATGATCCAGAGCAAACAACTCGTCACGAAAGAATCGCCTTGCGAACTCAAGCACCAGGACGTGCATAGTGAGCAACATTGCACCCTTATCATCCTTTCCACTTGTCTGCAACAAAGGCATAACATGCGTATTTTAACATGGATATACATATATAAAAAAAACTAACCTACGTCACACAATAACAACAGTTGTATTTTAACATGGATTCGCACATTATAAAAAGATATATAGCGTTTATTTCTGTGGCTTCAGATTATAACAATATAGATTAATCAAAACTGCTACTATTGTATAAGAGATACAACCACATTTCCAATCATAAGCATTATAGTTGCATAGCAAATACAGCTCTATCTTGAAACATAGATTCATGTATTTTAGTATCTAGGCGATTCGGCTACTTTTTATCTAAGATGTGAGTAAATAACAATGAGCGGTGATATTTATTTAGTTACTAGCCTGTCTGTACAAAGCAACCTTGCATGCACAACTGTGCTCGCCGCAATATGATGCAAACTAATGTGGGTTGCTGAAAAAATTCTCTGCATGGCTGAAAGAATTTGCATTTCTAATTCTCTGCATGACTTAAAGAATTTGCATTTCTAATATGGGTTGATTGATGATGGAGTGAAGAAAAGAGGAAAGTTGCCTAGTAGAGGTTACATGTTTGAAAGAAGAAAAGTCTTAGAAGTATCTAGTAACTTACTGAAGCTGACTTTGTAGGTTGAAGGAATGACATGCCCAAAAGCGTCGTAATATACTCCTCAGCAAGCTGTGTGCGAGAGGATCTGTCGGATGGCTGGATAAAATCGAGAGCAATCCACTGGTGAATCAACTCATCTCTAGCTATGCCGTGACCATATGGAAAGATGGCACAGTAGGCAAAGCATAACCTCAAACTTGGTGGCATATCTTGGCAGCATAACACCAAGGCTGAATACACTGGTTCATGATATTCACGGCCGTCATTCCAGATAGAATTGTTCAACAGCATTGACCATGCTCTAAGATATTTGGACCGCAGCATGTACCCAAGTGCTTGAGCTGCTAACGGTGAACCCCCAATCATTTTTGCAATCTCCCGTCCTATGTGCTCCAACTTTTGTTTGTCGGCTCTAGCTTCAATTGAACTTTTTTGCTTGATTATGGTCCAGCACAGGTCATCGCTCAAGGGATCTAGCACGTATGGTCCAAGCGTGCAGATTCTCCTCGCGACGAATTCGTTGCGTGTGGTTACTATGACAATCACCTTACTGCCCTTGTCGCTCAAGGGACTGAACATATGCCTCAAGCGCTCCAACACAGAGCCGTCCTCCCTCAACAGGTCGTCTAGAACAACGAGTAGCTTCTTTCCAGCAAGTAGCTCGTTGAGGCGCCCCATTACGAACTCCATATCATTCGAATCCTCGCTCTCTGCTCCTGATAGTTGAGAAATTATACATCTCCCCACTTTATGCGAGTCAAACTTATAAGGCAGCGAGACCCACACCCTGGAGTAGTCTTTGAATCTGGCGTCATCGGAAACCAGTTTTGCCAAGGTTGTCTTGCCTACGCCTGTGAACCCAAAGATGGGAAGAATGATGGGGCCCTTGCCTTCTCTGATGTCGTCGGCTGCAGATAACACAGCAAGCACTATCCTCTCTTTGTCTCCATCCCTTCCTGTTATAATATGTGGTTCTTCAACAACAGTACCATGTGGTGGTGGTGGCGGTGTTTCTCGTCTACTACATAACGGCCCCTGGCTGGCGTAGGATGACCTAATAGCAGAGCTGAAACGAGGAGACTCCTCCAGTATCACCCTCAGATTGTCTCTCATATTGTTCGTCCTGCTGGCAATCTTGTCTCTCATATTGTTCGCAAGGCGGATGAGCATCCCAGTTCGAATCTGCAAGGAGCTGATTTCAATCATTTTTGAAATAGCTAAATCCCAGTTCGAACTAGCTAAATCTAGCGGCCGGCAAATAACGAATCAAGTAGCTCTACATGCATGCAAGCATACCGATGTAGTGGTGGTGTTGGGTTGGAGGTCGTCGAGCATGTCACAGATGTCGTAGGCGGCCTCCTTCACCCGCTTCAGCCACCGCTTCACCCGCACCCACTCCTCGTCGGTTGACCCCTTCTCCAGCGTCGTCTTCATGGCCTCCAGCGTCGTCTTCATGTCCACCAGGTCGCCCCTCAAGTTCCGACCACCCACCATGACCGCCGCATCATCTCCGATGGCGGACCCCAGCTTTGCGCATGCCACACCGACGACTGCCGCCGAGACAAGCAACAAGGCTTCTGGCTCCATGGCTTCTTGCTCGATCCCTCCCTCCCTCTTCTCCTCCTCCTGTGGGCGGGAGTGGCTTGAATCCAAAAACAGATTTGATTTGAGGAATGGCTTTGGCCAACGAATGCTCCCTGTACCGATGGCTTTTGCAGTATTCTGTGGCGACACAATTAACTAATAAATGACATGATCTGTTTCAATCATTGGGCCACGTCACCGGGTTAGTGGACGGTAGTGGTTGTACGCACAGATCTGCAGGGCATCTACTTTTAAGAATTAGCAGGCCAACCCAAAGGCAGACTAATTAAGAGTGTAACTTGAGAGCTACAATACAATAATAGTACAGGCTCAAGCTCTACAAAATACTCAAAACCCTCCTCCTCTCCTTTCACAATGACAGACAGGTGGGCCCAACATTGTACATATCCTCCTTGGAATTTATTTCTTTTCCAGAATTATGGAAAGGAATAAGATAACAAGTATATATGCAGCGCACCCCATACCGAAGAGAAGCCGTGGTGCTGTTCGGCGGTGCAAATTGGGAGAAGAGTGATGACGAGAGAGCCGAATATGTCAAACCTTGAATTATCATGTCATTATATATTTTAAATATATTCTTTGTTGATAAGGGAGAAAGTTTATAAGGTAGTCGTAAACTATTCTATAATCGTTTCTTAATTGTAAGCTTTACTATGACCGTAAAATCGTAAGTCCTCCTACCACGTAAAGCGTCCTACGATACCTTGTGCTCTCTATTACTATTCTTCTCGGTTTTTCTTTGTATGCATTGCTGTCCTTCGCCAAACAACAGGCCACGCTTGATATATTGTTAGCTAATCACTTTTTCCTCTCTCTTTTGCTAATCTCTTGCTCTGATCATGAGTGAGGCTAAGAATAATCAATTAGAGGTTTTCTAATGGACGCATGGAGCCCAGATTCTCAAGCCCAATCCATCTGTAACGAGTTAGTGGTTGGTGGACGGTAGTGGTTGTCCGCATGGAGCCAGCACAGATTCTCAATCCCAATCAATCTGCAGTGCTGGGCATCTACTTATAAGAATAGCAAGTTAGTGAAAGAGCGAATAGTAAACAATGTTGTTTGATTCCTACACCGATGTGGCGTTGCTGCAACGAGTCCTCTTTTCTAATGGAAAGTATCTTTACTATTATAAAAAAAGAAGTTGATGGTTGATCCATCCTTACTCCTTTATTCTCAGTCATCCGATTTGATCTGGATCATTCATCTCTCTTTCCCTCTCTCTCAGGATACAACCGTCCACCCCTCTACTTTTTCCATCTCCTCGCGTATTCTGACCACTCTTCTCTCTCTGTCGTTTGCTCTCCAATGTTTGATGTGTAAAATTAGTCAGACAGTAAGTTCTATCTTATTATTTTTATAACTCCGTTGCAACACACGGGTCTCTTCCTAGTACGCATGAATTTTGAGATGGCCAAATATATTCTGCATTGGATCCTAAGAATAATTTTAAGAATTAACAGGCCAGTCCAAAACCAGGCTATTTAAGAGTGTAACTTAGAGATACAATATTAATTAGTCACATGCTCGTGTCTTACAACTAAATTTATTAGATATATAGAGAATCATACTATAGAAGAGAGTTACTCCGATTGATTAGAAAATGGAGAGTGGTGGGAAGTTGAGAATAGAGCGGTTGGAGGAGAAACGACGTTTGACTACCAACTCATTCTTTTATAATAGTAATGCTAATGATAATAGGACGGACTCAAGCTCTACAAAATCCAATGCGCTGCAAAATCCTCCTCTTCTTTCACAAGTCATATAGTACAGCCTGTCGTACGAATTTATCTTCAATATTTTTCGTCTTCTCTCATGCCATGCTTGAGTTCAACATCTCACCTGATTTTTTCGATCATTCTGGGTCTTGATGTCTCGATTCTTGCCATTGACTATTATTAACTTTAAGTGACTCTGTACATGTAAAAACAAAGTAATCGTTATAAAGCATAAATTCTTTATAAATTGGCTCACGTTAGTTAAAACATGTTTCATACAATATTAATGCACTAACCTATATCAATCCAACTCAATCCATGACTCAATTTTCCAAAATCCAAGAGTTTTCCAAAATCCAAGAGTTTTCCTCTGAGCCGATGCTACCTCTCACCACAGGCCGGTACTATCACACCCCACACCTCGCAACTAGTCCTCTCTAAAAAATAGCTACCGTCAAGTAAACCGCGGTACTATTGCTCTGCGGTATGACCACTGCTATATCAACGGTACGATCGATTTCCCTGAAAAATTCAAAAAACCATCCAACAAAATACAATCTTTGCTATCTTCAATAATCAGTCTATAAAATTTATAATAATTCACAATATTAACCTATAATTTTTCACAGAGTCTTTCACTCTATCTTTTATTTTTACTTGGTCTATCTACTTTTCCCCGTCGACGCCCTACTTACTTTTTTCCTTGGCGTCGAACAATGTGAGTGGAGCAATGCTTTAGCATCTTAATCCCTACACTCCCTTCCCGACTGTTCCCATTCTACAAACAGCTCGCAGGCTGAAACCCAAACCAAGTCTTGAGTTTGGACTTTGAACGCAATTTACGAACCAAGAAGTTCAACATGACCCAAATAAAACAAAAGAAATCTCTCAAGCGCATTGCTCTTGCTTGCCCCCAAAAGCGATCACCAACACAGCAATTGAACACTCCCAAATAAACAAAAGAATTTTTACCCTAGTGAGGAAGAAACCAAAAGGCCATGGACGAAAAATGGCACTGTGTGAGCTCCATTGGCGGCGGGTGAGCATCGACATTGAAGAAAAACAAATATAAAACCAATGTGAGACTTCTCATTTTAAGTTAGGCCGGTAAGACGATAGAGGTGTTAGACCGAAAGGGACTTCCCTTGTGCTGATGATTGGATGATCAAGTGACCAACTATGTCAAGTTTGAACCGAATCGCGCGAGGCGACGGTCAGCACGCACCATGTCGTGTGTAAAAAAAAACCCAAAGAAATACTCTACCAGATTACCAACGAATATGTGAATGATTGCGTGTGGGTGATATCCATGTGCCCTCGCATTGATACTTGCAACGTGTGTATCGTTGGCAACCCTATTGCCATTGGACTGCTTTGGCAAAGGCAGAGGGAGGAAGTCCCTGACTTTGAGGCAATGTCAGCCGTTGGATCAAGAATGAACAGTGCAGATTCGGCCTAAACAGTAGTTCCACCAACAGTGACCGCTTGTAATTCGATGTTATTTGCTGAAGCTGGTGTTTAAAGTTCAAAAGCCCCGAGTTTAAATTTTAGTTCCTAGTTTTTTTTTATCTTGCTTAATTTCCTTTCTCCCACCAAAAATTCAAAGTTTTCTGGGTGGGCCGACCCTTTTTTCTTCTTGGCCCAACAAGCACCGCTCGGCCTCCTTTCCTTTCTTGGATCCTTGGGCCTTTCGGCCTGCTCAACCGCCCAACGCCTCCTCTTTCTTTCTCCCCCCTCCTCTATTCCCGCCCGAGCACACCGCGCCGATGGCGCCGTGTGTCGCTGCCCTCAGATGCACCACTCTCCCCCGGCGCTAGCCTTCCCCGTGGCAGCTCCGTCGTTAGCCCGTACTCCTCTTCTCGGGCCTAGATGCTCGGCTCACCCCTAGATCATCCGCGCGTCGTTCCTCCGCTCGCTGCTGCGATCGACCGCCGAAGCTGCCTCGGTTTTGCTGTCGCATTCGGGCCAACGTACGCTGGCTATGGCATTGATGCCTCACCGCCTTAAAGCCACATGCACTGAGCTTGTGTCACTCCTCCCGCCTAGCCCTGCCACCCCTCCTGTCAAGCTCTGCCTCGTGGCCTCGCCGTCGCTCGGCCGTACGCGAGCGGCAAATGCCCCATCAGTATCGCCTCTTTCCTGCGTGCTTTAATGCCTCAACAGCTGTAGTGCGCACCTGGTGCTCCCCTGTCTGCCCTAGCTCGACGCTAGCCTTGGTCTCACCCTCCCTCCACTCAAGTGCGTGACAGTGCCCCATTACCGTCGCTTGCCTTAAATTCATGCCCAGCACTCTCCACTTCCACCTCTTTGTATAAAAGCATGGTCAATCCCCCGGATGACTCCTCATCCACCTCTCACTCCAACTCTCGGAGCTCAAAATCACTGCCGCCAGGAGTTCCTTTTGTCGCCGTCATCGCCAGCTCATTTCGGAGAACCACCCTTGGCATTGCCCCTTTCCTTATGTTTCTCTTACCCCTCTAATGCTCCCAACAAGCCTAATTGGCTTCTCATCCTCTGCAGCTCGCTGACGACGCGTTCTTCTCCAACTCCAGCCACCTCTCCTCACTAGCGACTCCGATCTCCGCCGTCCGATTCCTTACGATCAGAGCATCCTTGCCGTCCCATGAAGCCATCCGCGACGTCAATTTGAAGCTCTGCCACCTCGTCTTCCCTAGCCCAGATCACCTACATGTCAGCCTCTGGCCATTTCTAGGAAAGAAAATGACTTTCTTTAATTAAATAAACCGTGGGCCCCATATGTCATACACTGAACTTTCAAGATTTAAAAGTATTTCGAAAAACAATTAAAAAATGGTGTTCCAGCATTTCCTTACAGTTTAGCCGACCAAGCTAACTGGTGGCTGAGTTTAATATTAGCCAGGCTTCTGGGTAATTTCTGAATGTAGCTTAATATTAGCCAGGCTTTCAAGAGTTCATTTCACCCACCCATTTGTTCAGTCTCTTTAGTCTCCTGCAGCCTGAGAGGTTCAGTGTATGTAGCTTAGTGAGTTCACCTAGACTTTCAGGTAGATCATAAAGAAATATGTTGTGAGATAAGTCCAGATGCTCCAGATTGGAAAGACGACTGATACATTCAATGTATTCGAGACTTTGCTCTTCTGTCAGGTAGCAAAGGATAGGATTCAGGCACATCGATAGGTTCAAATACTGGAGTTTGGTAAGCTTGCTCCAAACATCTGTGAGCCCTTTGAGATGGAACCGGTGTTCAACAACATAACAGCAGGGGTGTGACAAATTCAAATGCTGGAGGTTGGTTAGGCCACGCAGAGCTGCCGGGATCCCTTCAAAACAAGAGCAGCCTGATAAATCCAAATGCAACAAATTTTTAAGCTTTCCAAATGGTTGGTCTGGCAGTTTTACTAGTCCAAAACATACTGATAAATCCAAATGCATCAAATTTTCGAGCTTCCCAAATGAGTCTGGCAGTTTTACTAGTCCAGAGCAGCCTGATAAATCCAGATGCACCAAATTTTTTAGCTTTCCAAATGAGTCTGGCAGTTTTACTAGTCCAAAACATACTGATATATCCAAATGCATCAAATTTTCGAGCTTTCCAAATGAGTCTGGCAGTTTTACTAATCCTGAGCAGCCTGATAAATCCAGATGCACCAAATTTTCGAGCTTCCCAAATGATTCCGACAGATTTACTAGTCCAGAGTGGCCTGATAAATATAGATATACCAAATTTTTTAGCTTTCCAAATGAGTCTGGCAGTTTTACTAGTCCAAAACATAATGATAAATCTAGATGCACCAAATTTTCGAGCTTCCCAAATGGTTCTGGCAGTTTTACTAGTCCTGAGCAGCCTGATAAATCCAGATGCACCAAATTTTCGAGCTTCCCAAATGATTCCGGCAGTTTTACTAGTCCAGAGCAGCCTGATAAATCCAGATACACCAAATTTTCGAGCTTCCCAAATGATTCCGGCAGATTTACTAGTCCAGACGGCCTGATAAATATAGATATACCAAATTTTTTAAACCCCCAAATGGTTCCGGTAGATTTATCAGTCCAGAATGGCCTGATAAATTAAGATACCTCAATTGCCTCAGTTGACAAATAGAATATGGCAGCATCTGCATGGGGCAGTCCCTTAAATCCAACACACGCAGGCGCTTAGCAGATGAAAACGCACCATCATCACTGAGCAGCTCCATTTCGCTACAGCCCAGAAAATGGACCGCCCTTAGTCGGGCATTCAATATACTGGATAAATTCGATCGCTCGATGCCAAAATTGGTGATCAATGCATAGCGGCAATCGTTGTCCTCGTCAGATATCTCATATATATGATCCACAACAAACAACTCGTCACGAAAGAGTCGCCTTGCGAACTCAAGCACCAGGTCGTGCATAGTGAGCAACATTGCACCCTTATCATCCTTTGTGTTTGTGACTTGCTCTTTTCATCCTGTGGATCCTTTGAATTATAATTTGTACATTATTATTAAGTGACATCTTGGGTCCTCCCCTACTGTTCCCATAAAAAACTATAAACTAACATGTACTCACAAAATTAGGTTTCGTGTTAAAGGTGTCAAAATACTTAATGGTTTAAGAATTTGTTTCAAGAGTTATCTAGGGTGTCCCTAAACTTGCACCTTTCTTTAGTTACTTCAACTATAAACCATGCAAATGTTTGCACCATAGGTCTATCAGTAACGTGGTATGCCGAGTTTGCCAACAGCTTCACCTCCCTCATTCCGTCGTCACCACAAAATCTTATTAGATCATTACAAGGAGGCGAGAGAATTTGTTATATTGACTTGTATAACAAATTATAGTTCCAATCATAAGCATTATAGTTGCATAGCAAATACAGCTCTATTTTGAAACATAGATTCATGTATTTTAGTATCTAGGCGATTTGGCTACTTTTTATCTAAGATGTGAGTAATTAACAATGAGATGTGAGATTTAGTTAGTTACTAGCCTGTCTGTACAAAGCAACCTTGCATGCAAGCACAACTGTGCTCACCGCAATATGACGCAAAATTTGTGTTCTCTGCATGGCTTAAAGGATTTGCATTTCTAATGTGGGTTGCTTGATGATGGAGTGAAGAAAAGAGGAAAGCTGCCTAGTAACTTTGATGTTTCAAAGAGGTTACATGTTTCAAAGAAGAAAAGTCATAGATGTATGTGGTAACTTACTGAAGCTGATGACTTTGTAGGTTGAAGGAATGACATGCCCAAAAGCGTCGTAATATACTCCTCAGCAAACTGTGTGGTAGAGAATCTGTCTGATGGCTGGATAAAACCGAGAGCAATCCATTGGTGAATCAACTCATCTCTAGCTATGCTGTGACCACGTGGAAAGATGGCACAGTAGGCAAAGCATAACCTCAAACTTGGTGGCATATCTTGCCAGCATAACACCAAGGCTGGATACAATGGTTCATAATATTCACGGCGGTCATTCCAGATAGAATTGTTCAACAGCATTGACCATGCTCTAAGATCTTTGGACCGCAGCATGTACCCAACTGCTTGAGCTGCTAACGGTGAACCCATACACTTGTTTGCAATCATCCGTCCTATCTGCTCCAACTCTTGTTTGTCAGCTCTAGCTTCAAAGGCACTTTTTTGCATGATTATTGTCCAGCACATGTCATCGCTCAAGGGATCTAGCTCGTATGGTCCAAGCGTGCAGATTCTCTTCGCGACGAAATCATCGTGTGTGGTTACTATGACAATCACCTTACTGCCCTTGTCGCTCAAGGGACTCAACATACGCTTGAACTCAGAGTAGTCGTCGTCCTCCCACAACAGGCCGTCTAGAACAACGAGTAGCTTCTTTCCACCAAGTAGCTGGTTGAGGCGCCATCTCCATATCATTCGGATCCTCGCTATCTGCTCCTGATAGTTGAGAAATTATACATCTCCCCATCTTAAGCGAGTCAAAATACGTCCACAGCGAGACCCACACCTTGGTGTAGTCTTTGAATCTGGCGTCATCGGAAACCAGTTTTGCCAGGGTTGTCTTGCCTACGCCTTTCATCCCAACGATGGGAAGAATGATGGGGCCTTTGCCTTCTCTGATGTCGTCGGCTGCAGATAACACAGCAAGCACTATCCTCTCTTTGTCTTCATCCCTTCCTGTTATAATATTTGTTTCTTCAACAATAATATGTGGTGGTGGTGGTGTTTCTCGTCTACTACATAATAGCCCCTCGCTGGCGAAGGGTGACCTAATATCAGAGCTGAAACTGGGAGACTCCTGCAGTATCACCCTCAGATCGTCTCTCATCTTGTTCGTCCTGTTGGCAATCATCGTAGCGTTGGGTACAATCGCAAGGCGGGAGAGCATCCCAGTTCGAATCTGCAAGGAGTTGATTTCAATCATTTTTTTCTGCTACCAGTAAAGAAATTGCATGCATATATAGTAGCTAAATTAATCTAGCGGCCGGCAAGTAACGAATCAAGTAGCTAGATCTACATACATACATATATACATTCTGCTACCGTGTTGGCAGCAGGCGGTGTAGTGTTGTTGTTGGCTTGGAGGTCGTCGAGCATGTCACAGATGTCGTAGGCGGCCTCCTTCACCCGCTTCAGCCACCGCTTCACCCGCACCCACTCCTCTCTGATAGACCGCATCTCCAGCCGCGCCCCGATGGCCTCCAGCGTCGTCTTCATGTCCACCAGGTCGCCCCTCAAGTTCCGACCACCCACCATGACCGCCGCATCATCTCCGATGGCGCACCCCAGCTTTGCGCATGCCTCACTGACGACTGCCGCCGAGGTAAGCAACACGATACCTTGCTTCATGGCTTCTCTCTCGAACCCTCCCTCCACCAAGTAGCTCGTTGAGGCGCCCCATTATGAACTCCATATCATTCGAATCCTTGCTCTCTGCTCCTGATAGTTGAGAAATTATATCATTCGAAATGGCCTTTTCATCTCCAAAAGCTAGCTTATGAGGTAAAGAACTCCCTACTTTTAAGTTAGATCCTTTGCTCTTCCACAACTAATGTAGGACTATTCCAATAATATATTGAAGGACCATATCAGAAGGTCCAAATTAATATTGTGATGAATCATTGCAAGTTTCGTAGAGTGATCAAGTGTTTTTGCAAAGATCGCACTTTATCGAGATTGGCTTTGGGCAAAAATTGGGGATTTTGATATTTGAGTTATGGATTAAGTTGAGGAAACCTGGGTCATTGAATTAAGGTTGCATGATGCATGTTTTGGTTAACATGGGTCAAGTTGTGAAGAATATGTGCCTGAAAAAGATTTTTTATCTTTGAATGTGCATGGTCGCTTAGAGTATGGTCGCTTAGAGTCAACCATGGTCAATAACGATGATCGGGACTAGGCTCATAAAGGAGTAAATGAGGTTTGGAATTTGGTGATAGTTTGGTTTTTGTCTATGAGTAGATGAGAGTCGTGTGGTTCATGTGTGTACTGATTATGGTCAAAGTTGTGAAGAACTTATGTCGGGAAAAACGTTTCTTTGGTCTTGCATGTGCAGGTGAGTGTGGAGATGATCATGGTCAGTAACAAGGAGAACTAGGACTAGGATGGAGATGTCTGAGGTCCAGGCAGTTGAGGATGTCACGCGAGGTGGTTGAGCTTACGCTGGAGCATGTGGAGATCAAAGATGGTGATTCATAGAGAATCTACGGGCGGTGCAGTCCAGGGTTTTCTACATGGGAGTTGATGAGTCATGGTGAAGATACAGGAGGTGCTGTAACATCCAGATTTTCAGAGCCTTTTTGAAGCTTTCAAAATAAAATTCACCATTTGGATTTTTTTTGAATTAATTAAAGATTAAATGGAATTTTTATGAATTAAAAGGATTTAATATGACTAAATTAAACATTAAATTTTGGTGAAAATATTTTATTTGGGTTCCTTGAGTCTTAAAGATTTTTTTAGAATTTTGTGTGATTTTTTCTGGGTTTATCTGCTATTTTCTATAGCTCAAAAGAATTTAATTGAATTTCTGAAAAAATAGAAAATCCCAAAAATCCCTAAAAGGCCAAGTGGGCCGAAGCCCATTCCCTCCGGCCCGCTCTACCCGCTGGCCTAGCCCACCCCTCGCCGGCCACATATCACACATCGAGCCGCCGCTGTAGGATCAAGGATAACCGACTAGCGGGGGTGAATAGGAGGTTTTTAAATTGTCTTGTCACTTAATTAATTTCTTACAATTTTAATGTGACAGGAGTTTAATGCACTTGATACCTACACAATTCTAGTAAAGTTGAGGATCTACAAGAACACTAGCACAAATAAATGATCATAAAGAGTTAAATTAACAAGTGCTAAAAGGAGACAAGAGAGAAACAAGTACACATGATGTTTTACCGTGGTGTTCAGAAACTTGTCGATTTCCCCTAGTCTACGTTGAGGTTAGCCCGAACGAATTGTACTGGCTCCACAAATTAAGCCTTTCACCTCAAATCAGTAATGGTAGCTCTTCCCCGCTTCGGTAGGTGAGCTCCAACTTTCACATACACCGGGTCTACTCACAAGCTTCTTGAGAAGATCGCCGGGTAATCTCCACCAAGTTGTCTAGGTGCCAACAAACACCAAGAGGAACTGATCTCAAGCTTCACTTGACCACAACTGAGTGCCAAAGGATCAAACTATTGGATGCATTGCACTTTTTGGCTCAACCACCTCAAATGAATGCACAAGGAGTAAATTAGGTGTGGAATGAATGCTCAACGCTCAAAGATATTCAATAGGGTCTCTTGCTACTATCCTTGAGCAGAGGTATGAGTATTTATACCCTCACCAACCAAAAGTAACTGTTAGAAAGAAATTCCAGAAAAAATCAGGACAAGCGGAAGTACCGTAGGCCAAAGGTCGGTACTTCCGCTCCGATTCTAACGCGATAGTAACAGCTATGTCAGAACTTCTAAACTAGCCATTGAAAGTTGGCACGGAACTACCGCCGTTATAAATTCGGTAGTTCTGTTGTCCGATAGTTCCGGGAAGTCGGCGCGGTACTTCTGCTTGGGCCGAAACCAAAAGTTGGCGCTCTCTGGAAAAAAGGTTCCACCCTTCCTACCGGAGCTTCCGTGCTCCAGAAGTACCGCTTAAGGCTCCAGAACTACCGCTCGAACGGTAGTTTCTATGTTGAAATTCTGGTTCTTCCGGTTTCCACGAACTAAACTCTCCCGGAGGGTGCTCTCTGGAAGAAAAGGCTCCGCTCGGATAGCCGGAGCTTCTGGCAAACGGAAGTACCATGATTTATACGTCGGTAGTTCTGGTTGCCCGGATAGAGCACCGAGCACATCCGGGGGTGCTCTTTGGAAAAAAGCTCCGCTCTTATAGCCCGGAGCTTCCGGGCACTGGAAGTACCGCTTAGGATTACGGAACTTACGCTCTACGATAGTTCTGCCATTAAAACTCCGGTACTTCCGTTTTTCCAAACAGAGCACACATTTGACTTTCAAAATTTTTTTCAAAGAGTGCATGATCCTAAATTGATCCAAATGGCACAATAATTACGCTATCAAGCTACTTGCCATGATCTTTCTTTATGGTACAATATTTAGTCTATAATCCGGTCTTATATCCTTTCTTCTAAGACCAGTAAAAATAAAAAGATGGTCCTAGTCTAAGTATACCTTTACCTTGAGCCACTTTTCATCTTCACGTTGATCCTTGGCATGCATCTTGTCGCCAACTTAGGGACTTAGCCTTTTAAACACTCGTCAAACACGTTAGTCCCATGTCCACATAAATTCATTAATTACCAAAATCATTTTTAGGGGTCTAGATGCTTTCAACCACCCCCTCTGCTGGATGGCCGACTGTGTCGACCATTGGCCACATCTTCTCGCCCGCTCCGCAATCTCAGCCGTCCCTTTGTTTCGTCTTGCCGATAGGTGGGTTGTAACTGTAACATCCTGAAAATTTGGAAATTAGAAATATAAAACTTTTGCATTAATTTGCTTTATATTTGATTTGAAATTAATTTTTAAGGCATTTCTTAAATTATGGTTAAGGTTCCAAAAAGTTAAAAACAAATGAAATACTAGAAAACAAGATTTTAAAATACGAATCTAAAAAGATGATCCAGTGAAGGAGGAATATAGTTGGCCTAAAAATTTGAGAAGCATTTTGTCAAAATTTCAATATAGAATGGATGGTTAAAAATAAAACAAATGTAGAAATATATATATAAATATCTACATGTAAAAATAGATATAATATAAAGGAATTTCAATGAAGAAATACGTGCGAGATAAACTCCTCATAAAACTAGGATTAAAATATATATATATATATATATATATATATATACATATAAAAGGAAAATAAAGAAAATAAAGAAAATAAAAAGGAAAATAAAATCAAAACGGGTCAGCCGACCGCCCAACCCCGCGATCGACCGCACCCCTTCTATCGCTTTTTCTTCCTCCCGCGATCGATCGAGCCGCACAAGCCATCATGGCAAGCCGCGGCGGATCCCCGCTCGCGCGCCTGCCTCGCTCGCTCCGCCGCCGACACGACCGCATGTGGGAGCGATCGATGCTTGCGCGCCACAAGACCTATAAGGGACCCCGAGCTCGCCATCCCTTCCCACACTCCTGTGATACTCCCTCTCCGAGCAATTGTAGTAAAAATCACCGTAGCCGCCGGCGCCCGCATTTCTTCCCCAACTCTGGCGACACTTTCCCCGCCGATTAACCTAACCAAACCTCGATTCCGTCCTCCTACACCATCTCTGAGGCATCGCCGACCCATTTTCGATCACCCCAGAGCCTCCCGACGCCTGTGACATCGCCGTCACCGAGCCCGTACATCTCCGCGTTCCTCGGACTTCACCGACACCCCATCGTCATCCTCTCGTCACCAACATCACATTTCGTAGTCACCGCCTTAACCGACCACCCTCGCCGTCGGCGACCACAAGAAATCGCCGGCCTCGGCCTCCTGCTCAAATTTCTTCACCGTATCCTTCAAAAGGTAATATTGACCCTATATGGTAAGCAACACCTGAATGGCGACTTGGCTAGCGCGGCTCTCTTCCCCCCCGACTCCCCGGTCGCGCGCGTTCGAGCCCCCGGCTCCGCAGTGCCGGGTTGAGTTTTCTGCATTTTTAATCCGTTGGCTGACAAGTGGGTCCCACACATCAGCACGACCACCCGTAACGTGGTCGAACCCACGACCACCTACAACGTGGTCATGAGGCGGCCGCGATATCGTGGTCGAACGCCGAGCGCCGATATCGTGGTCGAACGCCGACCGCGTATACCGTGGTCAAGACCGACCACCTACAATGTGGTCGAAACCGACCGCTACGCTGGTGGTCGAGAACCGACCGCAGATACCGTGGTGGTCGAGCCGACCTTCCACAACGTGGTCGACTACCGGCTGCAAGACAACGTGGTCGAATCCGACCACCCGTAGCGTGGTCGAATCCAGCTTTTCGCAACGTGGTCGCCGGCCGACTGTGAACAACGTGGTCGAACCCGACCCTCCCCGTAACGTGGTCGAAGCCGACCACGTTAATAATGGTATGATATTTTTAAAATGGTATAACTTCTTCATTTTAACTCCAAATCGCGTGGGACAAATTTTTAAATTCATCTAAATTCAAGATCTATCAAATGGAACTGGAATCATAATTTTTAGAGTTCATTTGAATTTTTGGTGTTATTTGGGTTGATTTTTTGCTTTCCTTTTAATGCAAATTTTCGCGCACGATTAAAATAGCGTACGAGGCACAGGAGGAGGAAGCCGAAGCTACAGCAGACTCCAGCACCCAAATCTCAGAACCTTGTGACCAAGACGAGTTATCACTTTGACCATATTGAACCCATATTTATGCAAATTAATTTCTTTTAAATTATCCATGTGCATGCTATTATTTTATGTGTTAGGTTATGTTCAGTTTTACAGAATTTAGATATACACCCATTATTATGATTGCTAGTATTACCTGTTGAAACTCTTGGGATATGTGAGCCTTGTCGCCATAGTAAAACTATCATAAAGTAGTTTTCACAAATAGAGTTATAATGTATCGTACTGCTTAGCATTGCTAGTTAAACGGGGACACTTAGATGTCCCAAAATCTCTCACATGCAAATATGACAATGATTTGGGCAGTCATGGTGGGAATGACTGGAGAAAAGTTTGGAACTATTATTTTATGTCCCAAAAATCCTCAACTTGCTTAGTATCTGGGTGGATGATTAGGGGGCTGGAATGTGGTGCGGTGGGAGCACAAAAATTATGGAATATGGTAGAACCACCCAGGTAGCTCTAAGGACTGAATCTTGTCATGTTAGCCCGTGTAAAACAGTACAACTACATGTTTGTAAAATACAACCTGGCTAAGTAGCGGTATCGAAACTCCCTGACTCATCTCACGTGTAGTGGTTAGGTGTGGACATGCAAGGGCAAAGGAGGCCTAAAGGGACACCGAGTGGAGGGTGACGTTCACCAGTCGTACTAGCATTGAGGAGAGTGGAGCCCGAATAATGGTAGTAGCCGTGGTGAACATCCCGTGCAACGTATAGGACCCACCGCAAGTGGGAACGGCCCATAGGGTGAGATGACTAGAGGAACTAGATATTCTGAAAAGTCATGGTGATAATCTGCCTGACCGCATGACTAAGGAATCATGTGGGGCAACGGGTTGATTATCTCTTGTGGTGAAAGTGTACAAACTCTGCAGAGTCAAAACTATTCGAATAGCCGTGCCCACGGTCATGGGCAGACATGGGGACTTAACTAGATATAGTTCTATTTCAAAAGGATTTATGAATGGAATGGGAAAAATAGAGGGCAGTGGAATGCCCTAGTTTGGAATTGTCCTGGGTGTCGTCCCAGTGGTAAGTTAAACGGCTATAACGCTGAAAGACGCTATATGGTGCAGATGCCATGTAACGGTGGATGGAATCTGTATCACTATTACGATGACTATACTTCACTAAACCCGTGTTACCTTTTAAAAGTTGCTAGATCATAGGAATTTTAATTATAGTATTTACATGCAATTTCTGGCAAAACAACTAAACCTGAGTCTTCCCTTGAACTAGCCTAGCATGTTATTTACTGCATTCTGTGTGATGACTTGCTGAGCACGGTGGATAGTGTGCTCACACTCGCATTACCAAATCAGAGACAGGGACGCATGATCATTATGATCATGAAGATGCCCCAACCGTGGATGGAGGGAACGATGATGGAAACTAGGACGTCGCTCGTGTTTTCTAGGCCTAGACAAGTTTGACCTAAGGCTGTGTGTGCACGTATATTATCTAAGTCTAGGTAATATATAATGCACATATTACCCCCAGTCGCTTTCCTGCGGCTATGGACTTACTTTTGCTTCCGTTGCTACTATGTGAATTACAACATTCAGCCTAAGGGCCCCTTTTGTAAACTATTGCCCGACGTGGCGTAATTCAAACAGTGGTCTGTAATATTATTAATGTTATGCGATGTATGTATTGATTCAGCAATGATCTATGTGCACTAGCTACTGATCCAGGGAATAGTGCAGTAATCACAGGGGATTTTGGATTTAAAAATCTGGGTCTCACAGAGCTGATAGCAGAGCATACGACTGTAGGGTAAAATCCTTAGTGTGGACGTTAGGAAGGATATAGGATTACCATCTTGCAAAACTTATAAAAAAGAGTTTCAAAAAATATAGCGTATTATTTCTTTTCCTGTCTTCCTTAGTTCTGTTCTATTCTACCTTTCATTAATGTTTTAAAATGTTACTAACACTAGTAATTCCTTCTACAGATGGCGGGATATGCAGCGGAAGGCAACTGAGACTTCCTGTCTCATGGTCTCCCTCATGGGGAGTTCGCTAGCGTCCTGCGCAGACTCCTGCACCACTTGGGCTATAAGGACCAGCCCATGTACCACGGACGCAAGGCTGTAGCAGGAGGAGTAGAGAGCTGGGTGGTTGAGGTGTTCATTTAAGCCAAGAGTGAACAAGAACCCCCTCATATCTTCCGGACCGAGCATACCAGGAGTACCAGGGTAGCGGCCATCCAGGATGCCGCACGACTGGCCGCTGCCCGGCTTTGCGACATATACAAGGCCAACCTGCTACACACGCTGTTCTTCTACTTTTCGTCGCGCCAGGAGGGTGCGCGGTATAATGAGACCTACCTGCCAGTCACTGAGGACGACCCGATGCTTACGAATCAGGTCGATCTCACTCGCGCAAGTGGGAGCGGCTCACACTGCCGCTCTGGAGGAGATCACCGCCCTCCGGGTGCACCTCGTCACCAAGCATACAGAGGTGGCGACCATCCGGGAGAAGCTCGCACAGTGCGAGCAGGCCTTGGCCGCAGCCAAGACAGAGGCAGCTGCGGCACAGGCTCAGCTACAGCAGGTCCCAGCTCCTGCTGCCCCACCAAAGACCTCCCACGCCCGGTCGGCTTGGGGCGGCGAGCCTCAAGACGCCGCTCACCGCACGCAAGAGCGTGCGACCCCCAGGGCCCTGATCGGCTCTTCGCCACGAGGAACCATACCGCGGTCGCAGCCGATCGCGCACCTATTCGGACTCCGACCCGTTAGAGTTCAACGGTAGTCGGTCCGCCCGATCGCCGACTTTGACCCCTCCGCCCAGGCGCCGGATACATGGAGGAGTAGGTCGGTTAGTGCAGTACTTGCCTGGTATAGCACAAGTACTAAGCGGTGTGTCGTAGCATATTGCCCCAGACCCCCTGTATTGTAGTCGCTATTCCATCAGACTTTAAATATTGAGTTGTAATTGTATGTCCAGCCTAGAAGCTGGCTATGTGATGTTTTATCTTATGTTAAGAAACTGGCCTTGTGTTGAAAATTGCTTTTGTCATTTATCTTGTTGGCTTTTATTTCCTGAGATGGCAACCTTCTTTTATCTGCATAGTATTAGTATTAAGTCAAAAATATATATATACCTACAGATGGCCAGTCAGAGGATGACCAGGGCCCAGACCAATGCCACCCTCAACCAAGCAGAGGTGGACTCGACCCCTGGGGTCTTGCCAGTAAGGCGCGAACCAACCCAAGATCAGGGGGCCGACCTCCCACCCCCACCGACTAATCCCACTATGGCGCAAGTCATGGCGCGAAGAAACCCGATTCTTGCAAGCCATTATTATCTGGCGACAAGGTGGCTTCAGAGTCAGAGTCGACTGGCCGACTTTCGAGGACCCGCCCTCACTTTCTCCTACCGACGAGCCTCTCGGTCGAAGATTGGCTTCGGGATACGGAAAGGAAGTTGTGCCTGGCCAAGTGCGCAGAGGAAGACAAAGTAATATTTACGGCTAATCAGCTCCAAGGAGCAGCGGCCAACTGGTGGGAGAACTACCTTGCCGCTAGGGGCCAAGAGGAGACCTCCGCGGATAGCGACATGGATGTCATACCGTGGACAGAATTTAGGACGGCATTCAAGTCCAACTTCATTCCGGCAGGAGTAATGCGAATGAAGAAAAATGAGTTTCGTACCCTCAAACAAGGGAACATGTCAGTCAATGAGTACCTTACCAAGTTCACGCAGCTTGCTCGCTACGCCCCGAGGGACGTAGCAGAGGAGGAGGAGGAGAAAATTGACCCATTCTTTGAGGGTATGAATGAAGAGCTAAGGGTGCAGTTGATCGTCTAAGACTTCCCCAGCTTTCATCAGCTGGTGAACAAAGCATTGATCCTGGAAAACGAGAAGAAGAACTTGGAGGCCAGCCGTAAGCGCAAGATGGCAGTACAGCGGCCACAAGGAAGATTTGTTCAGAAACTTTTCAACAACTCCACCTTCTCAAGGCCGAATCAGTTCAAATCTTCAGCATCGTCGCCTCATCCCGAGGGCAGCTCTATGCAAGGGAGCCAAAACTTTGGCTCAGGACAGGCCGCAAGCTATAAGTGCTTTAGCTGCGATGAGAAGGGGCATTTCGCCAACCGATGCCCCCACAAAAAGAATGCCCCTGTTCGTAGCCAAGCCTCGGTGCCTGGCAAGGGACCTCAGACATCGCAAACCAGCAGGAATGCCCCAATGCCCAACCGCGGCCGAGTCAATCATATCACTACCGAGGAAGCTCAGGAAGCTGTGGGAGTTCTCATGGGTACGTTTTCTGTTAAGTCAATTCCAGCACAAACCTTATTTGATTCGGGGGCTTCACATTCATTTATATCCAAGGGGTATGCTGATAAGCTGCGATTGCATGTCTACCCTCTAAACAAACCAGTGGTACTTAGTTCACCAGCTGGTATAATCACTGCTACCTTAGTATGCCAGGAGTAGAGGTTACTATGGAAAAGTGTGACTTCCTAGCAGACCTGATAGTGTTAAGCTCCCAGACCCTGGATATTATATTGGGAATGGACTGGTTAGCCCAGCACCAAGGGATTATAGATTGTGCCACCAGGAAGGTGAAATTGACCAAATGTCCTGGAATAACCATAGATGTGAAAGTGGACCGACCCTACCGGTGGGGTCAGGCAGTATACTATTGTGAGGACATACCCTTAGAAGGGATGGCAGTAGTCCAAGATTACCCCGAAGTATTTCCAGAAGACCTACCTAGCATGCCCCCAGATAGAGATATGGACTTTGTTATCAACTTAAAGCCTGGTGCTGCTCCCATCTCCAAGAGACTGTATAGGATGACGGTAGAAGAGCTGGAAGAATTGAAGACCCAACTCCAAGAACTGCTGGGGAAGGGATTTATCAGGCCTAGTTCCTCACCTTGGGGGTCCCCAGTGCTGTTTGTGAAGAAAAAGGATGGCACAGTTAGGATGTGTGTGGATTACCGGGCATTGAATGAAGTGACCATCAAGAATAAATACCCTCTTCCCAGGATCGATGATCTATTCGACCAACTTGGTGGAGCCACCATCTTTTCCAAAATAGATCTGAGATCCGGATGCCACCAGCTGAAGATTAGGACTGAGGATATACCCAATACAGCTTTTACCACTAGATATGGATTGTACGAGTTTACAGTCATGTCTTTTGGTCTGACCAATGCCCCAGCTTACTTTATGAACCTCATGAACAAGGTATTCATGGAATATTTGGACAAGTTCGTGGTAGTGTTCATTGATGACATTCTTATTTACTCTAAGAATGCAGAAGAGCATGCTGAGCATCTACGCCTAGTGTTAGAGAAGTTAAGAGAACATCAGTTATACGCCAAATTCAGCAAGTGCGAATTCTGGCTAAGTGACATTAGCTTCTTGGGGCATATAGTGTCTGCAGGAGGAGTATCTGTTGATCCCGCCAAGATTTCAGCAGTAACAGAATGGAAGCAACCCACCTCCGTCACGGAAGTGCGAAGTTTTCTTGGATTGGTAGGATATTACAGAAGATTTATAGAGGGGTTCTCCCGGATTGCTAGGCCAATGACCCAATTACTCAAGAAAGAGCGGAAGTTTGAATGGACCAAGACCTGTGAAGAGAGTTTTCAAGAACTTAAGAAAAGATTGACTACCACCCCTGTGCTAGTCCTACCTGATGTACACAAGGATTTTGAAGTATACTGTGACGCTTTGCATCAAGGGCTTGGATGCGTACTGATGCAAGGAGGCAAGGTTGTGGCATATGCACCTAGGCAACTTCGCTCACATGAAGCTAACTATCCCACCCATGACCTGGAATTAGCTTCGGTGGTTCATGCCTTAAAAATCTGGAGACATTATCTGATTGGCAACCACTGCAATATATATACGGATCACAAAAGCCTCAAGTACTTCTTCACCTAGTCACACCTTAATCTGAGGCAAAGGAGGTGGCTAGAATTGATCAAGGATTATGACCTGAGTGTCCACTACCACCCAGGCAAGGCTAATGTACTATTGCAATACCCTTATGGTACAAGAGCAACAACCAGATCTGTACAGGGAATTGAGGTCCTTGAATTTGGAGATAGTGGAAGAAGGCACCCTAGCGGCAATGGAATTGCAACCAAGCATAGAAGAGAGAATCATCGCTGCACAAAAAGAAGACCCAACCGCCTTGAGATTGAAAGGATTAATGGAAGCTGGAAAGGCACCTAAGATATCTGCAGATCAGCAAGGGGTTTTGAGGTACGGGACCCGTATCTTTGTACCCCACCAAGAAGGCCTCAAAGATCTAATACTCAAAGAAGCTCATAGCTCAGCATATTCTCTCCATCCTGGAAGTACAAAGATGTATCAAGACATGAAGCAGTGGTACTGGTGGCCACGGATGAAGAGAGACATCGCCGAACATGTCTCCTGCTGTGATGTATGCCAAAGGGTGAAGGCTGAACATTAGAGACCAGCAGGGTTACTACAGCCATTACAAGTGCCCCAGTGGAAGTGGGAAGAAGTAGGAATGGACTTTATCACAGGATTTCCCCGAACCAGGTCGGGATACGACTCCATCTGGGTCGTAGTAGATAGACTGACCAAGGTCGCCCATTTTATTCCTGTCAAGACAACTTACAAGGGATATAAACTAGCAGAGCTATACATGTCACGCATCGTGTGCTTGCACGGTGTGCCAAAACGGATAGTCTCAGATCGAGGGTCCCAGTTTACCTCGCATTTTTGGGCTAGCCTACATGAAGCTCTCGGCACACATCTGGATTTCAGCACCGCCTACCACCCCCAAACGGATGGTCAGACAGAGAGAGTAAATCAGGTATTAGAAGACATGCTTCGGGCTTGTGCCCTGGATTTCTCTAAAGACTGGGACAGGTGTCTGCCATATGTAGAGTTCACCTACAACAACAGCTACCAAGCCAGCCTACAGATGTCCCCTTTGAAGCATCAGACGGAGAAAGTGCCGCACCCTTTACACCGGGTCAAGTAGGGAAAGCTACATATTTGGGCCTGATACTCTAAAACAGGAGGAAGAGAAAGTTTGCCTGATCAGAGATCGATTATTAGCCGCCCAATCCAGACAGAAGAGCTATGCGGATAAGAGAAGAAGGCCATTAAGTTTCGAGGTCGGATACCATGTCTATTTGAAGGTGTCACCCCTACGGGGAGTCAGATGGTTTAAAGTCAAAGGCAAACTGGCCCCTCGCTATGTTGGGCCGTTCCCGATCATAGCTAAGAAGGGAGAAGTAGCTTATCAGCTTGAATTGCCTGCAAGTCTAGCCGATGTACACAATGTCTTCCATGTGTCCCAGCTCAAGAAATGTCTTCGGGTACCGGAAGACCAAACCCCGATGGAGGCAGTTGAGCTCGAGAGCGACCTGACCTACAAAGAACGTCCCGTTAAGATCTTGGACACTGTGGAAAAGAAGACCAGAAACCAAACCATCCGCACCTGCAGAGTGCAATGGAGTCATCACTCAAAGAAAGAGGCCACCTGGGAACGTGAAGACCAGCTGAGGAGAGATTACCCAGAACTGTTCACCAGTTAGGCTGAATCTCAGGGTCGAGATTCTTTTAAGGGGGGTAGGTTTGTAACATCCTGAAAATTTGGAAATTAGAAATATAAAACTTTTGCATTAATTTGCTTTATATTTGATTTGAAATTAATTTTTAAGGCATTTCTTAAATTATGGTTAAGGTTCCAAAAAGTTAAAAACAAATGAAATACTAGAAAACAAGATTTTAAAATACGAATCGAAAAGATGATCCATTGAAGGAGGAATATAGTTGGCCTAAAAATTTGAGAAGCATTTTGTCAAAATTTCAATATAGAATGGATGGTTAAAATAAAACAAATGTAGAAATATATATATAAATATCTATATGTGAAAAATAGATATAATATAAAGGAATTTTAATGAAGAAATATGTGCGATAAACTCCTCATAAAATTTGATTAAATATATATATATATATATATATATATATATATATATATACACACACATATAAAAGGAAAAATAAAGAAAATAAAATCAAAAAGCAGGTCAGCCGACCGCCCAACCCCGCGATCGACCGCACCCCCTCCCTTCTCTGCTTTTTCTTCCTCCCCCTGCTTCCTCTCTCGCACGCCTCTCTCCCGGGCTGTGCACGAGTTCTCGCCCCCTCCGCAGCCCAGCCCGCACGGAGAGCCTTTGGACCAGCGGTCCCCCTTCGGACCAACGGTCGTCGCCGCCTCGCGCGCGCCACCGTGGCCCCTGCCTCGCCCACTTGCTCTACCGCCGCCTCTTTTTCTCGCCCACGCTCGGTCTTGTTGCGCTGCGCCAACCTCGAGCCGCACAACCCATCATGGCAAGCCGCGGCGGATCCCTACTCACAGACTGCCCGCCTCGCCCGCCCGCCGCCGACACGACCGCACAGGGGGAGCGATCGATGTCGGCCGCGCCCGCGCGCCTATAAGGGACCCCGAGCTCGCCATCCCCTTCCCAACACTCCCAGGATACTCCCCCTCCGAGCAATTGCAGCAAAAATCACCGTAGCCGCCAGCGCCCACATTTCTTCCCCAACTCCGGCGACACTCTCCCGGTACCGATTAACCCGACCAAACCTCGATTCTGTCCTCCTACACCATCTCCGAGGCATCAACGACCCATTTTCGGTCTCCCCAGCCTCCCGACACTCGTACATCGCCGTCACCGAGAGCCTCCCCAAGCCGCCGCCGCCGCACGCCGCCGACCACTCTCCGGCGTTCCTCGGACTTCACCGACACCCCCATCGTCATCCTCTCATCGCCAGCATCACATTTCGGCCGTCACCCGCCCTTAACCGACCACCCCTCGCCGTCGACGACCACCGCAAATCGCCGGCCTCGGCCTCCTCTGCTCAGCCCCTTCACCGTATACTTCAAAAGGTAATATTGACCCTATATGGTAAGCAACACATGAATGGCGACTTGGCTAGCGCGACTCTCCCCGACTCCCGGCCGCGTTGAGCCCCGGCCCGCAGTCGGGTTGAGTTTTCTGCATTTTAATCCGCTGGTCGACTGTGGGTCCCACACGCCGCGACGACCACCGTAACGTGGTCGAACCCACGACCACCTACAACGTCGTCATGAGGCGGCCGCGTATAATTTGGTCGAATGCCGACCACGTATACTGTGGTCGAACGCCGACCGCGTATACCGTGGTCGAAGACCGACCACCTACAATGTGGTCGAAACCGACCGCCTACAGCGTGGTCGAGAACCGACCGCGTATACCGTGGTCGGAGCCGACCTTCCAAAACGTGGTCGACGGCTGGCTGCGCACAACGTGGTTGAATCCGACCACCCGTAGCGTGGTCGAATCCGGCTTTTCGCAACGTGGTCGCCGCCGATCGGAACAACGTGGTCGAACCCGACCTTCGTAACGTGGTCGAAGCCGACCACGTTAATAATGGTATGATATTTTTAAAATGGTATAACTTCTTCATTTTAACTCCAAATCGTGTGGGACATATTTTTAAATTCATCTAAATTCAAGATCTATCAAATGGAACTGGAATCATAATTTTTAGAGTTCATTTGAATTTTTGGTGTTATTTGGGTTGATTTGTTGCTTTCCTTTTAATGCAAATTTTCGCGCACGATTAAAATAGCGTACGAGGCACAGGAGGAGGAAGCCGAAGCTACAGCAGACTCCAGCACCCAAATCTCGGAACCTTGTGACCAAGACGAGTTATCACTTTGACCATATTGAACCCATATTTATGCAAATTAATTTCTTTTAAATTATCCATGTGCATGCTATTATTTTATGTGTTAGGTTATGTTCAGTTTTACAGAATTTAGATATACACCCATTATTTTGATTGCTAGTATTACCTGTTGAAACTCTTGGGATATGTGAGCCTTGTCGCCATAGTAAAACTATCATAAAGTAGTTTTCACAAATAGAGTTATAATGTATCGTACTGCTTAGCATTGCTAGTTAAACGGGGACACTTAGATGTCCCAAAATCCCTCACATGCAAATATGTCAATGATTTGGGCAGTCATGGTGGGAATGACTGGAGAAAAGTTTGGAACTATTATTTTATGTCCCAAAAATCCTCAACTTGCTTAGTATCTGGGTGGATGATTAGGGGGCTGGAATGTGGTGCGGTGGGAGCACAAAAATTATGGAATGTGGTAGAACCAGCCAGGTAGCTCTAAGGACTGAATCTTGTCATGTTAGCCCGTGTAAAACAGTACAACCACATGTCTGTAAAATACAACCTGACTAAGTAGCAGTATCGAAACTCGCCAACTCATCTCACCGGTAGTAGTTAGGTGTGGACATGCAAGGGCAAAGGAGGCCTAAAGGGACACCGAGTGGAGGGTGACGTTCACCAATCGTACTAGCATTGAGGAGAGTGGAGCCCGAATAATGCTAGTAGCCGTGGTGAACATCCCGTGCAACGTATAGGACCCACCGCAAGTGGGAACGGCCCATAGGGTGAGATGACTAGAGGAACTAGATATTCTGAAAAGTCATGGTGATAATCTGCCTAACTGCATGACTAAGGAATCGTGTGAGGCAATGGGTTGATTATCTCTTGTGGTGAAAGTGTACAAACTCTGCAGAGTCAAAACTATTCGAATAGACGTGCCCACGGTCATGGGCAGACATGGGGACTTAACTAGATATAGTTCTATTTCAAAAGGATTTGTGAATGGAATGGGAAAAATAGAGGGCAGTGGAATGCCCTAGTTTGGAATTGTCCTGGGCGTCGTCCCAGTTGTAAGTTAAGCGGCTATAACGTTGAAAGACGCTATATGGTGCAGATGCCATGTAACGGTGGATGGAATCTGTATCACTATTACGATGACTATACTTCACTAAACCCGTGTTACCTTTTAAAAGTTGCTAGATCATAGGAATTTTAATTACAGTATTTACATGCAATTTCTGGCAAAACAACTAAACCCGAGTCTTCCCTTGAACTAGCCTAGCATGTTATTTACTGCATTCTGTGTGATGATTTGCTGAGCACGGTGGATAGTGTGCTCACACTCGCATTACCAAATCAGAGACAGGGACGCATGATCATTATGATCATGAAGATGCCCCAACCGTGGATGGAGGGAACGATGATGGAAACTAGGACGTCGCTCGTGTTTTCTAGGCCTAGACAAGTTTGACCTAAGGCTGTGTGTGCACGTATATTATCTAAGTCTAGGTAATATATAATGCACATATTACCCCCAGTCACTTGCCTGCGGCTATGGACTTACTTTTGCTTCCGTTGCTACTATGTGAATTACAACATTCGGCCTAAGGGCCCCTTTTGTAAACTATTGCCCGACGTGGCGTAATTCAAACAGTGGTCTGTAATATTATTAATGTTATGCGATGTATGTATTGATTCAGCAATGATCTGTGTGCACTAGCTACTGATCCAGGGAATAGTGCAGTAATCACAGGGGATTCTGGATTTAAAAATCTGGGTCTCATAGAGCTGGTATCAGAGCATACGACTGTAGGGTAAAATCCTTAGTGTGGACGTTAGGAAGGATATAGGATTACCATCTTGCAAAACTTATAAAAAAGAGTTTCCAAAAATATTTAAAACTTTAAAATCTTTAAAACTTTTCTTGCATTTTGCTGGTGTTCAAAAATTTCTTTTTGAACATTTATTTGAAACTTCTTGAGTTTTGTGTCATGCAAAGTAATATACTGAGAAATAATATCCAAAGCTAAAACAATAGTGATATTAAAGGAAATGGAAAACCCAAGGATCTATACACAACATTAAAATTTAAGTATCAAATAATGGAAATAAGAGTTTGAATTCCAATTTACCTTGGTGTAGGATCGGAACTGGCAACATAGGGGGTGAATAGTGCCTTCAAAAATCGCCCCCAAGCATCCACAAATTTCTTCTCCAAGTATCAAATAATGGAAATAAGAGTTTGAGATTCTCCAACAGAGTCAACAATGCACTGGAGGACTAGAACTAGTAAATAACTGGGGCCTCCTCTCTCTGTCTCCAAGGCAGCATCAGAGCGGTTTGCTCTCCCTCTTTTATTTGCAGAAAAATGTCCATCTCTCTTTCTTTTCTTATTGCCCTTTCAAATGCAACTAGACATCTTGCATCGTATCATACGGGATGCTGCAATAGCTATATAGTACAAATTAACTAACATTGTACTCTATAACTTTTTATTGTAACCTTTGTGCTATAGCCTCTTTTGTTATTACTCTTGCAGGACTATTTATCCATCATCGGACGAAAAGTCAGCCTCAAAAGGCTCTTGGAGCTGCTCCAACCGGCTTAGAAGCTTCAGTTTCTAGTTTACCATTGGCTTTTAGCTGTACATGTTCTGCAACGTTTGTTAGCTTTTTCGGGGTCAAAAAATAAGAGAAAAAAAAGAAACAAAATCGTTATAACGTTACGGACATTACAAAGGAATAAAGGAAAAAAAAAGAAAAGGCAAAAAGGTCGATGGGATGTCTTGTATATGGAGTCATATCATGCAAAAGCAAAGCCATCATAGAGTGTTGTCCCTAGCTAGGACAACTAGGAGTGCACTGGGCATGAAGTGCTAGGTATTGATGAATCGCCTGAGGCGATGAGAAGCACGCGCACCTGTTAACCAACTCCCGGAGGTCGCCTATGACGTGAGCGAGTGTGCAAGGAAGTGTCAGATACTCAGCTCGCCTTAGGGATGACCTGACGAGGAGTTCTTGACTCACTTGGGACCGACCTTTGAGGTGGGGAGATATGCATTCGAATGCAATGTGGTCGATTCAGCAGAGCTTGTGTGGCGGACTCATCGAGGCATTGACCGCAAGGCTCGGAGTACTCTTCAAGCAGGCCGTGGCCCTCGATGAGAGAAGGTGATTTGATTATTTGTAGAGCTAGAAAGGGTCCATGGTCGGGAAACGCAATTTAGGTGAAGCAAAGCTCAGCTGAGGGGAAGCCATCAAGACCATTCGGAGGCCACGCTGGGGCCAATCCATCGCTCTTAAGATGCTCAAAAAGTTTCGCCAATGCGCTGGATGGGCCGACCTTCTCGAGAGTGACATCGACCTTGTGTTTGGCGAAGCACGGACTTGGTCTAGGGGACGACGTCCTAGAGGACGGGGAATGCAATGGCACCACACATAGATGAACTATCCCTGGCTAGGACTTACTCCGATGTTTGGTAAGGTTGAAGCTAGGGTAGAGCCTAAGACCGTTATGGGTGGATCTTGCTAGGTCAAGCCTAGCTAGCAGCAGCGACGGTGGAGTCGACCTGAGCGGGGTGATGGTGCGAGGTGGACGTCAAGTCCGGACAACGGTGCGCATCCCTCATCAGGAAAACGTGGTGTTCGGGAACTCACTTTTATGCGCAAGCAATGCTGGCTTGTGTGCTGGCTAGCGCTGTGCGAAGCCGAGAAGCCAAAGTTTATCCTGTGATTGCCTGGCCTTATCTAGTGAGAATGTAAAGGAGTTGTAACTATCCTAGCTCCTAATGTTAGAATAGAGTTCGTTTGCTACTCTTTTACTAGAGGAATCCTGCTACCCCGTCTGCCATCAAAAAAGACTTGGTGGTCGGGACGGGGCTCTCGAGTGGCACTTCTGTTGGGAAGGAGGCGAGAAGGTCACCATCTCCTATCGAAAAAGACTTGCGCTCGAGACGGAGCTCGCGAGTGGTACTTCGCTTGGGGAGGTGAGAACATCGCCATGCCCTATCGGAAAACACTTGGCATTCAAGACGAAGCTCACGAGCTGCACTTCTGTTTGGGGAGAGATGATGAGAACATCACCGTCTCTCATCGAAAAACACTTGGTGCTCGAGACGAAACTCACGAGCAACACTGCGTGGGTGCCGTCCGTGCATGGGTGCGGGCCAAGCGTGGGCTGAAGCAAGGACGGAATGTGGTGCGAGCGGCACGGCCAGGTTGGCTTGACCGAAAGACAGAGAGAGAAAAGAGAGGGAGATGGGCCATGAGCCAGTGGCTGTGGGCCAACGGGAAGAAAGGAAAGGGGAAAAGAGATGGGTTGGGTCGGTGGACCGAGAGTACTTGGCCTTTTAGATTTTGATTTTATTTTGTTTTCTATTTGAATTTGAATTTTTGCCAAAAAATTTGAATTGTGCTCAAATATCAACTTCATTAAAATATTTCAAATTCCCCAAAATGGGGTGTTACATTCTGCAACCCAAGATTTAAGGTCTAATTAGCCGGTTAAGCTAGTTTCCTCATGTGAATTGCTTATGTGATGAGATTAGTCCCATATAATGCCTAGAAACTCAGGTGAAACTAGTGCTCATGTGAAACTTGCGTATAATGCCTAGAGACCATACCAACTCAGGTTAACCCTTTGAGGTAAGCAAGGATGAAAACCCTAACTGTTGGTCTGTGTTGGGCATATTTGGGCGTTACAACACACCAGGTCTGGAACAGGTTTTAAACCCTGATCTTTACTGCATTCTGGTATATTTCATGATTACAGAAATCTGCGTATAGTTCCTTTTGGATTTAGTGTTCCCTCCATTTCCGTTGTCATGCTTCTTGATAGACAACCACTTTTTACATCAGTAATGTAATATATTACTGCTTCTTGATAGACAACCACTTCTTGATAGAAATCTGCTCAACCCGAATGCCTTTTCTTGTAGCTCTTGTCCTGCTTAAGTAAGCACTAAATGTAATATATAGCACTTGATATTCTAGTGCATGATTGGTAATGACCTGTCTCACTGACTTTTTACATTAGTAATGTAATATATTACTGATGTGCAAGAGATTGAGTACGAAATGGAATATATTGTGCACACATATCCTAATACACGTGTACATTTACACTACCTTGTGTCAACACTTCAAATTCAAATTCGACAGATGATAAAAGAAAAGGCATTCGGGTTGAGCAGTGGCTTTTAGTTCATCAATATTTTTTGTTCTGCAAAATTGGCTTTCTCTGTATATTAATGTAGAACACGTCTCCCTCTATCTAAATTATTTTCTTACGAATTTTCTGAAGATTTATAGACTGGAGTGAACACCCCAAAAAACTTGGACCGAACAAAACTTGTTCTGAAACTTCTCTGTTTCTTAATGAAGTGTGCTATTATTTAGTGATCTTTCCATGAAGCTGCTTATGCTCTTTCTGACACCATTTTGCTCAATAATAGGTGGGCATGCAGATGGTTCTGTGAAGTTTTTCTCCCCAGATGGAGCGGAGACAATTGAAACTGCTTCTGGACATCTTGCTCCTATGACCAGCCTTGCACTTTCTCCTGATAGCAACTGATTAGAGTCCTTGCTTGTCTTCGCCGAATTCTTAATTTGTATCTGTAGCAAGCAATCCGGCGATTCTTGCTATCATACTTGATGCATGCTGAAAGCTATTCAGAGGCTCTTTTTCTCAGCTCATACTTGAATTTGCTTGAACATTGCTTTTATTTCCACCGAATGGTATTGGTGCGTGCGATGCATATTGGTTCAAAGTTTTTCTGTGAATTTAGTTTTGCTCGCTCATGTCTTGTGTAATTTAGAATGATCAAATTGCATTGCATATATGCGAAGGAAATGAGCCCATTTTTTCCATGAACCCGTGAGCCACTGTGCTAGCGGGTTTAGTGAGAATCGTGTTGTTGGTAAGTAGTGTAGTACACTAAAAACATGCAAGGCTTGTTTTCAAGTTAAAGCACAAATTAACAGATAAAATAAGAATTTCAAGAAAATGGAAGAACCCTAACATGAAAAAGACCCATAGCTATTCAGCACAAAAATGTTATATTCCATAATTTACCAAATTCTAACAGCAAATTTAGGCTCAAGTACACAGGACCAACTGCACATTTCAGCCCACAGTCGTTTGGTCCAACCGGGTGCCGCAAATTTGCACTCAAGTTCCTGTATTTATTTTGAGTTACTAACAGGTCCGAAAATTTGACAATCCAGGCAAATATCTTAACACCATCTTTCACACCGATAGAGATTCACATCCAAGAACGACCAGGGAGCTCCACCAAGCCGCACCAGACTTAGCTTCAAGCCAAGCACCTGATTCAAAGAACTCAAGGTATATACATACTTCCTGATCATCAAGTTCTTGCTGCTGCCATGGGGTTAGATGTCCAAGCCATGCTAGAATTCCAGGATTAAGAGAGATGAAGTGATTTGTGATCTCAAATAGCACCTGGAAACAGTAAAGAACTACGGATGCAGATAGTTTAGAAGTACCAAGAACACAAGCAGCCAGAACATAGCTAAATTTCCATCTTTATCAGTCTTATCACCAATTCAAATATACTTGAATAAAGAAAAGCTGTATCAAATCATGTTTCGCGCGTCACGGCGAATGAACATAAGTTCTTAATCAATCATTGAAAAAGCTACTAGTCCTGTCCCTGCTGCTATTTCAACTTACAAACATCCCCTAGAATCTTCATTCATGCAATTTCCTCCGATTGTGCAATTTCCAGTAAGTCATGCCTCAATCTGAAAGAATCGAGACACTCCTCTCGATTTGAGAAAGTCGTTTACCGTAGACATGTTCTCTGCACAGGTAACAAGGTCAACACTTCCATTAGCTACTATACCAGTCTCTGAAGGAATTCTGAGCAGTAAACACACATGAAAAGAAAACAGAACCAACGCAAGGAATGCAAAACAGAATAGTAAAATACCGAGAAATGGTAATCACTGAAAGTGTAAAATATACGAGCAAAGTAGGTAGGGCAAGTAGCTACGCTTAGCAGGGCACATACTCATATTTTGGTCGGATGTGTGCGAGGCTATCCTTTTTATCCTCTATTTCACACCACTTCTTCAGTTTTGGACAGTCAACTATATGCAGATCCTTCAGATTGGTCAGTTTAGTTATGCTCTGAGGCAACGATTTAATGGCATGGCATCTGTGCATGGCAAGTTTCTGAAGAGAGGTGAGGCCTCCGAACCATTCCGGAAGTGCTGTGATGCTCTCGCAGTCACTGAGATGCACCGATTGAAGGGAGGTGAGGTGTTGCATGCTATCCGGCAGAGACTGAAGCTGTTTGCAGCACACGATCTGCAGTTCCTGGAGAGAGTTGAAACCGCCCAAGGTTTCTGGTAGCGAGGTCATGCTGTCACAATAAGAGAAACACAGCGATTGGAGGGAGGATAGGACGCGAATAATCTCTGGAGAGATGGTGGTTAGATCGCTGCAGTTCTTGCAGCTTAAGCTATGGAGGCCAGGGAGGCAGTGAAGAAAACTCCAATGAGACAGAGGAACCTCGCAGCTTTCGACTACCAGTTTAGTTACTGGAGCAGAGGCACTGCTAGTAGAAGGGCCCTCCACACCATGCCCTCCTCTCTTCCCCAAAGACGGCATGACTTGGTCGCAAGCTGATATCAGCAACTTGGGGCAGCTCTTTATCACCAATTCATCAATGGCGGGAACATTAACTCCTCACCACCTCTGCAGTATGTGGTGTTCCACTCTTCCAAGCTTTCCATATCATCTAGGGTAACCTTCAAAAGTCGAGGGAATGCTGCTGCTCTGTCGCCGCCAATCAAGTCACTAGCGTTGATTCTTGTGATGCTAGCCATCCTTCTGAGAACCACTTGTTGCAGGTTTGGTAACAGACCGAGAGGTGGTAGGCGGCTGCACCTCGGAATGTGCTAGGCCGTGGCCCTCGATGAGAGAAGGTGATTTGATTATTTGTAGAGCTAGAAAGGGTCCATGGTCGAGGAAACGCAATTTAGACGAAGCAAAGCTTGGCTGAGGGGAAGCCATCAAGACCATTCAGGCCACGCTGGGGCCAATCCATCGCTCTTAAGATGCTCAAAAAGTTTCGCCAATGCGCTGGATGGGCCGACCTTCTCGGGAGTGACATCGACCTTGTGTTTGGCGAAGCACGGACTTGGTCTTGGGGATGACGTCCTAGAGGACGGGGAGTGCAATGGCACCACACATAGATGAACTATCCCTGGCTAGGACTTACACCCGATGTATGGTAAGGTTGAATCTAGGGTAGAGCCCAAGACCGTTATGGGTGGATTTTGCTAGGTCAAGCCTAGCTAGCAGCAGCGACGGTGGAGTCGACCTGAGCTGGGGTGATGGTGCGAGGTGGACGTCAAGTCCAAACAATGGTACACATCCCTCATCAGGAAAACGTGGTGTTCGGGAACTCACTTTTATGCGCAAGCAATGCTGGCTTGTGTGTTGGCTGGCGCTGTGCGAAGCCGAGAAGCCAAAGTTTATCCTGTGATCGCCTGGCCTTATATAGTGAGAATGTAAAGGGGTTGTAACTATCCTAGCTCCTAATGTTAGAATAGAGTTCGTTTGCTACTTTTTTACTAGAGGAATCCTGCTACCCCCGTCTCCCATCAAAAAAGACTTGGTGGTCGGGACGGGGCTCTCGAGCTGCACTTCTGTTGGGAAGGAGGCGAGAAGGTCACCATCTCCTATCGGAAAAAACTTGCGCACGAGACGGAGCTCGCGAGTGGTACTTCGCTTGGGGAGGTGAGAACATCGCCATACCCTATCGGAAACACTTGGCATTCAAGACGAAGCTCACAAGCTACACTTCTGTTTGGGGAGAGGAGATGAGAACGTCACCGTCTCTCATCGAAAAACACTTGGTGCTCGAGACGAAGCTCACGAGCAGCACTGCGTGGGTGCCGTCCGTGCATGGGTGCGGGCCAAGCGTGGGCTGAAGCAAGGACGGATATGTGGTGCGAGCGGCACGGCTAGGTCGACTTGTCCGAAAGACAGAGAGAGAAGAGAGAGGGAGATGGGCCATGAGCCAGTGGCTGTGGGCCAACGGGAAGAAAGGAAAAGGGAAAAGAGATGGGCTGGGTCGGTGGGCCGAGTACTTGGCCTTTTGGATTTTGATTTTATTTTGTTTTCTATTTGAATTTGAATTTTGGTTTCGGTTTTGAATTTGAATTTTTGCCAAAAATTTGAATTGTGCTCAAATATCAACTTCATTAAAATATTTCAAATTCCCCAAAATTTGTACCTGTAGCAAGCAATCCGGCGATTCTTGCTATCATACTTGATGCATGCTGAAAGCTATTCAAAGGTTCTTTTTCTCAGCTCATACTTGAATTTGCTTGAACATTGCTTTTATTTCCACCGAATGGTATTGGTGCGTGCGATGCATATTGGTTCAAAGTTTTTCTGTGAATTTAGTATTGCTTGCTCATGTCTTGTGTAATTTAGAATGATCAAATTGCATTGCATATATGGGAAGGAAATGAGCCCATTTTTTCCATGAACCCGTGAGCCACGGTGCTAGCGGGTTTAGTAAGAATCGTGTAGCTGGTAAGTAGTGTAGTACACTAAAAACATGCAAAGCCTGTTTTCAAGTTAAAGCAGAAATTAACAGATAAAATCAGAATTTCAAGAAAATGGAAGAACCCTAACATGAATAAGACCCATAGCTATTCAGCACAAAATGTTATATTCCATAATTTACCAAATTCTAACAGCAAATTTAGGCTCAAGTACACAGGCCCAACTGCACATTTCAGCACAGTCGTTTGGTCGAGCCGGGTGCTGAAAAATTGCAGCCAAGTTACTGTATTTATTATGAGTTACTAACATGTCCAGATATTGCAATTTCCTCCGATTGTGCAATTTCCAGTAAGAGCAACTAATGCAGTGCCTCAATCTGAAAGAATAGAGACACTCCTCTGGATTTGGGAAAGTCGTTTGCCGTAGACGGTAACGGCACTGTCTGGCCTGCTAGTACCTTGTTCTCTGCACAAGTAATAAGGTCCACACTTCCATTAGCTACAATTCCAGTTCTGTTTCTGTAGAAGGAATTCTGAACAGTGAAAAGAAAACAGAACCAACGCAAGGAATGCAAAACAGAGTAGTAAAATACCCAGAAATGGTAATCACTGAAAGTAAAATATACGAGCAATATGGTACGGTATTGAGGGTAGAGGGGAAAAAATTAGATAGGGCCTAATAAGATGGTGAATTTGGGCACATACTCATATTTTGGCCGGATGTGTGCGAGCCTATCCTTTTTCTCCTCTAATTCGCACCACTTCTTCAGTTTTGGACAGTCAACTATATGCAGATCCTTCAGATTGGTCAGTTTAGTTATGCTCTGAGGCAACGATTTAATGGCATGGCATCTGTGGATGGCAAGTTTCTGGAGAGAGGTGAGGTCTCCGAACCATTCCGGAAGTGTTGTGATGCTCTCGCAGTCACTGAAACGCACCGATTGAAGGGAGGTGAGGTGTTGCATGCTATCCGGCAGAGACTGAAGCTGTTTGCAGCACACGATCTGCAGTTCCTGTAGAGAGTTCAGGCCGCCCAAGGATTCTGGTAGCGAGGTCATGCTGTCGCAATGAGAGAAACACAGCGATTGGAGGGACTGTTTAGTTACTGCTGCAGAGGTACTGCAAGTAGAAGAGCTCTCCGCACAATGCCCTCCAACTCCTCCTCTCTTCCCCAGAGAAGACATCACTTGGTCGCAAGCTGATATCAGCGACATCTTCTGGGCTCTAGGGGGGTCAGGCCTAAAGCTCAACTTGGGGCAGCTCTTTATCACCAATTCATCAATGGCGGGGAACATTAACTCCTCACCACCTCTGCAGTATGTGGTGTTCCACTCTTCCAAGCTTTCCATATCATCTAGGGTAACCTTCAAAAGTCGAGGGAATGCTGCTGCTCTACCGCCGCCAATGAAGTCACTAGCGTCGATTCTTGTGATGTTAGCCATCTTTCTGAGAACCACTTGTTGCAGCTTTGGTAGCAGACCGAGAGGTGGTAGGCGGCTGCACCGCGGAATGTCCTCCATGGTAACCTCTACAAGATTAGGGACATGGGAAGAAAAGCTCAATGTCCAGGTTGGAAGGCATGTGCTGTTGTAACCATGCAGCTCGAGGCACCGCAGATTACGTGGTGGCACCAACTCTCCTAACAAAGCATTGTCCTCCACAGATACACGACAGCCCACAGTCCAAGCAAGTGTCAACCTTTCAAGCTTTCGGTTGTGTACCAATCTTACTCTTTGTGCTTCCTCTATAGACTTCACATTTTCAAGGCAACTTATCTCCAACCCTTTGGGGTTTACACCCTCAAGCTGAACAAGGTTGCTGCTATGTCCTCCGTCATCAGCGCAAACCACAAACTGGTGATTTTCCAGACCCCAGCAGTTCCTCGTGACTAGAAACTTCAGAGAGTTCATTTCACCCACCCATTTGTTCAGTCTCTTTAGTCTAATGCAGCCTGAGAGGTCCAGTGTATGTAGCTTAGTGAGTTCACCTAGACTTTCAGGTAGATCACAAAGAAATATGTTGTGAGATAAGTCCAGATGCTCCAGACTAGAAAGGCCACTGATGTATTCGAGACTTTTATCTTCTGGCAGGTAGCAAAGGATAGGATTCAGGCACATTGATAGGTTCAAATACTGGAGTTTGGTGAGGACGGACCAAACATCTGTCAGCCCTTTGAGATGGAACCGGTGTTCGACAAGATAACTGCAGGGGTGTGACAAATTCAAATGCTGGAGGTTGGTTAGGCCACGCAGAGCTGCTGGGATCCCTTCAAAACAAGAGCAGCCTGATAAATCCAGATGCATCAAATTTTCGAGCTTCCCAAATGAGTCTGGCAGTTTTACTAGTCCAGAGCAGCCTGATAAATCCAGATGCACCAAATGTTTGAGCTTTCCAAATGAGTCTGGCAGTTTTACTAG